>JAQJVL010000143.1:1190700-1558480 GCA_035578905.1 Stictocephala bisonia
CCTGGAACCTTCTCTCACATTACACCGTGTGAAGCCTTTAGTCTCTAAGACCTAAGAGAGGTGATCTCGCCAATCAGGCCGTTAAGAATGATCGCTATAAAAAATCAACCTTCTTAGCCATCAACCCCATTCTAAGCATAATCTCCCACACTCACGTAGATCCTTGAAAGGAACCTACAAATCAGATATTTTTGTTCCAACGTTTGTTTGTAATGTTTTAAATACATATTTATGCAAGTATATATTATGTATATGCACTCCATAATTTATTAACAGTTAAAAATTATGCATGTTGTCTTATTTATCAAATTTTTATATTAAATTATTCAATAAGAAAGTATGATAATTTTGCAGAAAATACCTCTTAATAGACAAATATCAAATTCACTCACAAAAATCTATTTATGTCTTAATTACAATTGATTTTAAATGTTTTATAAACATAAATTATTGACTACTATTTATTGTTTTAAACATTGCATCTGTAATCGGAAACTGTTGATCGACGAAACGTTGTGTAAATTACAGACCTAAATATATACTTGTATATTCCAATTCTGTAGTAAATACTCTGTTTTGTTTTCATCTTGATCATTGTGTACATTTTGTATCTAAGGATAAAATGTCGTAGATTGCAATTTGATTAGATTTACATTTTTATAGCATTTATATATTTATGTTATTTTCCAACTATTCACATAAACGTATTATTATTCCTGTAACTATTTAGGGCATTTAACAATTCTTAATATTTAACTAATTTTAAAAAGTTTCAGAGATAAATGTTTATTACAAAAAAAATCACATTTTCAATACACTTGCCACAGTATCTTGTACTTCAAGGCAGGATAAATTTTTCAGTAACATATTTTATTTTAATTGTTCAACCTATACACATATTTAGCTCTAAATAAATAAATAATATCATATGGATTCATTACAATTGCTATATTTTAAGAACATTTATTTGAAAGACTGAAAAATGTACAAGTATTAAACAGTAATACACTTACATCCTTGTATTTTACTTTCAAGACTGCTTATTTAGTTGGGAATCGGCTTACACTCAATAACTGTTTGACAGAAAGCAACTGGAAGATATGTTTGTTATTCGTTATTTTTCCAATGGAGTAAGCGGATATTGAAAATTAATTCCTCTTGTTTCTCAATAGCAAAATACTATTGTACGTCGTATATTGGAAAATTACTCCTTTGGTTTGAGATATAGTTTAACTTAAGGACAGGCTTTTACCATTTCTATGACGAAAGTTAATGCTAGTTGTGGTTAAATTATGAATTTATTAATCCAATGTAAATATTGAACGCTTCAAGCCTAAAATTAAATGTTTAACCATAAATATGAAGTCCCTCAGTACACAGAATCACATTTTAAACAATAAAGATACAAATAATAGTGGCCTTACAACAGTTATCTACAAAACTATCATACATCATTATGAATGATAGTTTTGTTAAAAAATTTTAAAACGATATTTTTTTGCGAAAGATAAATAAGAATCCTCTCAAAGTTTTCATGTAAGAAGATTGTCATTAGTTTTCCATCGTCATTTTATGAAATTGTGAACATAGACAATAACTTGATGGCCACACAACAACTAAATTAATACCACACTTCTCTACACTGATGTGAATTGATGTTCAGAAAATAATTCGCATAGATCAATTGGATATAAGGAATGAACACAGATTATAGGTAGATTGTCATATCCTATTAAAAATGACACGTTTTGATCAAACTCGCATCACTCAGAATTTTAACTACCTACATCAACACTTTCTTTATACATGGTATAAAGAAACATTATTTCAACGACTTTAATGTTCTAAAAAATATAATTACCGTTAGATAACAACTATACGTTGCTAATAAGAAGAGTGATGCTTCTACCTGAACTTTCACAATGAAAACATGTAAATATTGGATCTAACACTTTGATATATTTATAAGAATATTGGTGTACAACAATTTTAAAACTCCCTTTATAATTGTTCAAATTACTGTAGATTTGTGGTGAGATTAATTTTTGGATCTTTTATTCAGCTTACATTATAAAGATGACTGAGACTGATTTCATTTTGCTATCGTTGATTTTATCGAACTATTAATTCACTATTAAATTCAGACTACAATATTATATATAAATATTAAAATTCATAAACTTTTATAAAAAGTATTTCTAATTAAAGAAAAATAATACTGTAAATTACTAATGGTCTGAAATTTTAAAAGATTCATTTGTGGTATAGGTTGTAACATTTTACATTGACGCCTCACGTTCTAGTGTCATTCTGTAACCTTTTTGTTACTAATCAAGTTACATTAATTCAAAATATTTATTTAATTTAATAAAATTTTATTTAAATTAAATTATTGGGTGTCTTTTATTGATCACCAATTTGATTAAAAATCTGTAGTGTGCTACCTTGAGGAGGTTATTGCATCACATTGATTTATTTTTTATTTTTAAAGATAAAAGTAACAAAACTTGATTTAATTTGATTTAAATTTTGAGCATGATAATTCTTAAATATCTTCAGGGTCGTTTGAGTAATTTGGTGAAGCTGTATGAGACAATAAAACAAACTAGTTACTTTTCTACAAAATTATTTTTTATTACATATTTTTCAAAAATTCATTTTCTCAAATTTACTTAATACATCATAGTAAAATTTTAAGTTTTAAATTTACTTTGTTAAATGAAATTATGTTGAAAAGAAACAATCTTAAGCTAAGTATAAACTAGACTTATCTGTAGCATGATGAACTTCGATTAATATCTCGTGTCCGAGTATTTCACGTTTTTTATTTACTACTAAAATTTCACGCACTTTAACTTTTTCTTGAAAAGAAGCTTTGGTTTAACTCACTAAATAAATTTTTATACTATGATTTTTACTGTTTAATTTGGTTAAGACCACGAGGTCTTATAAGTTCGACCTAATAAAACATCTTGTAGCTTAGGCTGAGCATCTTGGACTGGGGTGAGAGGCGTCTCTCTACCGTTGGACTCGGCTTCTCTCCCTCCCTTTCTTCCGGCACGAATATCGTCTGGGTTGAAGGCTTTTTTATTATTTCCTTCAACACCACGCGGTCTCGGTCCGTCTGCTGCTGACATCTACGGGCATATTTCAAACTACAGTCCCCGTTCTGATTGGTCCCTTTCAAACATTGTCATATACGTCATCTAGTGCATTGAAGTTACTGGAGACCTGGTGGGCTTGCAATGGAAATTTCCACTCGACTTGTAGATTCTTGTCCCTGAAGCATTCCCATCTGTTTACAATCGTATTTCTAAGAAACCATCCCACCCATCCGGTTTCGAACAAAGGGTTTTGTTTGAGGAGACATATTTCTGTCTCCCCGTCCATCCAACTTGTGTTTTACTCACGACAATTCTCTAACATAATTTTAACTTTCTTCATTTATTCAAATTAAATATATCCTTTTCCTTATATACAATAATTTTATTATTTATTTATTTTAATTAATTTATCTATCAATTTGGTGGACCTGTTACAAGGTTTACATCTGAAGGAGTTCTTTCTTGTAACAAACTGAATATTAGTCATGTGATAGTTCCAAATCAAAGTTCAGTGTAGTGAAGTGAACTGGAATGAACCTCAATATTGTCTCAACCCACCAGCTGGAATATATTGCTATCAGATATCTCAACCCCTCTCCCCCTACCCACCAACCAAACCTCCTGCTCTCTCCCACAATCCCTTATCTTATATAACTCAGCCAATGCCCTGATATTTCGTTGTTATAACATAACTTTGATTGTATGTATGAGAAGTACTGATTTAAAGTTGTCTAGTAAATGTTAGAATCGTACAAATAATTCGATTCGTACGATTGTACGATTCGATCGTACAAATAAATAATTCGATGCACTTTTAAAACTAATATTGCTGTTTTATTCCATATCGGGTTTACTGTAAATATATTCCTATGTAGGAAGAAGGTAATCTAGATACCTCGTAACTTGAAGGTCTGGTCCATCACTGTTGTTATTAAATGACACATTTTTCTACTCTACTAAATACTTAGCATGCTTCTAACAAACACTTATTTCAATTAACTAAGCCGTATAATTATTTATGTTTAAAGACAATTTCTCCAGGAGCAGCTACAGTACTTTATGCAATTCACACAAAACTTCCTTTTTATAAGATGAGGAAAATATGGAGATATAAGTTAAAGGATGTCTTATTTTACAAGGCAAAGTTAGGGCTAAGAATCCCTCCTTAACACTTGACCTGGGAACCAACGGCTTAATTAAGGGTGACTTAAGAACCTGTGACCGGGCAGGTGGGCTGCATGGAAGGATGGGATCGCTCAGACGGTCACCCATCCAAGCTAGATGTTGCTTGACTACGTTATCTTGCAATAATGCCGGAACTTTCCGGTCAAGGCCACTGATATTAATACACAATTATTAAGACAATAGTATGTAAAAAATTAATGCATACCAACCATATCAAATTGTGTAACCAGTGATTTACGTAAAAAACACGCTTTTCTGTTTTATTATGAACTGGAGGTTGCTTGTGGAAAAGCTACGCACTTGTCTGCAAACTCACATACATCATAATAATATCTAATAATAACAGTATATCGAGTTGTAGAAGTTAGAATTATATTATTTCCAATATAATAACAGTGACAGTAAAACACTGTCGATAGTTTAAATGTCACTCGTTCTTTCATCTTGTTAAAATCGGAATAGTATGAAAATCACCCATTACTTGAATTTATACAAGGAGGAAGTTACGTGAAGCAGGAACCGTCTCCATCTAAAGCAATGTATTTATAATATGATTCATTATACAGCTTTAATCTATAGATTGTAGTCCATGTAACGTAGTCTTAGCATTGTAATTTATTTGTTTTATATTTAATTAATTTTAATTTAATGTTGTTTAAATTTTAAATAAAATTAATCGTAGAAACTATCTCTTAACTACTATTTAGATAGTTAAGTTCTATTTATGAACACCCATAATGTTCATAAATAACATGATATGAACATTATGGGTGAATTAACAAGAAACAATTAGACAATGTAATTCATCCTAACGTTTCAGGTTTTTAGTAACTACTACGAATCGAAATGGAAGATGCATCTTCTTACAATACAATATAATTTATACACAATTACGTAAGTCACAAAACAATCTTAAAATTTTACTTTATTACTGAAGCCTTTGATGTGGTTAACTATATCGTTAAAAAATATTTTTACCGATATAGTTAACTTCAGTAACGAAATATTTTTCTTAAATTTGCTCAAAACATTTAAACACTGTCTAAAGTTAGCATATAGGAGAAAGAGAGAGAGAGAGAGAGAGAGAGAGAGAGAGAGAGAGAGAGAGAGAGAGAGAGAGAGAGAGAGAGAGAGAGAGAGAGAGAGAGAGAGAGAGAGAGAGAGAGAGAGAGAGAGAGAGAGAGAGAGAGAGAGAGAGAGAGAGAGAGAGAGAGAGAGAGAGAGAGAGAGAGAGAGAGAGAGAGAGAGAGAGAGAGAGAGAGAGAGAGAGAGAGAGAGAGAGAGAGAGAGAGAGAGAGAGAGAGAGAGAGAGAGAGAGAGAGAGAGAGAGAGAGAGAGAGAGAGAGAGAGAGAGAGAGAGAGAGAGAGAGAGAGAGAGAGAGAGAGAGAGAGAGAGAGAGAGAGAGAGAGAGAGAGAGAGAGAGAGAGAGAGAGAGAGAGAGAGAGAGAGAGAGAGAGAGAGAGAGAGAGAGAGAGAGAGAGAGAGAGAGAGAGAGAGAGAGAATTTGACAATTCTTTATTTTACCTGCCCTGATTTGGACCGAAGGTCCACTCTTCCACCAGGACCGGGCCAAAACAATTACAAACACATTACAATGGTGAGTTGTGACTTTTTACAGTATTATTATTTAAATCTAATACATATATAATTTCTATATTATAACATATTAAATCAATTAAATCCTATTTATCTAATTTTAGTACTAGTGTTATTAATCCTAAACAAAGTTATTATGAAAATCTTAAACAAAGACAATTTCTATATTATATCATGTAAATTAATCAAATACACTTGTTATAATTTTTGTATACACTTTTTTTTACTAATTTACCTAATTTCTATTTTATACACGGATTAAAGGCTGTTTAGTATTTATTCAATAACATATCTTTTACTTTACTACTAAAGGTCTTATGTGCTTGTACATGTCTTAAATCATCATGAAGAGAATTTAACAATCGGATAGATTTTACATGAAAGGAGTTACTGTATATTGTTGTTTTAAAAATAGGAAACTGTAGTTTTTTATTTCCAAAACGGGTAGTTCTTAGGTGAACATTATACATTGTTTTATATTTTTCATATAAATAGTCTGGTTTCTTGTTATTCAAAATATTATTCGTTAATGACATTACACCACAATCTATCCTATCTCTAATTTTTAAACACCTTATTTGTTTATAAAAAGGAGTTACATGATCATAAATTTTCAAGTTAAAAATATAACGAATACATGCATTTTGAGCTTTTTGTAACTTATTACACAATGTATCATTCAAATCACAAAAGACAACATTAGCATAATCGAAATATGGAAATATCAGGGTATAGACTAACAACTTCTTAACATCTAATGTAGGCTTAAACATAGCCTTCTCAATTGGTACAGACATTGATACACTTTTCTACAAATATGATTTACTTGCTCTGTCCAGGATAAAGTATTAGTCATTCTAAGACCCAAATTAACAATGCTAACTTCATATTTTAACACTTGACCATCAATTGACACTGGTAATATATCATCAAAATTAATACTATTCATCAAACGAGAATGTGCAACTAACATAGGTTTACACTTTGCTACATTAAGCGTTAGACCATGATCATGACACCAACTGAAGATACTTGCCAAATCTGCATTGAGTTGTTGAATAGCTATGTTAATATCTTCTAAATTACAGTGAGTATACATTTGCATGTCATCTGCATATAACATATCTTTGCAAAACATTATGGAGTCACTAATTCTATTAATAAAAATAGTAAACAACATTGCTGACAAAGTATATCCCTGTGGAACACCAACACTATTCAGTCCCCATCAGAAACATTATCTTTAAATGTTCTAACTCTTTGATACCTACAGCATAAATATGATTTAAACCAACTAACAGCTTTATCACAAAAGTTATAAGACTCCAAGATTGCCAACAATAAACCATGATGAACAGTATCAAAAGCTCTTGTAAAGTCTAAAAACATTAAAATGAGAGAGAGAGAGAGAGAGAGAGAGAGAGAGAGAGAGAGAGAGAGAGAGAGAGAGAGAGAGAGAGAGAGAGAGAGAGAGAGAGAGAGAGAGAGAGAGAGAGAGAGAGAGAGAGAGAGAGAGAGAGAGAGAGAGAGAGAGAGAGCTTCTCGTGTGGTGGTTGTAAGTTAGAATTATCACCTTGCACAACACAACTTGACTGTTTTATTGGATCAATCTCTGTTTTTACGAGTTACAACAACTATCTTCTATACTTTATGACCTTTATACAAGACAAGCTCTATCTGATTTAATAATACAATTGTGAGTTAGTCACCATAAACTCAGTGTTGCTTCTTAAACTATCGTCCAATTTTACAGTTATGTGTTTTTATTTTGTTTATTTATCAATTTTTTATTCAAATAATAAAACATAAACCCAGAACACTGAAGTATTTATACATTTGTAGTTGTTACCAGGCAATTTTATCACATTGACATAAGGTATTTAGTAATGGTTTAACATTTTTACTACATCCCCAGTTTGGTAAACAAATTTAACTTTTTGCTAATTTAAAATTATACGTTTGGTCTAATTAAAAAAATAAAGAATAATATTTAAAAAAATAACCATATGTTTTTGATTAACCTTGAAGCATAGAAATTTTGGCATTCCCTCCCGTAAAGAAGTTTGTAAGTAGTATTTATTACAATGGTTGTTTCAAGTATATATGAATTTTTCTTTATATTATACTTTGAATAAGAGCGATATAAATATATTTATTTACCAATAATTTAACATGAATTTCTAAAGTATATAATTATTTATGTATTTGTATTTTTTTTATGTTGTTCTTTTTTTAGACTTTTATAATGCCTCATATTCAGTCCTGCAGAGACTGTGTGGTGAATAACAACGTTAGAGCAAAGGCAAATGAGGTAATCCTAAAAATATCGTGATTTACCCACTGAGATGTATCTGCACCATCCATCTATCTCTCCACTTCTTGCCCCCTCTCCACTCTCCCGTAGGGGTTTATATTTTCAAAACTTCAATTAAAAAGTTGTGTAACATTTAGTCAAACATACTATGTTTTAAGTATAAAATATGTGTTTTAAGATACTCAATTGTTACACCATAAATTACTGTTATAGTAAAGTCGGGTATTGAAATTCAAAAATGTACGAACTAAAGTTGAATGATCGAGCATTTTAAGTAATAGTTTTCATAACTAATGTTTTGTAAAATCTGTTAACTCATGGATAACTCACCTGTCAAAATATTTTAAAAATGTTACAAAAAACCAATAAATATATAACAAGACAGTATGTATAAAAGCGTACTTATAGAATCTTATTGAATAATATCTCAATGTAAAAATTGTAAATGCTTCAGAATTCAAAGATCTAACTAGTACTTCACAATAATTTTCACGTTACTGGTGTAATAACACTAGTTTATTGGTTACTTTCAAAACAGTTTTTATGATTATTTTTGTGTAATTGCTACTAAATGTAATCGTATTGAAAATCATATGATAAAACAGATTAAATTAGTTTATTCCAATAAGATGCATTAATAGAATAAACATTGCAAATTAGTTCAAATAAAATCTAGAGGTAATTGTTCAACGTATTTACTATATTCTATTGTATATCTATAATGTATAAGCAGTAAGAATATTATTAGAGTTTGTTATAAAAGCATTTTAGTTTATATATTATAAACTAAAATATAATATGAAATGTTCATGGTATAGCACATCATACATGTGCTATACACCATGAACATTTCATATTATTCTTTATACCATTAGTTGTATCAAAATACGTAATATAATAGAACAGGTATTTGAGGGTTTCTCGTAATTTATTATTTTCATATTGTAATATGTATATGTTTTTATAGTGCATGTTTATATATAATGCCCCTAGAATAATATTTTGTACAAGTATACTTATTTTGCCTAAAGAACTAGATATTTCATGGCGCATGATGATACTTTCTAAACGGTTCTGTACCTGGTTCTAGGTTCTAAACCTGTTCCAATTACCATCCAATTCTAAAATTTAATTTTAAAACAACAGTTAGCAATCCACATAAAACATTTATCGAAAAACAAAGAAGGAAAAAGGCAAATCTTTCGTAATATTTAGGATTATTAAAGCGTTGTTTTCTTTTTGTCCAAATCTGAGTTATTTTTTGCAAAAAGGAGACGGGTTATAATAAAACGTATACTTGGTGAGACTTGGGTATAGTTATAGGCACTCAACCAAGCACTATGGCCATCCAACTGTATTACATCACAACATATCTCCTACATATAATAAACAAAAAAGGTAGATGCATTTATAAAAATAAAAAAAAAACATTTAAGTTGGTATTTGCGATAACACTATCTGTTTATTCCTTAGAAACTATAACATAGAACATTTTAACTATGGAAGACTACTCTTAGAGACTGTTTTATTAGATGACCTAAGCTTCAGACATAGCTGTATGGAAATAGGACACCTGCAAATGAGAAAAATAATTTGTAACTGACCAAGTTAAATATTTTAGTCTATGCTACTATTCTGCCTATATTTTTTTCACTTCATCATTCTTGTTTGAATGGAATTGTATATATTGTGGTCATCTTAAAAAACAATACTGCTAATGAAAGCTGGTATATATTAACACCAATTCATTTAATAACTTTGAAATAGTTACAAGCAATGGTTTAAATATAAAACTGTAATCCTCGAAAGTTATTTTTTCAACTGGCATTAACAATCGTACATAATTAAATTGCAAACAACTTTATTTTGTCAATACTTATAGATTTCAGTCAAACAGTACGCTACACTTTTTGGCTGAATCTTAGTAATGTAGCATTAAAAAATATGTATAAAAAATTCCTTTTGAAAAATACAAGCTAAGTACATTTATGTCCTGTATTTGTGTCACGTCACTACAAAAGTAATGTGCACGGCTAACGAACTGTTGGCAACCCCTTGTTGAAGCACAGAAGTAACCACCTACACCCCTCGCCATCATTTACCACCTCTCCTTCCTACGTACGTACTACATTTTATTACTAACATTTAGTTAAATTTCATGACGCACCTGTACACATTGAACAGAATATGACTTGACTTTTCTTACTTGACTTTTCTTTACTCGCCTTTATAAAGTGCTCTCTAATATTACTTGAAAGCAGAATAGTTTAATATACTTCATGCTCTTCAAGGTTTTTACTTCTTCTTTGTAGTAATATGTTTACAATATTAAATACATTTTCAGAAAGCACTGCAAGATGTCAATTTGTTCGACATTAAAATTTATATTATTTTGTTAACTGTCGTATTTACTTATTTTTATATTCTTTTTCATACCAGTTACATTAAAATAAACATTTTAACTTACAAAATAACATAAAATGTGTAAATTTGGCAAAGAAAGCTACTACTAATTTTTTTATCTCGTATGTAGTAATTGTCTTAGTTAATACTATAACAATAACAATTTATAGTATTTTGTTAGCTCTGGTATTTTTTTCTTTTATTTGTATATTCTTTTTCATACCAATTACATCAAAATAAACGTTTAACTGACATAAGAATGTAAAATGTGTAAATTTGGCAAAGAAAGCTGCTACTAATGTTTTTATTTCGTATGTATTAATTGTCTTAGTTAATACTATAACAATAAAAATTTATAGTATTTTGTTAGCTCTGGTATTTTTTTCTTTTATTTGTATATTCTTTTTCATACCAATTACATCAAAATAAACGTTTAACTGACACAAGAATGTAAAATGTGTAAATTTGGCAAAGAAAGCTACTACTAATTTTTTTATCTCGTATGTATTAATTTTCTTAGTTATACTATAACAAAACAATTTATAGTATTTTGTTAGCTCTGGTATTTTTTTTCTTTTATTTGTACATTCTTTTTCATACCAATTACATCAAAATAAACGTTTTAACTGACACAAGAACGTTAAATGTGTAAATTTGGCAAAGAAAGCTACTACGTTTTGAAAAGAAATCTATTGCTTTTTAATCTCGTATGTATTAATTGTATTTAAGACTTATTTAGATATAACGTGCTAATTTTATGAACCATAAAATGCAAATTACGAAGGATGTCCTATTTTCTCTTATTTCCTGATATAATATTTCAATTCAATAATATGTAGGAAAATGATCCATTTAATATTTCAAGTAAACCAAAGGTTTAATTTTAACGGTCCAAATTCCGTACGAATAAATGAAATAATAATACCTTAGCAGGTATATTATTTATATTGTATTGAATGAAACTTTCAAAACTATTTGGTTAGTAACTTATTTTAAAACATTCTTTTAATATTATTGTTCAATAATCCCTAATATCATGGGTTTACGATTAATTAAGAAGCTATGTTAGGCTATTAAATGATAATGAGAGGTTGGAATACTCTCACTTTTATTTACAGAAATATAACCCCAAAAGTGTTAAACTATACCGCTCTCTTTGGTGGAGGTAAAAGTTGAGAATGAAGTACTGCAAAACATAATTTATATGCTTCTTCTACACATATTTGTTTAAACTACTTCTGTTGTGTCCTTATCTACTAATTACTTTTAAATACTAAACAAATATAAGATTAAAAAGCTAGGTTCGTATCTACCATGTAAGTATTCTTACAAAAACTGCATAAATGTTACAAAACATGCAGATATGCCAATTATCGATTATACTCCTTTTGTAAACAGTGAGAAAGAGTAGTTAGGTGTGCAGAGTTACTGACACTAACTCATATCTCAGGACCTTGAAGTATAAGAGGTCTGTTAAATGTGTATTATATATGTCAAATGTGGCTACTTAATAATCCAGTATTCCTATCAAAAAAATTAATATTGCTATATGATAAACGTATAAAACTAATTTTAATTTTGCTTTTAATAAAATTAATAAAATTTAATGTTTAGATATAAAAAATAAACGTAAAATTATCTCTTAACTACGTAAATGGGCTTCAAGAATACCAAATGTAATCTGTCACATTTCAAAATTAAAAAGGCAATAGGGAAAATAGGAATGTTTAGTAAAACAACGTTGGTATACTTCAAGATTTTTACTATGGACGTAATTATTTCAAATAAACAAATTAATATTTTATCTTATAAACATTACAAAGAGCTTACTTAACTTAAGGATTGTGATTCTTCTAACATCGAAAACTGTCACACTGATGTTGTCAACAGAGAGAGGGCGGCACACAATGAAGGGACATTATAGAGGTTATTTATCACAGCAAGGAAACAAAGCACCAGCAGAAAAACCACTTCCCAGCACTCCATAAATGTTGCAACGAAGAAAATTATTTCCAAGATTCTGTTTAAATAACAACATTTTACTAACTTCTCAGAAATCTACTGTAAGACCACTCTTATATTATTTTAATCAATTTTTCATGTATTTAAATGGTTTTAGGTTTAGGTATGAATAAACTTAATCCAATACAGATGATTACATGAAATAATTTGTTCATTATTTTAAATAAAAGTTAAAGGAGGTCTTATTTTACCAGGTGAAGTTAGCTATTCCTAACACTTACCAGGTGAAGTGAGCTATCCCTAACACTTACCAGGTGAAGTGAGCTATCCCTAACACTTACCAGGTAAAGTGAGCTATCCCTAACACTTACCAGGTGAAGTGAGCTATCCCTAACACTTACCAGTGAAGTGAGCTATCCCTAACACTTACCAGGTGAAGTGAGCTATCACCTTAAGCCTAAGCCTTAAGTGTCAACTTAAGCCTAACACTTAACCTGAAAAACTAACGTCTTAAAGGTGACTTTCGGACCATCACTAGTGACCAGGCAGGTGGGCTGCGTGCAGAGACATGTTCCCTCAGCCGGCCACCCATCCAAAGAACAGCCACGCTTAATGTTGCATGAGGCTGTTATCTTGCGATAACTTTGGAGCCCTCTTGTCAAGGCCACTTGCAAAAATAGGATTACGAAAAAGGATAAACAAATGAAACACTACTGGAAAAGGTGAGAAGATATGTATAGAGTAAGATCTGTAATAATGTGTAATAGGGTAAGATATTTATATTTATTTAGTGACTTATATAGTAAAGTTGGGTCCAAGTATATTCAAACATGTTATACAGTCTTGTATTATTTGAGGTTGTAATGAAATTATTTTTTTGTATATTCTCATAGTTATCACTAAAGGATTTCATTGTGTTATATCATCTTGACTATTTTAATAACAACCTGTTTCATATGTATTAATCGCTTACTTCCTCTATGGAAATGTGGCCTTATATACTTCCTTAAAGATGTGTATTTTATTTGCTATGAATTTGAAATTGTTTATAATATTTTTAACTTACAGTAACTTCTTTTGCAAGAATAAATCATAGTAGTTTTAGGCCTTTGTAGTTTACTTAACTATGTTAAATTTTATTTTATTTCTGATTGCATTCACTTTCCTTCACACATCACACTTATTTGATATCCATAATCATCCAAATTTTGATGATCGACATCTTAAGAATAAATAAATAAAAACAGGCAGATAACTTATTTCTTAGAAAGTTCTATTAATAGCACACAACCTAGTGGGTATCAGCTGATTCCGTTCAAAATTTGTTATTACTCTGATTGGGATCAAACTAATAACATTTAACTCTTTAAGTAGGGTTTAAACTAACTGCGCTATCAACCGAGTACATTGACTCATATAACTATATTACTAATTCTACTATATATTACTAAAATACTGCTCTTAAAAGTTATTATTGTTTAACCTTTAGAGCTATTTTTGGAAAGATGCAATAAACGCAGTGGTAGGGTCCAGAACCAATCAAAGGATCATGTTAACAGTAAAAGGAATGAATGAACATGAAACGAATCAAACAATTTTTACTACACACGTGTCATTTACGTACATTTTTGTGATCATCTATTCTCTCAAACACTTAGTTATTTAAGGTTAGGTGTTAGAGAGGATTGTTTAGTCCTAAACCTCGCCAAATAAAGTCATTTTTCATCTCATTTGATCATAGTTATACACCTTTACTCAAATATCGTAACACTTTTATAAAAGAAATATAAATGTTATTTTATTATGTATATATTATTAATTATAAATAAAGTATCCAACATATTTTTCTGTTCTCCCTACTTTAAAAAAACTTACAGTTTATCTTTTTCTACTTTTAGTTAATGAAAGCCTATTTACTTTGTCACATGTTCAGAATAATTGGTACTCTTCATTATTAAAGTGTTTAATGCATACATAATTAATTACACGTTCTTCATCAAGACCATTCTAAAGAAACAAATAATTATTTTTAAAATACCTGAACGACATATTAAATAAAATATTCTATTTTACTTTAGAAGATATAAACTCTTAATCAATTACATGAATGGTAAAGCACAAGGTTAGGAATGCTCAGTCTCTGATAGGGTATGAAACGTCTTAAGTGTTCTAATGTACTCCTCCATTTAGAGTTCACCCAGTCTGCTCCACGAAAGGTAAGAGCCATTCAAACTTCTGCAATTAAATGGTGTTTTAACCTTCTACTGCCTTTTGAAAGTTCTTCATTTCATATTCACAAAAGCTTAGTTTTGAAAAACCTCTTCTTTCTAAAGACTTTAAACGTCTTGTTTTAATTTATGATATAAGAATGTATTGTAATTTTGTAGCAGTTAGCTGATTGAATGTGACTCATAAAAATAAATAATTAAAAACTGTTCCAATAATCCCATACATATTTTTTTTGAATTTTGCCTACAAGGTTGGCATCGTAGACATCAACATAATTAATTTTAAAACATTTTGTTTACAAAATATTATACTGTAATATAACTTGTTAAACATATGGTAGATTTAAAAAAATACTTAAATCGAATTATGAATTTATAAATATGAATAATACTTTTTTCAGTTAATCTATACTATATAAATGGAGAATGTTGAATGGAGGGAGGTGATTTTAATTACAATTGAATTATTACATTTGTTCACGTATAATGTTTCATATTCATTGAATTATTAATAATTGAGAACATGTTTTAGAACTTCAAATGTTTTACGGCATGTTTAGCCATTGCTTATTTTTAAAACTGCCCATACTAAATATTTTCTCTGTTATCTTTGAATCTGGTTTTAATCTTTATTTTTAACTGGGCAATATACACTGTATCACAGTTATCCCAATTAATTTAGTATATTCCTGATTTATCCTCTTCATTTATTTATGATTTTGGGGTTTCCATTTAATTTTTAGTTTATGACTTAAGCTGCATTGCAAAAAACCTCACAAAAAAACATTGCATGGGATTATTTGAGAATTTTTAAGTTATGTATTTTAAAAATACCCTCCAATAAAGAGTTATTTAGCACACGGTGTTCCAACAAACCGTGTGCTAAAATTGATACATGGTTAAAAAATAGAGTAGCTACATACCAGAATTTTACTCATTCAGGTTTTAATTCGTACTTTATTATTTAAATCCATTTCTCACGCCAAATTAGAAGTTACAAAAAAAGCACATAAAGATAACTGCTATTGGAAACTAAGATACAGCTAAACTAAAAAACAACAACAATTCTTAATTTCAATCAAAACCAGCACAAAACGACCAAAACGATAGCATAAAATCAACATCCGTATTACCAAAATAATACAGATAAATATATTTTGATTTTAAACAAAACTAGAATTTCCTCTTTTCAGGACTCATACCAAGTTATATTAAAATTATAATCAAGTAATACAATCTATTAGTTTGGCATATACGTATAGCATTTTATTAATTTTATATTTACTAATACATATTTCAATTCTATATTTTGTATCCTTATTTTATAATGGTTTATAACAGGATACCACATAATTCGTACTTTGCCAATTTCAGTATCTTTGTTATTGGTTTGATTATTTTAGTAAGAAGGATTAAATGTAAATAAAAGGAAAGCATTATAAACAGTTTCATAAATTTTAATAAGACCTCCTATCATTTTTAAGGATTACCTAACCATACATATATATTACTTCCATATGAACATAAGTTAAAATTTTTTTCTAATGTCGGCACATATTTTACTACCAGCAACAGCTGACCACATGATTATTGATGTAATTTATTCTTTATGTGGTTACAAAATATGCCCTATAGTTTCCTCACTAAGAGATTATGCAAATATAATCTGAAATAGATCAGTGCATAAACTTTTAGTTAAATGGATATAGATCTGTTATATTCAGTTGTGTGTATACAAATTACACTGCCTTTAAATATTGATCAATTAGCTCTTAAATGTACATTTAATTTCACTCTCATTCTAAATTTCTCACACGATTTTTTATTTGAGGATCAAATGTCACCAACAGCCATATTGACAGCGCTGACCGTGGTGGCTACATTACACCATCATAGATAGGATGGTTACAAAGTTTCTAATATTAGTCTATTGTGGTAACTTTGGAAAGCATATTTTTTCTTTAAATGCGCAATAGAATAAAGATTATAATTTATAAACAGTACAATATAAAACCACATTAGAAAATTATAATCTAGATAAGTTTTTTAAGCTTCCATTGAAAAATACTGTTGAAATTACTAAATATATTACAAATTAGTTCAAAGTTTTGTATAATGTCATAAAAGTAGCCATATAAATGAAAAAAAAATAATTTGGAGAAGGATGTTAGTATGACTAACCTTACAGAACAGGGTTTGTCACTTAACGTGTAGTAGATATTCATAAATTATTAAACTTCTGTATAAAGTCATATATTTGATCAACGTTTTACTCTGTTACAAGTGTAAAACTCAAAAGTAAATTCATAGATTAATATTTAAATACTATTTATTTTAATATATTTTGTTTAAACTCCACACATATAGTTTCATTATTAATCTCTGAGAATAGTTAAGCTTAACTAATTCTCCATTCGAAATTCTCTATTTCATATAATATAATTTAACTAAAAAAAATTATTATTCATATTTATAAATACATCCTTCAATTTTGTAAACTAAATGTTTTAAACATTAATTATGTTGATGCTTACGATGACTCCATGTTGATGCGAAATGCCCCAAAGCAAAAAACTATTTATTGGTTTATTTGACAATTCTGATATTATTTATTTTCATGAGTCACATTAAATCTGTTAACTGCTACAAAATTACAATACATTCTTATATCATAAATTAAAACAAGACGTTTAAAGTCTTTATAAAGGAACGGTTTTTCAAAACTAAGCTTTTGTGAATATGAAATGAAGAACTTTCAAAAGGCTGTAGAATGTTAAAACACCATTTAATTGCAGAACTTTGAATGGCTCTTACCTTTCGTGGTCACAGACTGGGTAAAATCATTAGAACTTTAAGGCGTTTCATCCCCTAACAGAGACTGAATCATTCCTAAAATGTGATTTACTACTAATGTAACTAATAAAGAACTTCTATACTTCTAAACTAAAAATAGAATATTTGCTTTTAGTTGTCAATCAGGTATTTTAATAATAATTATTTGTTTCTTTAGAAACATATTCATTATATAACTATTAATGAATAAAGCCTTATTCATTATTTATGCATTAAAAATGGTAACAAAAGGGACAAGATGAGGATTATTACTTATTCTGAACATGTGACAAAGGAAATAAGCCTTTAGTAACTTAATGTAGACTTATTGTTATTATCTCTTACGGTAACCACAGCATTCATTAAAGTGCTTGACAGGAAGGCCAGACACCATGAGAAACCGAATGAATTCGGGATCTTTTTTGGAGAGGACCCCCCACTCTTTATAGGTTAGGATAGGTTAGGTTAGGTTAAAATTTGTCTTTTTCCTGATCATAATATTTATTGAAACACAGTTAATGTTACGTTTTATTACCATTCATATGATATCCCCATGGAACATTTTTCAAAAGTAGGGATCCCCTTCTTAAATAGACTCCAAATTCGTTTAAATTTAAGCTAAAGTGCAATTAAACACAATATTAAATAAGTAATAAACCCTCGCAGGAAAGTAAACTATCTTTGAAATAACTACTGACAAGAGTAATTCCCAATTCAATTTACGCACTTGTCGTACATACGAGCGTACGTGAATGAATGTGTGAGCGGTTCGCATCGTAAGTATGAACTTATGCTGAAGGGGGAATTCATTTATACGATATAAGTATGATTCGTAAGCAATAAAATGAGGTGCTGAGACGTGGTGCAGATATTATCTTTCAAACAGATCGAAAATCAACGTAGTTTTCATAATGGTTTCCTTGTTAGTGAGAAGCACTCCAGACTTATAACATCATGTTCTATAACAAATAGAATAACAGCCTCCAGTGCCCAATATACTCGCTTTATGGTCTATAAACCTATCCAACAATGTGTCTATTTCTTACTTTTTTATAAAATGCTTTAAGTTATTTATTTTATTTTATATTGATTGAAGGTCACTTATTTATTTAAAATCTTAATATTTAATTATAATCCACAAACAGGTTGAAAAACCACGTTTAATTTGGATCTGTTTGACAGTTACCACTTTATATATAATATATAGTTCTGGGGCTACATGTTACAAAAATAATGTATAAGGTTTCCGTTTTTAGGAGATTTTCTGTTAAAATTTTTTAGGAAGTTAGTTATAAAATACCCAAACAATTTATTTTGACTAATTAATTACAATTTGATTCATGATTTGGTGGGTATACATGCTTACTTTACGAACACTACATTTTTTATTATTGTTTATATAAATTTTAATATTTCAGATTTTTTTGTCATTTGACCAAAATTATACCTTGTATGAAAATATTTCTCCAAATTTAATAATATGCTTTGTGTGGGCATCAAGATTGAAAAATTAACCAAAATACGTTGAACAATGGTACAGCAAAATCGACTATAAGGTCGTAGGTTTTTCTAAAGCAATTTATTTATCCTTGGAAAACTCCTAATGTATGTTAAGCAAAAATTCCTGTTTAGAACAAAACTTCATAATTCACATAGTTTCTAAATATTTTAGCCTCGTCCCTAGGTTAAAACATCTTATTTAATTACAAGATAATAAAGTTCTTATAAATATTATTTAATTAAATTGTACTACTATTTCGATAGTCTTCATTATTTGTAACTTTATTTATATATTCCCTTACATAAATGTTTGCCTTTAAATGTTTTTTTAAGATTTTAAACATTCTAATTACTAACATTATATCAACAATTGGTTAGTTAGCTTAATGTTAGGCCCCATTTCAAACCGATGATTAGAAATTTAAAATCATTGATTTATAGGTTAGTAAATCTAACAAAACTAAATTAAGTACATATGTATTTTTTAACTAGAAAAAAAACAGTTAAATGCAACGAAATTGTACGACTCCCCATTCCAGCTGTGGCAAAATATATAGAAGAGGACCAGGTGGTGCTTTCCATTACTTGGGAGTAACATGGGATATGTAATTACTGTTGATTGTACTGCAGTAGATTGTAAGCAGCTGATTTTACCACAAAACTGAAGAAAATTAGAGTATATTTATTGATATTAGGTAATATTTAAAGTAAATATATTAACTATAAAAGTATATTTAAGAAAGGAATTGGTTTACTTGAAAATCAAAATCATTCTTTGGAAAATTTTAATGTATAGGTAAATAAATGTAAAGTTTCAAACAGAAGTATTTATATCGGAAAAACTAATAAACACTGTGCGAAAACAGAGGGATTCTCTTACAGTTCTTGTTGACATGAGAAACTTTGACTTCAGTTCCATAGAAATATAGAAGTAATTTTAATCACTAGGGCAATAAAACAAATAATATAGTTCTATGAACATTTAACTGCAATTAAAAAGTACTTAAAAGTATCACGTATAGCACATTCACACATAAATTATTTTAATTGGAAAACATTGGTAGATAGTGGCAAGGAAAAGGACAGGAACAACCTGGTAAAGTGAAGTGGGAGCTCTGATGTTCTTTATAATATCTTGAGTAAACTCCTATACTTAAATGTTGGCAGACACAAGCTGATTCGTGTGAAGATGCACAACTTTGTTTAACTACATACATTTATAATTTTGAATTAATCCTAATATAACACGTTTTATTTATACAAATAAACATGTGTTAAACAAGTACAGTAATTACTTTGGTGATTTTTAACTACCGAAAGACATCAAATTTCTACTGAAAAATTCCCCTAAACAATTAGAATATGTATAAATACTTGTGCGTGTGTTATTTTGTTAGTTATTATTTTATGCAATAAAAACATTCATTTATGGCCTACATTAAACATTACCTTGAATTTCTTTTTATAGGTAAAAAGTAAAGCTCTAATACGATAAAAAGTATATTGCTGTTATATGTAATACATATGTATATATTTAACTAATCCTTCACTATTTGTCATTTTATTCCTTTTTTCTAAACAAAAGTGATGAGTATGTTATTAACATAGGAATTCATATTATATAGCTCCTGGACTGTAAATATTAAACATTTTTAGACATACCTGTCAGCAGTTCAAATTATATGTGTAGTTTACAACTAACAAACCGTCATATATTACAATTCATTGTCCCGTAGCAAAAATGCTAAAGTTGGGGCGGAAATATTGTGACCTGCGTGTTATATTTAGCACATAAAGGGGTTTCAGCAGCGGAGGGGAAGCGTTTTACCGCTTTACCGCTGTACATCACGGCGTGACCAACTCCCGCCTTCAGCTCCGGCGTTCACTTCCGCAACAGTATTTAGCTGTAAAGAATAACTACAATGAACTGTACAAGTTTTTTTAATTGTTATTTATTTTCAATATAAATAAATTATCATCAGATGAATAAAAAATATTTTGATAACTATATAAAACTGAACACAAAAAATTAAAATAAAAAAATTAAAATGTAGAAAATTAAATGAGCAACCAATATAGTTCTGTTGATAAATAAATATTAAATGTTTCCATGGTTACTGAATGTAGTATGGAGGGGAGACATATTAAGCTACTGCACTTTGAATTTTATTAGCTGGTTTTTTGTAATTATCAATTATTGAATTAAAAATACGATGAGAGCTAAATTTTAGTTTCTCATTTAAAATAGTTTGAATACTATCAATTTTCATAAGTTCATAAATTTCAACTGTTGACAAGTATGTCTAAATATTCTTAGTATGTTATTAACATACAATTATTTGTAAGCACAAAAGCTATAATTATAAATTTTATGGACTGGCTACACTTAAAATACTTCACATCTTAACAAGTACTACGACAAAGGCACTTAAAACTGTAAGTCGATTTAGTAAATAAGAAATTAGTTTGTAACAGTGTACTGGCCAGCTCAGACAAGGTTCTGGTGACATAAGTTATGCTATGGAGTAACGCTAAGAAATAAGTTTTTGAAAGTAGTTTCTGAAGGATACACAACTTTTCATTAGAGATTATTGAAGTTTTTTTATTCCTAATCTCTTAAATTATATTTAAAATTAGCAAATAATATAAAATCTAATCTTCAGTGAAAAGTGACTGTCAATGTTTGTGGAGTCCATTTAGCTGCTAATTAGCTAAATGTGCAACAATAGTTACATTATTAGTTATAGGCAGTTTAATTCAAATATTTTTTTCATCACTACACGGTAATTTAACTAAGGTAAGAATGATGGGAGACAATATTGTGACCTTTTGTTTGAAATTGAAAAAGTGATAAAACTACATCACTATGGAACATGGTCCTCATATTTTAATGATCTATCTATATTACATTAAATTATGTTCAAACGAAAAAATTACGCACGTGCCTTGGACATGGAACCCATACAAAACAACTGAGACTGTCAACTCTTCGTTGTATAAAACCAAACATGTGAACATTAAAATACGTTCTACTAGTTATTAGATTGAATTGGGTTAGTAGTTGAATAATTTACTTATAATGTAAGACCTAGACATTAAACTTCATAAGACCATTACATTTAATCTTTAGATGTGTAGATCAACAATTTAATGTTTTTCCCAAGACCTTTCTAAAGGTATTCAGATTATTGACTGTTGGTTATTCATTATAAATCTTATTACTGTGGTAAATGTGTGAGTTCATAGATTAATAAAATATTAGCTTATTTTACTCCCTATCATTATGAAAATATTCTTCCCTCTTGTTCGTAAAATCATTGCTGTAAGAAGCACGCAAGTAGATTTCTTATCCAATGTTAAGTGTTGTGTCTCAAATTATCAGCTCTTTTTCGTCCATTGTGGAGCCCTAGTGTATTCCCATGTAATTGTTGTGCAATTTAAACCAGCTGTAAAAGCATACTTTGTTAACCAAACAAATTGCTGAAACAAATTGTCCTATTAATTTTGTTGATAAGATATGTTTTTAAAGTATTAAAAAATAATACTCTAACAGTCCTTACACTAGACACTATCCTTTTTATGGTTCATTAAAATAAGTATAGTGAAGTCATGTTGAGAAATTAACATTTGTTATACTTGCTTGATAATAATAGGTAATTACATTCGTGAAATCTGTATCTATAAATATCTAAAATGATAGAAACTAAACATTATAGGAAAATATTTGGGTTAAAAGGAAGAACAAATATTTTAACAGTTATAATTTCATTGCGTTATATTTTAACAGCTGTTTGCATTACTAATTTCTGTTTTATACAAAATAATTAAACCGCTCAAGGTGTGGTTGTGTAGGGGATTGCCGTACGTGAATACTGACTTTAGCTTGGAACAAACAAGAGTGGTCGACAAGTTTAATGTTCTCTAGAGAAATTAAGGAGAAAAGAACATTTAAGTTAATCTTTCTGCTTTCTCTACCTCATATACATTCCTGTTCTCTTGGTAACATTAATGATACACGGCTATAATCATTACCCTATTAAGTATTTTCCAGATAGTGTCAAATCTACTTTTAAGAACTGTTAATTTTAATAAATAACTAAAAAATAATACAGAAATTCATAAATATTGTTTGTTTACATCTCAATCAACGATGATTATGTATCATTTATGTTTAGAATGACATATAATTTCAATACTACTGACAAAGTTGATAAAAGTAACCCGCCAGCAAATTTATACAAATATTCCTGGTGTTATAATTCATTCTAAGCCAAGTAATGAATAGTCAATCAACCACAAAATATTACTAAGTTACTAACAGTTGAAGTATTGAAGTCTCGTCTGAACGATTCATTACTTTGAATAGCCGTTTGCCTCAAGTACTTGATAATATGCATTGCATTAATTAAATAAATGAATAATTTTATAATAATAAACAGTTGTTCAGTTAGCATAATAAGTGTTGGTACATATACAGTTAAAGTGAATGTCACACAATATGTTACAATATAAGCACAAAACGCCCAAATATATTACAATACAAGTTTATTATTCACAAATACATCAAAATGCAAGCCTGAAATGCACACAATTTACAATATAGGTACAAAAAGCACAAATATTATAGTGATCGATTTCATCGAATCACGCTGACTATGCTCAGACCAGAGGGATTCACAAAAGAATTCACAAAAGTACCAAAAGTTTAAAAAATGTACCAAAGATTTGTTATAAAATCAGTAAAACTGTATCAAGCTTACAACATATGGAATACATTTTTTAAATAAATAGTTTGCACCCGAAAAGATTCGAAAACAATATTCCTTAACAATACTGTGTTTACCTTCAATATTCTTGCACCTAATATTGTTAATTTGGAGTTTAATGTTGTGAGAGAGATTCCCAGAAAACCCACCGGTCAAGACACTGATCCCTCCATCAATAACCTGAGGTCTTACAGTCTGGAAACCCCTTCACTTCCATTGATTACTGGGAAACACAAGAGCTTAAGCCATTTTGATTGATATGGAAGAATTATTTGTGTATTTTTTTGTTAGTTTAAAAATAATGTCATTCCAGTTTGATTATTTATAAAAAAAAATTATAATTTGAGCACAAATAAATATTAGACAGTCCACTAATGTAAGATATTAGTTAACTATATAAATATATAGTTATTGCACATTTCTAATTGACAAAATGTAAAACAAACAAGAGCAGTTAGCCTAGGGCAAAAACATTCCTACATACATATAAATTATATATTTCAAATGCAAAATCACAAACTGAGTTATAAAAGGGTTGTTTGTCTTATTAATACTAATATTGAAATATAATTAATTCACTGAAACTAAAACAAATCAATAAATATGAGAATCACAAATAAGTTTCTTACAAAGCACTGTTCAACTTATTTTGTATTGAAAATTAAGTTCATTATAGTACTGTGGTCTGAGAAGATTACAAAAAGGTTTGTTCATATCTGTTAACAGTTAGATATATATCAACGATACTTACATAATCTAAATTTCCTTTTACATCATTGTTGCTAAGATTCATGTTTGGCTTTCATTAGACATCTTAGTTCTTAAATATCTATTTAGTAACCAACACATAATGGCTTCTCTATCAATGCCTTAACATTAAGTTTATATAAAATTATTATAAACAACAGATTCCACTTTGGAATGAAAAATATCGAGAGCCAAATAGCGGAGCTATATTGAATTAATGAGCTATGAATAATTTTAAAGTAGAAAACATATTAGTTGTAGGTATATTTATCTCTTCTAAATCATAAGCTTAAAATGAGCTTATTATAAAAAATATACAACAGCACAATTGTAAAATACAATAGTAAAACAATTCATTTTATAAGTTATTGGTATTATAAAACTATTTATAAATGATTTTTAAAATTCACTTATACATTCGTTTAAATTTGTAACTAAATTTTGTATTTTTCAATAAAAGGCGGATGAGTTTGAGTTAATCAAATATGTTTTAAATAAAAACAAGCGTCAATATCTAATATCAAAAAGTATGTGATTTACACCTGCTTCAGCCTTATGTGTTAAAAAACTTTCCTTAGAGTGTTAAACTGTCAACAATCAGGTATTGAATGCATATTTTACAATTACACTCAATTACTTGTGACAATAATTTTTTATATCACTGACTAACTATCAGATAAACACTATTTGGTGTTCTACCAAATACATTATGGGGTTAGTGATAGTAACTAAGGCCAACGATAATACAATTGCAATAGGTAAGTGTAATTAGCATTTACTATCATAAGTTGCCATAGATTTTTATATTGCTCTGTCATAATCTTAAAAATTTGTCACAGGTCACGTAGGGTTGTAAATTACGAACCCCATAAAGGCATTATTTATTACAGGGGTGTGAGAGCCCACGGTCACTTACTGGTCTCTCAGCCGCTGTGTACTCAGATTATAGTTTTAATCTCCTGATTTGGAGGATAAAACATAATAATAGCTCCAGAGATATTTACTTAAAACATATATCACAACAAAATATACAATTCATACATCATTCAAAATTTTGTAAATTCAGTACCCTTAGGCCTGAATCAGGAAAATTCAGTACCAGTCAGGGTTGCATCCATCACATTAAACATACGAAGAATAAATAAAAAATACCTACTCAAATGCATAAAACCAGATTAGAAGTTACAAAAAAGCACATAAAGATAACTGCTATTGGTAACTAAGATACATCTAAACTAAAAAATTACTTAACAATTCTTAATTTCAGTCAAAACCAGCACAAAACAACCAAAATGATAGGATAAAATCAACATCCGTATTACCAACATAATACAAATAAATATGTATTGATTTTAAACAAAACTAGAATTTCCTCTTTTAAGGACACATACTAACTTATATTACAATTACAATCTAGTAATAAAATCAATTAGTTTGGCATTTTATTATTTTTATATTTAATATTACATAATTCAATTCTATATTTTGTATCCTTATTTTATAAAGGTTTAAAACAGGATACCACATACTTTCAATGTTCGGTAGGCTAGGTATAGACCGTTTGTAGACAAAGTTGTGGGTATTAAATATATTTTACAAATCCTATTAAGATTGTGTACTTAAAATTTAATCTAATGTAAATTAGTAAAGTTTTAACATTTGTTTTCGTGCCATTGACTTTTGTGATTTTTAAATTCCACCTCACTAATAGGCTATTGAAAGCTTGTATGGGTTAAAGAGAAAGCTATTGTAGGCACATAAAGTTTGGACTACCTATAAGGTGTGCTTTTATAGTATATTATTCAAAGTGTATACTTGCCTACATTTTGACCACATAAGCAAGAAGGTTAATACACGACATGCTATACATGACAATTAAATTATATTGTTCTCGTAATCCAAAATAAGGAATTAAAAAGAAAAAAAATAGGAATTAAAAAGTTTAAAACCTCTTTGATGAGCTATTTATACTAATCATTATTGATCTAAAAATATAAAAAAAGACCTGTTAGATTTATATAAAAAAGGTACTTATATTGGGTTGAAATATACTGTTTCGAACGATTATAATATTGTTTTAAGATACTGATATATAAAAACCAAAATGTGTTTGTGATTTTTTAGTTGAAAAAGTAAGCGCATGACTTATGCATACAATGAAGCAGAGCAATTACAACATACTCATTACAGTAAAGTTATACGAAGTTTATTTTCACTTACTGCCAACAATAACTTCTGTTCGAGTAGGTTCCATATACATAAATACTTACAGTTTCTGTGTAATGTATTATTTATCGTATAAAAAATAAAAAAATCTAATTAATGTGTAGTATTAATTTGAAAATAAACACGAAATAATAATTATCATTGGACATTATTGTAGTAATTTAGGACTAATCTCCAAAGAATTATTACATAAATATACATTTTGATGTGATATTTTAACTTTTTAAAATTCCATTATTTAAGTGTTTATGATTTATTTCATTTAACGAACATAATGTAAGTATAATACATTGTACTATATGAGATACAAATAATAACTAATCTAATCTACGTTACTATAGTTTATAGTAATTATATAAAAAATTTTAACAAATTGAGCTAAAGAAATCAGTAAAACATTTATCAGTTTATTAACAATATTATATTTGATACTTGACTGCGTTACATGATAGAATAATAATGCAAACATTATTAGACTCAAGAATATATTGTCAAGCCATATGGCAAATGTCACTTCAATCAAGATACACAATGCTGTTTGATTACAAGCCCTTTGTTGTGGAAACATCAACAGCTGAGCCCATGACAATGGTAACAATCACTAATTGTAATGATATGGTTCATTAAGGAGTACACTCTTAGAAATTATAGCGTTACTGTGACTTAAGAGGTATATTTATTTATTTGGATGATTAAAAATAACTCAGTTATTTAGTTTTATGAAAAATATATACAATGAATTTCCAACTCCACCAAAAATTCTACATAGATAATAATAAATCACAAAACTAGAACAACTTTTATACGATTTGAAGCCTTGATGGTACCAATATACTGTAAAAGTATACAAATGGGATAGTGGGAACGTCATGGGTGTACTTTGTGTGACATAACAGTACACATGTACTAGAGGTTGGTATACAACTAAATAGGTCGACGAGGGCTGTCATCGGTTCCCTCATTGCAACCCCTCTACTATTTATTTATTTATAAATATAATGCTACATTACAGGAAATCCCAATTACAAAGTAGCACTAAAAACAAAACGATTTACAAATAGCATGATACAAGTTTCAAAGTCCACAAATCGCCGCCCATACCAATATCATTAATCTGATAAAACTTAACAAAAATAAAGTTTTAACAAGCAACCATAACAATATGCCTATATTATTTGAACACCATAAAACGTTTGACATAAATTATTTATGTAATTATAAAAAAAGATAAAGAATAAAAGAAATTAATAAATTAAACTCATTTGACATGTTTACAAACATTTTTCCAAAAATTTATTTTATAATTTTAAAAAAACCAATATCCACTTGGTCAATTATACTGTATATCTTGAACATTGCATTGAAAAGAGAAGTGATTACCATTGATTACAATGCTGTGTAACATAGCTTCTCCAGATGTAAATCACAAAGGGGCTCTTCTCAGAGGGTTTATTCAACCGAAGCCCCTCATTATTCAAGATATCCCACAACGTGTAGAGTGACTGAGATCAAGAAAACCACTTCGACTAGCTTACAAGTTAATCTCGAATTAAATGTTATCAAATACCAATTGGGTATTAACATAGGATATGTTTGACTCTCGTAATATGTTTCTGTTATCAGACCCTATGGCCGTCATCGGTAGAACGAACCTTTCTCGTAGAAATTGATTATGTTGAGACGCTTTCGCATGGATGTGGGAAGATAAAACTTTTATAAATAAAGATTGAGAATGGAAAATGGCCAGTCTTGTAATTGAGGAGTGATAGCCTATTGCATTCTTTATTGGCAGATTAGCTGGTCTTCATTCGGTCGGAGAAGCAGGTGTTGAATGGTTAAAAAAAAACTTTGATTTAGCACTGTGGTGGGAGATCAATATCATTTACACACTAAGACACAAGAACTGCGTGCTGAAGATTTGTTTAAACTAAGCGATGTTTAATGGTCTGTTTGGTAGCTAGCAACCAAAATTCTTATTACTTTGGTAGCTGGCAAAGCCATACATGTGATGTTACGTGTGAATATGTATGAAGTCCGGAATATATATCAAACAGATCAACTCGCTCTGTTTGCAACTGTCTTGATGTGAAATTTATATAATACGGTGACATGGAATAACTTGGTAGTTTAGATTAATTTCTGATTTTTGACTCAGATTATGCGTATCTATCCAGTTGTTCAGAAGAATTACATTGCTGACAAGCTTTTGACATTATATGGTCTCGTCTGCTTTTCTCTCTTCCTGGTGGCTGGTTGATGCTTTAGAAACAATTGGAAATAAAATAGAGGCCAAAGTATTTGGTATTGCATGAACAACTAACAGTACAATTCCTTTGGTTATCGACTGTCCTGTAACTGGTTTCATGGCAACATTACAATTTGTTTAGATGAAGATCGTAGTTTATGTCAGTGAGGCCGAGGGGAACATATATAGTACAATTTCACAGTCGATATATTTGTCTTAGATCCGGCATATTCAACTGACAGTACAATACCCTTGGGTTTCGTCTTTCATGTAAATGGTCTCATGGCAACATTACAATTTCCTTAGAGAGAGATCGCAGTTTATGTCAGTAAGGTAGCATATGGCATATCCAGTTGCATTTCACAATTCATGTATTTGGATTGTGAACGGCATGTACAGCACCTTTAGGTATGTACTGACATGTAACTGGTTTAATAGTAACATTACATGTTTTTAGTGAAAGATCGTATTTTATGTCAGTGAGGCCAGATTGGACAAGTATAGTAGCATTTTCCAGTCGATGTATATGTATCGGGTACGGCATGTACAACTGACAGTACAATGCCTTTGGGTATCGACTGTCCTGTAACAGGTTTCATGGCAACATTACAATTTGTTTAGATGAAGATCGTAGTTTATGTCAGTGAGATCGTGTAGCATTTCACAGTTGATGTATTTGTGTCGGGTACGGCATGTACAACTGACAGTACAATACCATTGGGTGTCGACTATCATGTAACTGGTCTCATGGAAACATTACAATTTGTTTACAGATAGATCGTAGTTTATGTCATTAAGGTGGACACATCCAGTAGCATTTCACTGTCGATGTATTTGTATTGAAGACGGAATCTTTTGGGTATCGATTGTCGTGTTACTGGTGCTATAGTAACAATGCAATGTTACCCATAAAGTTGTTTATTATAAAATTGGAAGTTGGTTAGGTATGAATTATAAAACAAATGGTCACATGTAAGCTGCTTTTTTTGTAATATTAATGTCCTTCATTAAATTAATCACAATAACTCTTGGTTGTATATTTGATCATTATTATTGTTTAGATGTATAATACACATGTTACTTAGTTTTTTTATAAGATGAGAATAAAAGTATACTTATAAAACATATACTTATATAGAGTATATAAACATAGAATAAAATTATTCTATTCTATATTTATGAAAGTATGCTTGTAAAAAGTATACTTATAAAACATTTTATTTCGAAGAAATATTTTATATTTTATTTTACATGTAACAACTATCGAATAAGGAATGTTTTTAAGGAACGATTATAACTTCTCGAAAAGTGATATAGTGTAGTAATGACCCTTTAAAGACATTAAAAATAAAATGTGGTATTTTTTTCTAACAAACAGTACTAAATCGGCAATAAGTACTGATAACTAAAATATGTTAAATGACTGTTATCTATCAGGCCAATTTGGATTCATCAGCGATACACTGTAAATCAAGATTTAGAAATGTTTATTATAAAATCAAAAGTATACGATCAATTAAACGTGGTTTAATTAATACTTTAAACATTATTAAGCCAAATTGATAAAATTGACTTATAAAATGGGATGTATCTTTTATTTTTGTGTGCCGTGGCTGACTGATCAATATGCAGTATCTATTGTAATATTGATCATCGTGCATCTATCTATAAATCTCTACAAATCATATGTAAACGTAGCTCAGGATTCACAGTAATTTTGTAAACACACACTTTTAAATTATAAATACATTTCGGAAGTGATATTTTTATAAAATACATTTTAGTTTTAAGAGACTATACTTGCCACTAAGAAAATATATATCTTCAGTTTTTTATCCCTGGTTTAGTGTTAGATGCAAAGCTAGTTAAGTACACATGCATTGGAAATATATACACATACAACTAATTTTTATTACGCTTTAATCGTATATTTTTTGTATGTATTGAAGAACAAACACAGCCTTGGGAATGGGAGGGTTATGAAACTCATTAACCAAAGTGACGCTGTATTCAACACCAGACCGATGTCTGTGACGAAGAAGACTCCAAAAAATGTATTAAAACGTTCTGACATAACAATTCCCATCTCTGAATTCAGATTGGTTGATTTACATTTATACTTGTAGAGATAAAACACGCAATGATATATGTTGAGATTGTTTGTCTCAATTGTGTTTTCTAATACCCAATCAGCTCAAATGGGTATTAAACCGCTTTGTATAGTACTGAAATAAGTCAATTAATTTAGCCATGGCAAATAATTATCCCTTATTGTTTTATTTACTATTGCTTGCTGATAGTGTGATAATTATTGGCATTGCGATTCTAGGGTCAATTAGAAGGTCAGCCACTTGATCAATACTTCGGTAAACACTGTCAGTGCAGATACCAAGAGGTCATGGACGAGCGGTCAAGTGGGCTGAATGTTTAACTCAGGACCATGTGCAAGAGGTCTGGGACGAGTGGTCAAGTGGGCTGAATGTTTAACTCAGGGCCCTGTGCAAGAGGTCATGGACGAGCGGTCAAGTGGGATGAATGTTTAACTCAGGGCCCTGTGCAAGAGGTCATGGACGAGCGGTCAAGTGGGCTGAATGTTTAACTCAGGGCCCTGTGCAAGAGGTCATGGACGAGCGGTCAAGTGGGCTGAATGTTTAACTCAGGGCCCTGTGCAAGAGGTCATGGACGAGTGGTCAAGTGGGCTGAATGTTTAACTCAGGGCCCTGTGCAAGAGGTCTGGGACGAGTGGTCAAGTGGGCTGAATGTTTAACTCAGGGCCCTGTGCAAGAGGTCATGGACGAGCGGTCAAGTGGGATGAATGTTTAACTCAGGGCCCTGTGCAAGAGGTCATGGACGAGTGGTCAAGTGGGCTGAATGTTTAACTCAGGGCCCTGTGCAAGAGGTCATGGACGAGCGGTCAAGTGGGCTGAATGTTTAACTCATGGTCCTGTGCAAGAGGTCATGGACGAGCGGTCAAGTGGGCTGAATGTTTAACTCAGGGCCCTGTGCAAGAGGTCATGGACGAGCGGTCAAGTGGGCTGAATGTTTAACTCAGGGCCCTGTGCAAGAGGTCATGGACGAGCGGTCAAGTGGATTACTAAACAAAAAAATAAATACAAAAATATACAGAAACAAAATACATGTATCATATAGTTGTACTTATTAAAGTATTTCGTTTGGGATCAATGCAGTTATAAAAAATCAGTAATGAGTTAAATAATAAACTAAATTCATCAAGTTAAACATAATTTATTTTACTTATATGTCGATACCTTTCAATAAAAATAATTAAGTTTATATTTATTGAATTTATCATTTATTGTATGTTATACTTTTTGTTATTTTATATTATTTATTCTCCGTATTGTACCAAATCCATCATCTTCATTTTGATAATAGTTATTTGCTAATTATGTGCTACTATAATGTTATTATTATTAATATTTGTTAATCTATTACGAGTCAGTTAATTTAACTACGCAAACTAAAACCTGTTAGTTCTACATAGTTAAAGAATGGCCTAATTATCTTTAAGGGTGTGGTACACCTACGTGAACTAGTTTACTTCATGTCTCAGAAATTAAACATAAAACGTTCCAGAATTGGGGTAGTGGGAACACGCATGTGAATGTTGACTTTAACTTGGTGTAAATAGAAGTGGCCGGCAAGTTTAACGTTCTCTAGAGAAATTAAGGAGAGAATTGTAAGATATCTATAAATGGCTCAATATCATGTACTTAACAATATACTTAAACAAATAATAGTGAAAAAGGCGTCTAGATTTATTTATTTATTTATTACTTTAAAGTGGATACAAAATCAAGGCCTCACCAAGTTACGCAAAACTTGTCGGTGAGGTCCTATAGTAAATAAGAAAGAAAAATAAACGTAGTACAAAAAAATACATGCATATATACTTATATATATTTTATAGTGTTGTTTATTAGTAATTATTGGCGGTTTAGGGCAGGCACCTATTTAACAAAATAAAAAATGCAGCTTATAATATGACAAGACTATGCATTACAATAGAAGGTATGAATACAATAACTGCAGAATGTGGCTACACCAGATATGCCTGGTGAAAGTTTGTAGATAATTTTTCCTGTTTGCCAAAACATTCCTGCTCTCTACTCTATGCCCTATTCCTATTCCCTCAACAACACTTGGATCGGCAGTAGGTGAATTATATGTTATAATGTAAACAAACACAAGGTGATATAACCTTAGCGTGTTTTCTTAATGTAATTTAACTATTGAAAATACTATTTGAATTCTAAAACGAATATATGTTTAATTTGTAAAATTTATTGAACAGTGCAGTGTCTTTGATTTTTTTCATATTTTTTACTTGTCTTTGATTTGTTAATGTCATATTTATTACTTGGTAGATTGCCCGTTTCTGGGTCAATGTTTATCTAGGCTGTGTAATTATGGTAAATAGTCCCTTTCAGTGCACCTTTTCTTCCAAGAAAAACCCGTTAGAATAAATGATGAAATTACTAAAGAAACACAATAAATAATCTAAATTAAACTGTATTTGTGAACTTACTTTACTCAAACAATATTGTAAGGTGATTTTGTTCTGTATTCAATTAGTGTGATAGTGAAGTGATTTGGATTTATATTAAAAATTAACCAAGTAATTTTTAATATAAATCCAAATTTCTTTTCATAAGACGAAAAACTTATTTTAGGATATTTGATTCGTAATATTGGTCATGTAATGCACTCTCTAGTGTTGGATGTGAAAGGAAAACATCACAAGGAATAATTATATCGAAATACTAAACTAGATTTTATTTTATTTCTAATAAGAGCGATTTTTATTTGTAACATATTTAGAAGTAGTATAGGATGAAAAATGGTACTTTGACCTTATCTTTGTTTCAGATTTTAATAGCTCCACCTAACAATGTTGCAAGTGACAAAAATCGAAAGTTTCAAGAACTAAAAAAAACTTTTATTTTGATTATGTTTGCTCTAAATTTGTGTTTTTTCCTTAAATTGTTCATTTATATAAAATTGATTTTATGTATAAATATAAAATTTTTTATACGAATATTAACTGAGATTTTGACGTTTTAAGCAAACCATTTGCAGGTACAACGTTGGAAGTGACGGCACTTGCAGCGTTGTTCTACGAATATGATAATGACTGCAAAGGGGCTAATACAATAATGTACTTAATTTTTTTAAATATGAAACCTTTCACTGACAAAAATTAATGTAAAAATGAAGGCCTACAGTAAATTTCTTATAAATATTCAGTTTAATTTACATTAACTGACAGAAAGATTGAAAAATGTTTTAATTCTGTATTTTAGTTTTCCTGGAATAGGTAACTTTCTTTTTTATATGTACGGAATTTTATCATATCTTGTCTACTTACGACACTGTCTTTTCAATTGGACTCTTTCAATTTTCTTTTCGTGCCACTATTCATCCTTTTCTCATCACCCGGCAAAAGAATAACACCCAACGTGACCGATATCTCGTCACTTACAACGTTTTTCTGGCCTTGCCACCCAGTTTCCCGCTCAATTAGCTGACTCAGACCAAACTCACTATTTTTCAAAACAAAATACCCCACGTGATGTAGAATGTCACTTGCAACGTTGTTCAGCAGAGCCATTAATGTTTCAAAAATTTGTTTACTAATTGATGTTTTCAATAAAAGATATTCAATATTTAATTAGATTCATTGCAGTGTTTCTTTTATTGATTGTATGTTTTGGACACACTTTATAGACAGGATTTATGTATTTTTTGTCATTTTTCTTTAAAACAAGTATAAAATAATTAATTAAAATCTGATAAAGAAAATAACTTACAATTACTCGACTACAGAGTATCCAAAAGGTAAAGAAAACTACAACCGAGAGTTAATACACTGTCAGCTGTCACAATGACGTGGTTTATTCCACCAACATAGAGGTGCAGCCTATGTTACAATCTCCAGTACTTGTATGTGTTATTTTAGTATTTTTAAAGTTTATTTATAAAGTTTATTTATAATTTTATTTATTTAATAAAAAGGACATGGTTATCTCAAAGGATAATTTAATAAAACTAATTTAAAAATTGACATGCAAAAAATGAAAAACATATTCAAGGACATAAAAAATTATAGTTATCGTAGAAAAACAAAATGATAAAAAATGTGGGCACATATAAAAATAAAAATAAAATGTAATGCAGATTGTGAAGCAGTTTTTGAGGCTTTATTTAATGAATTTTGAATTTAAATCTATCTAAAAAAAGATGCTTTATGTTTTCAAGATAAAGGTAAAACGAAAAACTCCTTAAAATAAACTCTAAAACTAAACTTTGTTAACACTTATAGATATTCATAGTAATTGGTATTAACTAGGTATAGTTTATCGGTAAAGATCGTAATTAATATGTTTAGTATTGATCTTAGTTTTAAAGAAATTTTACTTTCAAAATTAAAACATTTTAACGTGTGCTAAATCTATAACTAATTCAACATTGAGATGAATTAGTTGCTAATAACGAACAAGTTTACTTTATAATGAACCGTGGTGCTAAAATTTAGTTTTAACCGCATTCCATTAAAATAATGAAACAAAGTAAAGTTGTATCAGCTATGTTATATAACAAGTTGTCGTTTCACTAGCTTCCTTGTCGGTAAGTAATTGATTAAACCTAAGTAATTTCTAGCATTAGTTTGTTGGCAAAAGATCAGTAATAAATAACAACACCTTTTAATCGTAAAATAATTACTTATATGTCATAAATAGATGTCATGGCTTTTTAGAAGTAATGCTGTCAGAGGTGTTATATTTTTCTGACGGGATCATAATATAATTTTAGTTTAGTTAATGCTACACTGAAAGATATAGGTATATTTAAGCCGTTGCTGTTAAATTTAAAGAAGTACCAAATATTTATTCCAAGCATTCTATTGATAACCACTTTTTTCAGTTTCATTGATTGTTATTTCGTCATAAAATGCTCATACAATAACTTAATATTTATATTTTATATGCATTTATTTATATATATATATATATAAATATTTTTATGAATTTAAATGTTGTATAGTCATCTTTCATTGGTTCCAAATACAGCGTTCTCAGGATAGTTATATAAGCCCGAAAGCCTAACAGTTACTATGTCACCAACGAAAATAACGTCTTAAACTCAGTACTACGAGGCTTTTGAATATATCAAACAAGGCAGTTGACGCCTTCCACAAAAGCCTTAGTCCTTCCTTTTGTCAAAAATATTCAGTCGATGGTATCGAACGTATATGTAATCAATTAATCGAATTAGGGCTAATGAGGATTTTTTAATAAAAGAAGTGAGAGGTAAAATAGGAAAGCCAATTCGTATGCGGAAGATACAGTGTCAAACTAGTAGACCATCAGAGTTGTTAGTCAAATAAAACATATATAAGGTATCGTTAAGTAGAACTAATATTTTTTGTTATCAAACAATAAAAATACAATTGGTACCTTCTGAAAGGTGTATAATCCGTCAATTAGTTAAATACTATGCAAAATATTTAGCAACATTTATTAATAATGATCAAATTTTCCCCACCTGAGTCACAATTTTTATGAACAACCTCTTAAACAAGCACTTATACTGTTCTAATCCAGTATAACTGGATTATGTTATATTATAACAGTATTCTAACTAGCTGTATAACCAGCCGTGTTGAAAATCATTTGAATTAAACCTCAACTTCTGCTTACAATAAATGCACGCATGAGAAAATATAATAGTACTACTGACGAGTAGAACCCACCACCAGAGATTAATATTGTTCTACAGCTATTGTAGAACAATATGGCAGATTAAATAAAATGAAGTGATGAATAATAGGATCAGAAAAATGTTTAGACTTTGCATAGAGCAAGTGAAAGTATACATCCAAAATATTTTTAATCAGGACATTAACTAAAAATCTATGACCCTATCAGAAAACATTACTTCCATAGATAGACAGTTAAATGAATATTGCATAAAATAATTATTTTAAATCATACAACTGCGTACTTATTAAAACGTAATTTTGATAATTAATAGTATTCAATTATTGGTTGTTATATTTACAATAACAAATAACTCTTACAATTTTCTACTGCCCAAAGCAACAGTTTAATAAAAACAAAACACTTGTATTTGATCAACGAATTACTGATGAGAAAGCTTGACAAAGGACAACTAGTTCGTTTATAGAGTCAATACAAATTTACTTTTCTATGTTTTTGTCGTATTGGTCTTTTGTTAGTAAAATAAATATTTAATATTTATCTTACTGTTGTATAAAAATATAAAAGTGTCTGTGTTTGTGTCTGTGTTATTCTATCACGCAAAAACCCCTGAACCCATTCAGGTGAATTTTTGCATGGATATTCCTAAGATCTCTGATTTACACAAGGGCATATCTTTATTTTAAAATTTCGCATATATTGAAAGGCACCGCCCAAGGGAGTTCTAAGAAATATCAATGCAAGCCCTATGGCAATACCAATGTGATAACTAATTGTTTATAAAAGTTTCATTAATCAGATGTTGGAATATACAAAAACTTACATAGTTCTGAAGTAACAAAATATCGTACCACAACACTTTTTTGAGCTAATGTATTTCTAGCGCAAGGGGAGGGGAACTGCATATTTTCCTAAAGGAAAAAAGCTGTAAATATTGTTTATAGTCTGTTTTATACAATTTTATTTTTTATAAAACCGATAGAATACTAGTAACTCAAATGAAATAGACTTGTCTTATTTCAGTATTCAGTTTTTTATATAGCACAATAATGATTGTGTGGGAGAGAAAGGCTCGTGGAGAGAACATATCCAGCCCGCCAAACAGAACATGTAGCTGGGATTGACTTTCTATTTACATTTCATTTATTATTGTTGTGTATCTATTTATTATTAATTATTATTCATGTGACTAGTTTATATAAAGAGTATTCTTAACGATGGTAATGCAATTATTGTTGATTGTTTACTACAATAAAGATTTGAATTGAATGGACATTTCTTCTTGTCCATAATATTTCAAAAATTGGTAGAATGTACAACTATTATTTTTATAATCATTTCGGAATGCCTACTTAGTTTGTTTAGTGACCTTTTATTTTTAGTTCATTGAGCATGTCCCCCTGCTCTATTAAGCCCAACTTTGCACTACTTCGTAGTTTTTTGGTACATTGTATTTTAACAGTGATTGCCTCAAAGCTTGGATTTATATTGTAGATTCTAACTGATATAGATAATAAACAATTGGACACAATACTTCCAAATTTTAAGCTTTAATTCTAATCAAAGCTTTTAAGTCTAAGAGCTTGAAAGGCTAAGATGTAAAGTCCTATGCGGATGAGGCACAATACTGCTTATTACCATGTAAACTGTAAGTTACAAGTAAACGCTGTGTTTTACTTTATTTGAATTACGTTTTTACAATTTAATTGCACAATCGTTTGATTGAATAACTCACCCTGCAATAATTGTCATCACTGCCTTTGCCTAAGGAGTAAGTTACAGTAGGAAATTACAATGACTGCTTCAGCAACTCATACATGAATTCTAAATAAGAGGAGAAGATTTTTCAGAAGATATTCTTCACGTGTTTACTTCTATAGTATCACTTTCCTTGTTAGATTCATTCATATTGTGCATACTCATCGTTAATGGTGTTCTGTAGAATATTATTCTTTTAGAGTTACTTCCTGTAAAAACCTTCCCGGGGTTATTGAATTACAAATACTTTATTTGTGTTATCTGGATTAGATATATCGTACGCTAGTTATAAGATTTACATTCGATACGACAAAAAAACATGTTGGTAAGAAGTTTAAGTTTAAGACCGTACATTTAGGACAGTGGTCTACAGATCTCAAGTAATACTCCAAATGTATACTATGTGAACGTTCTGTTAAAAGATAATGTTATCAGAAGTCCGATTTTGATGGTGAAGTTAGGTCCTGCAACTGCAACAATTGCATTCTGGAGTCCGAAAAGAGCACCCCAATGGAGTCACTCATTAAGGATGTTGGTAATGTAGTATTCCGTGATTCCGTGAACTAGACAGCCAGAATGCAGAAGTTCAGGGTTTTTGTGAGGTATTTTTGGTTTAAGTGGTTCAGCAACTTACTCAGTATGGAGATGGAAAGAGGTTGGGCAGAGCTGTTTTTGGGCATCTATTGGGTTTCTCAACATTTGACAGGTGTTATCTTTTGGATTGTGGAGAGAGTCTGGAGTGGCAGTGTCAGAACGGGGCGGATAAAGCAGTGTGGAAGGAGGTTAGTGTCCTTAAAGAGGAAATACAGATGGTTATTGAGAAAATACAGCCATATCCATTTTATAATAATTATTCTAACTAGAGGCTGTTAGGATAAAACGTGTAATATATGTAATCATTGTATTATTACTTAATATTTAACAGTAAATTAACCCTATAATACATTGCAACAAGAAATTCAGAAACTTTTAAAAACTATCCATGTTTAACTTATGCAATATTACAGTTATTACATTTTAATTTTTACTCTTTTCACTTACTTCTACCATTATTGGAAATCGACCATGTAAACTTTGAAAATATAACAGTCAAACTTGTAATTTTTATAAACTAAAAAATATTGTACATTATTCAGAAATATATTAATGGAAGTTTTAATCAAATTTTGTAATTAAAACAAAACACTTTTCCTTGATTATTGGAGAGAATATTAATTTAGATAAAAAAGTAAGTAATAAAAAACAATAAAATAAAAGTAAACTATTATTACATTAATTTTTGTATTTTAAAACGCCAAAACACGTCAAATTGTAAGTTCTTGAACACTTTTTTATAAATGAATTACATAGATGAGGATTTACTCATATGGAAAGCACTTAACGGTTTGAAAAGAGAATTCATTTCATAAAAATACCATCCAAAATGAATATATCAAAGACTATGAAAAATAATAATATACAGTAAAATTTCAGACACTTAAAAAAATGATACTTTGTTGAATCGTATACTAAATGTAAAATAAAATTTATACATTTTGTTATTTGAAACACACACATTTTCTATTACGAATAGATTTAGATTTATTAGAAATATACTTTAGATGTATTATTATAAAAAAAAATATTGTATAAAAGACATCTTAAACATTAATTTATAACGTACATTTTCTTATGTTTCCGAAAAGTAAAATTCAAAATATAACTAAAGAAGTTTTTAGTGGCAAACATTTATATTCTACGTGAGTAGTTATTTCTAGTTTTATATTTGACATGGCAATATAACTACAGATTCAGATGTCAAAATACAAGGCAAGATGATCGGTTGGGGCTTTAGGAAATACACAACCCTTCACATTTTCTTCTCATTTTTACTTGAGTTTTTGCTATTATGATTGGTACACAATAAACTTTGAAATACGAGGAATTGTAGTTAATCTTCTCATACTTGTGCAGTAGGTGTATTACAAAATATTCGCGTTTTCTTTATGACTAGTCAACGCAATCTTTTATGGGATATTTATTATCATACTTTATTGCGCCCAGTATTGAGGTGCTACCTAATAACACATACAGCGTGTCTCTGAACACTCGGATAAGCTCTCTTGGTTATTGTTTCCGGTTTATTTAGAATATCATATTTAAAATCACAAGAACTCGTTGGTTATTCTTGCTGCAGTCTTTTCAATTTTCTTGTAAATCTAAATCTCGAATTCAAAAAATATATTAAGATGACATTTTCATAGTTCTTTATACCATTAACATCTATTTTAAGAAGAATTACTGGTTTTCTTACATCGAAAGTTTCAAAATGCCGGCCATTTAAAATTCTAAATAACTTATAAACCAATAATTATATTAAAAATGTTATACTATGATGTTTTTTATAAAATGCAATTTCAAAACTAATGATATAAAATTTTTTTAATCGGATTAAAAATAATAAAGAAATGCCATTTATGTGACACTATGTACCAGATACTAGTAGCCTACAGCGTGCAACACACATGTGATCACTGATTGTTGTAAAGTAATTTGTGATCGTAAATCAGATGTTTACATAAACCTTATTGTTTTACGCGTTAATGATGAATTATAATACAAATTCAGATATAAATATAACATTTAACTAATTATTTTGACTGTATTTCGTAGAATTCTCCCAAATATGTCATATTCTGTTGCAAAATATTTAGACGTGATTTTCGAATTAGGAACTATTTGAGTAATTCTTAAATTAATACTGAAAGTTGCTGTAAAATAATCAAAGACGTTTGGACAAATAATATATTTTATTTTAGTCAGTTTGGGTTATAAACAAGAATCATTGTATTTAATCGTAGAGAGATTGTTCAAAATACTGGATTTTGTTCATCAGTAGTTATAAGCAAAACGTTAAGTCGTTCAGACTCCAAGTGAAAATAGAGTTAATTAATGAGGGTCGTGTAGATGGGATCCCTTCCGGGGTAACAATAGGAAGGATCTAACGACCATCCTAACGAGGCATGTGTGATAATTCCCATCCTTGCGTATATATTCTATTTTTAAAATAACTATTTATCACTGAATTCAAGTGACTCTTAACGAGTCAAGTTTTAAAATACGTTACAATATAATATGTATTTTTAACAAAATTATTATAAACAAATAATTTCCTTTTTTAAAAATTATTAAAATTGTTCTTCAATTCATTTCTATAATACCACACTTTATATTCTTCTTATATATAACTATATTTATGTATTGAATAATAATCTAATACAAAATATTTTACCTAGATTCATTCAATTGATTATCTAGCCATGATTTCTCTCTAAATTAATTGTTATTAGTTGACTTTACTCTGGGTGAAATAGTGTTTTAAATATTAATTTAGCTAATAGGAATGAAACGAGTTCAATGATTGGTTATCTAAAATGCCACTAGCCCATCTATTGAGACGTTAAAGAATATATATTGTTCTTTAAATCCTAAGAACTGGGATCTAAGAACTAATTATTAACATTTTAGATAGTAACACTTCGGTAGTTATCTTAACATTAGTACTAGGAATTTGAATTCGAAATAAGTGTATATCATAGATCTAAAATAAAAATTAAAAAAACATAGTATTACACACATACAAATGAAATAATAAAAACAAAAAATGTTATTTTATATCATTACCTCATTTTAACTATAAAGTACGTTTGTAGATTACAATGTTTTAGTATGAATTTCTGTTTATATTGTTATATTCTTTATTTACTATGTACCTTGTAAATAAGGTACCAGCAGAGTCACCGAAACTGCAGGAGTAGAATCAATATAGTAATCCGATCTTAGTAAAAAACATTTGTTTTAACAATAGTGATAGTTTTTACAAATATAATCCTAACCACCTAATAAAATATATGCTAATTGTTTGATATTAAGGTAGCTAGGATCAACCACTTTTATTCGTCAAACCGGATGTTTTGCAAATAAATTTTCTTTGTAATCAGCCTGGAAATGTAGTTTTTTAATATATAATACGATATAAGAATGCAAATTGAATTTTAAAAAAATTCAATCCTGTGATCTTAGGAAAATAATCGTGGTTTATCTATATCGAAATACACGATATTTGTACTTTATCTACTAATATTATAATATAACTGTGCTATGCACCATGCATTTTAATTGTAAATAATTTGCCAAGTATATGTGTATATATAAATAAAACATATTGTGTTTCAGAAATAATTCCTAAAACTATTCAAACATAATTTTTTGTATTTAGTACATTTCTTTCTAAAAAAATATATATATATATAATTACTAGCTCAAACATTTCTATAACATAATACATATATTATAAGTATAGTAATTTAAAATAAAAGTTATTACATATTGTCTAGAAGCAAGCCATTGCATTTTGAAACAGCACATATATTATTAATGTATTTTTAACATTATATTTAACTAACATACTGTTTACGTTAGTACTGTTATATTTCTTTATACAGGTTTGGGCACAAGTTTGCAATATATTAATTACTTTCAAAACCATTGAGAAAAATGTAATGAATATTCCCAGTTATGTACATGTCCCTATACCAAACATGTATACATACTTTACTTGTTATTCGCATAGCAAAGTGAAGGCCTATGAAGGAAGTTTTAAAAATTTTAAATATAAGCCTACCTCGACTTATATCTCATTTTAAAGGCCTTTGTTTGTAAAAAGAAAGAGTGCAAAGCTGAGGTCAAAAGGATGAGCCAATCAGTAAATATAGCAGCTTTTAAAGCATTTAATGTCGTATAACTAACACTGCTTAGGACAAAGGTAAGATAGTTATTATCTATTGCTGCGTAGAGCTATCTGCTGAATATGAGAAATTTATCTACTGAATATGAGAAATTAAATTTCACAAAAATAAGTAACAAATGTTTATAATATTATTCATAGACTATTTCAAGTAAACCTACTGTAAAAAGTGTTTCAACACAATTGTCATATTTTAATCTTAGTTAAATAGCATAGCTTATTTATAACGCTGTCGTTTGTTACGATTATTAACAATCAATAACATAATCAGCAGCAGGGAGCTGAAACTGTTAAACAAATAGCCGTATAACAAGAATTAGTAATATGACATTACATTTTTTTAATCGGTCTATTTTGTGAATGGGTCATCCTTTTTATCTCAGATTTTCTTTTTTGTATTGTACAAATAAATACCTTTAAATGAGTTATAACTCGTGGTAGGTTTACGTTAAACATTTTTAAGACTTCCTTAATGGGACAATACAAGTATAAGTCCTATGCAGAAACACAAGTATAATATGTCTAAATGTTTGGTATAGGGACATGTACATAACTGCAAGTGCAAAGTTTCATTACATTTTTCTCAATGGTTTTGAAATTAATAAATATATTCCAGACTTTTACTTAACCCTGTACATTCGTAAAACGCCGACCGTCAAGATATGGGTGAATATGGATTTCGAAGGAGTATGATGCGTGTTGATGAGCGAATGTAGTCATTTTTACAAACTAAGGCCGACTACTGCTTAGAAAATGTATTTAATTAATAGTCCAATGAATCATAGAGCCAATAACCATCAACTAATCCCTTTCAAAATGTATCATGACTCTGATTGGGATCGATCCGAGAACCTTAAGGTTATGACCAACTACGCTACTGACCTATAGTATATTAGAATTAATTAGGAATACACAAATCAGATATTATTTTTGACATAAAAATACTGATGGTTTTACGGTTGGGCGTTTATATCAACGCTGAAGCAATAAACCCTTTGATCGCTAGGCCGAAAGGGCATTCTGAAGGTATAGAGACATCTTAGTGAGAAATGCAGACTTTGATCCCATTGGTTCAACAAACACGAACACAGAAGGACTAGTTATGTTTGATGTTTATAGGTTCCACTAATTACATAAATACAATAGAATATAAAAATCTCATTTAACACTGCTTGAATGGAATACATTTATACCTGTAACTCAAGTTAACATTTTTTCGTGTCATATAAGTTACTTTATACTAAACATATTTTTAATGCTTTATGACCTGCAAAATAATTAGGTTCAATGTTAAAATAATAATTTAACGGTATTAGGAGTTGGGTTCAAGTTAGGACAATATGGTTTAATATTAAATTACATTATTCTACAGTTTTCAGTCATTAGGGTATGCTAGGAAGTCAGAAAGATTGTCACTTATTTATTAAAATGTAGACATGGTTTTGTAATGTAAGCTATCAGTAAGTTGTGACAGTGTGGTCCGTATAAATGCACTTACCAGGATACCAGGACCGTATGTATAATTTTTACCAGGAAACATTTTTGACAACGAGGCAAGAGGTAAGTAACACCTGAAACTTGCCAAAAAGTTGAGTGATGAAAGTGGATACAGAACAGAAAAAAACTACTTGCTAAGTGTTTCCTTTTCATTAAAAGTTAAGGAGTAAAAACGATACTGCTGATATAGGTTAAATAGATATTTAAGATCTCATATCGATTCTTAATGAGCTTTCATTTTATTTTCTTCCCACATAGAACCAGTTCTTGATGGCTATTATGAAAGATATTTTCCGATTATTTATCGAACTGTCAGAGTTTTGTTTTAAACAATTCTATAAAGTTTATAAACTCTGTATAATCTATGTATCGAGTCCAATAGAACTACATTATCATGATTTAATAAGCCGAACATATATCTATTTAGTAAAGTTCTTTAATGACATATTAAGCATTAATTACGAAATCAAATAAAGGCTATCTTAGCTGAACGTAAAAAGAATGATTGTACTTTATTTTCCCTAAAATATTTGTGGGGAAGTGATAATCCGTGTTGTGTACCAGACAAATGGTGGTGATTACTCCACGAGCCATTACACCTGCCAGGGGAAACAAACTTAAATACCATCAGGTTAATTCGATTGGAGTTGAATACATTAGGAATCCGGTCTTGCATTTACGTTGATGAAAGTTTTTTTAACTAATTCGTTATTTATTTTATGGGTAGGTAGTTACTTTTATTGTAAGTTTATAAGACAATGTTCTTTTAATTTGACTTATTTTAGTATTTGATCGTACATTTATTTATTTTTAAGCATTGTAGCTTATTTTAATTAGTATCTTATCATACGGGAAAACCATGTCATTTGCACTAACTGAACTAACATCAACAACGGTGTCATAAAAATGTATAACATGAGTGTGAGCACTACTTAAATTTCAGATAAATATCAGTATGGTGGATTAGATAGCGAGAAGTTCTTAAAATATATATACGGAAAAAATTTATGTACCCTAATTTTGAAATTATTTATTATCCATCAATATATCTTAATTTTATAAATCAATAGTCACTGAATAATGTTGCCTTAAAATTGTCACAATATACTAAGATAATTATGAGTTTGAAAATTAGTATAAACATTATTAATTTGTTTAAACATTGAGAGCAATACATGATTCCGTCTCTTGCATGTGACATTATTTATTTACTTTTAACTAATAGAAAATTGGCTGATAGATTTATGGTTTTCAACATAAATCAAAGAAATGTTTTATTAAAATATATCTAATATTTTTAATTCATATATATATTAGTATAATTATTAGTTTTAGATAAATAATCCTAATAAACCCTAAATAATACTTGAAAATATTTTAAATGTTCTAACCAAGGTAAATTCAATTTCTTGGAGGCTGCACAAAAAATGAGGCAAGACTACATTATTTAAATAATGTTATATAAATATATTTATATGCTTATGTACAAGTGTGCTTGGATACATTTCGATTGTATATCTACTGTTCGTCATTCATAACCCCAACGACCTAAATTTACTCGTATTTAAGAAATTGAGCCTTATTTTATGACTTTCACAATGTTATTCAAAACGCATTTTGACCAGGAGTTAAACTCAATTAGTTCAAGAGTAAAACAATTTGAAATGTTGTAACAAAGCGACCCTTTATCAGCTCAGTGAAGCATATAATCCTTTGAGCAGGGTTCATTTAGTTGGACGAATCATCAAACAGATTAGTAAGAAGAAAAGTCCAACAAATGTAAACTTATCTATGCCATTCTAAATGAACAATAAATAGGTTGATATTATTGTTATAGTAATCAATTTTTATTCTTGTCCAATAAAATAAATCAAAATGTACTTTAGTAATAGTAATTGTAATTATATACTTTGAAGAATGAATCATTCCGCCAGAAACCTGCAGTTCACACTCTGTGTGAGTGAGTCAGGATTATTTAAAGTTCAATTAAAAAAGGATCCCTGTTAGTTCTAGGAGTTTATCAACCACGTAGTAAGTGCCTAGACGTTGAAAGAGAAAATTTAATTATTTTGGGAAAAATAAAATAAAAAATTATTGACAATCGAAGGTCACACGCTACACTTATTAACACTACACACTCACATAACAAATAATTCATCCAACCATACAATTGTAAACATGAAATTAAATTGAAAACATGCAAAACATAAAACTAAGACAAAAAACTCCACCTTGGTTGTAGTGGTTTTAAAGGGTATTTTAATGTAAACTCAATCACTAGTCACACATTCAAACGGACTGATCATCATTCAACTTCTAATAACTAACTAGTAGTATTTTAAGTAAATAATTTTATTTCCATCATTAGAATACTATTGCATTTGCTAAATGTTCAAATAATGTACAATTGAAGCACTCGGTCTGAAACCACCAGGAAAATTCACAAAAGTTTACTTTTTTCACTCTCTTTTACCATAAAACTGTCCTAATGTATTTCTTATAGGAAAATCACAAAAAAGTAGTTTTTATTACTTAGCTGGGGGGAAGCTTGAGTAAAATGTTCACGCCTTCATAGTTCTACACACTTAACAAACGCGTTCCTTATATATATAACATTCTGTTTAAAAATTTAAAAATTTGGGGTATTGGGGGCCCGAAAATTGATTTTTTTAAAAATATACAATGTTTTATACTGCTATTAACTGCTAAAGTGGGGTTGCAATCTAAGGCTATTTTCCTCCTGAATCCAAATATACCATCATATATTTAAAAGGTAAATAATAAGTGTTATATACCTCAAAAACAAAAAAACAAATCTCTTAAACTAAAAAAGGGTTATACTAAAATAAAACGCCCAAGTGGTGTATCAAATTATAGGTATTTATCTCCTAAATAATATTTTACCATTATATTTTGGAAAGAAAACATGTAAGGGCTCTGCTCCCCCCTCCCCCCGCCGAAATAAAAAATATGATCTGAAACCCAAATTTGGGTAATGTTAAACTAATACACAAAGAAGGGTATCAAAATATATACATTCTTCTCTTGGTTACTAATATACCATAAGATTTTAGACAAAAAAGTTCATAGGCTCCACTGTCAAAAAACCAAAATTCGTAGAACCTTGCTTAAGAATTCTGGCAAGGCCGTAGGCCGATCTTCCTCTCTAGGCAACGTGCCAAGATCCACAAATCGGACTGTAGCAGAGTGTCTTGGTGAGGCCGCAGGCCGAACTTTCGCCCGCGAGGCCATAGGCCGAGCTCCCTATGAGGCCGAGATCCACAAAGGGGCTGAAGGTATAGTTATCAGGCGAGGCCGCATGATGGGCTAACCTCACGAGCGTAGTGAGTAGGCCAATTTCCATAAATAGGCCTGTTTTTACAGATAATATTATGTTATTCATAAAATAGAATCGTAACTATACAAACTACCAAATAGTCTAAGCCTGTTAGTAAACCAACTCATCCACCTTATGAAAGCTAGTTTTATATATATATATATATATATATATATATATATATATATATATATATATATACCCCATACCAATATATTTTTATCTATTTATATATATCTAAACATAAATATATATATCGTCCCTCCACCCCTCCCCACCTCAACCACCTTACTATAGTTTTAAATCTACATCTACTTTAGCTATTTATTCACTATCATATGAACAATTTTGCATATTTAAAATTCAAATACACCATGTTGTAAACCACTTAAATGATAACTTAAATATATGCATTACAAAATACAAACTAGTATGTAAAAAATTAAGAGAATAGTTTCTTAATCACACATCAAGATTACAAGACACTGAACTAAACAATTTAAACAAATAACATTATGGCTAGAAATTTCACAATTAAAGCTGGTTAGAACCCACTAATTAATTACAATACCCACCCGTCTAAATATTGAAATTCCACAAACGTTTATAATTATATCAAATCTAACGTTCAATTGTAACTAATGAGTTGTGTGTTCAAAGCGATAATCATTCCACAATCGAAAATCCTAAACAGTCAATTTATCGTGCACAAGAATATAAACTCATTCTATGGACCAACCAGTATCCTAATAAATTATGTTTAATACAATCTATTTAATAAAATTATTAAAAATAATAAAAATATTAAAAATATTCTACTTCATAATATTTTCAAAATCAGATTCAGGTAATTAGTTATAGCTCAAAGAATATTATTATTGACCTAGTTAAACTCTGTTGCTTTTTTATAAAAACTAAAATTGTTGGTTTTAGAAATTTTTCTAACTATGTAAATAGTAAACATGTATATTTTCTAGTGACTATATAATGTATATCAATATACACAAAAATATGTTTAAAACATCACAATTAGTGCTTTTAGGACGTCTATATTACCTCATAAAATTACTAATACTCCAATTATATTTGATTAATTTTCATTTTAAAATTTTAATTTGTAATATTATCTAAATTCAGTTTCACGTTAAAACTTTATTGTTCAGTGACTAAAGCAAGGGCCATAGAAAGCACAGTTTAAAACTCCTGAAAATGAAGGCCTTACTTTATTTACGTATTGTATAGATATTAATACACTTATATATTTACGTATTGTATAGATATTAATACACTTACATATTTACGTATTGTATAGATATTAATACACTTATATATTTACTTATTGTATAGATATTAATACACTTATATATTTCTTAGGTTGATTACTATTTAAATACTCTTTTGGGAGTTGAATGGATGCTTTTTGCACTCACATTTATACTTAAAGTTAAATTTATATAATATTTATTTATACTTTTTATACACATTTATACACATTTATACACATTTATACTTAATACTTAAAGTTAAATAATATGAACACGGTTAAATTGTAGGTTGAACAACCATTAGGGTCCATGACTGATAGGGCCTGAAAGTAATGAAAGTCTTATTTGCAGGATCTCTTAGCAGGAAAGTTGGCAACAGGAAAAACGTTTGGCAATAAAAATTAAATTTCCATTAAATTTGATAAAGTAATTTTCGTTCTAAACGAGTTAGAATAAAGTTTAATGTCTTACAATTCTTAGAGACTATTCTAAAACATACGTAAAATAAATTTAATTCTGTTTAATGCGATTTGTTATAAATAATGTTGCAAGGTAATCAATTAATTTTCTAATAAGATGGAAAATTTTCGATTAAGAGATCATTGATGATTTAACACAGATACATTTAATACGTTAATACCAGAGAGTAAACTTTTTAATATTATAATGTGGTAACACACATACAAACTAGCTGATGGAATGTTCTTCTTTACTGTACTACACTTGTTCTACTAAAATATTCAGTATGCACCTAGCTTTGAAGGTATTAACAGTTTCAATTATATCTGAAGAGCTCTAAAAGCTCAGAGGAAATCCCAGCAAACTCATCGGTCAGAAAGATAATCCTATGAATCCATCAGGACGTATCCCCTTCACTTCCATTGATTACTTAGAGTATTGAGAGAAAAACGCATGATGTCGAGTAATGTAGATGATGTGAGTTGGTTTGGTTACTCAAGCATGGAATAGCAAAGTGCCTGCATGCAGTATACTTAGATCATACTTTAGACTTAGAGCTTTCAGCACAAGATATATCATCAATATAAAGAGAAATATGAAAATATTATTTAAAGTTGTAGTATTTTTAATTATAAGAAGTAATCCAAACAATTAAGAAGTAACCCAAACTATTTTTTCCTAATCATACCTTTTTTTATAAACTCCACGTAAGAAACTCAAAATAATTAAAGTGTATTTGAACACACAATTAAAAATAAATTATCTAGCATATTTAAATAATAATATTTCATAGCAAATATTATTCAACCATGTTCATTATATTGTATTAATGATTATAAAATCTGCGTTTATGTACTTAAAATTTAATATATAACTAAATATTACGTCCTACCCAAAAACCAGCCTAGGAGTTCAAATTGTTTATAATTAATACTAAATATTAAATTATTATGTACAACATCGGAGCTGCTGCAAATATTTTTATATAAAAGTAAGATAAAACGACTGAATACTTTGTTATTACAATGGTGATTGATTAAATTGTTTATTTTACATATTGTTGAGAGTTTCTGTCATTTAACCCGCAACAAGTATTGACGATTTATATTTATTAATATCATGCCAATGTTTTGCAAGAAAGTTAGAATTTTTAAGTTAAGATATGGAATATATCTAAGAATATAAAAACGTAGAATGTACTGTTCAATTCAAAATTGAAATGCATTAAGTTTAAAAAATAGTGCACAATAACCACTGGGTGGATAAAATATAAAAAAAACATACAAAATTTCAAAATATATTTCTACGTTAACCAATGTGTACTTAAATTATAACATCACTTAACTAGTTATAATTTTGGTTGGAGTAAAAAAAGTACCACAATAATTTCATCACCACTCTAGCTTGTTTTGTGACATTAAAAAAATCACCTAATTTTCCTCAGATAAGGTAGAAATGTTACATATTGTATATTTATTACATTATATCTAATACTTTCATAATTTTTCACATGTGCAAATAATTCTCATCAATTTAGTGAAGTAAAATGCTCTCAACTCTGAGCAATGTTACAAACATCAGACAACTATGTTTTTGAGCCAATGATCATAATAATTCAAATATGTGTTAGTTATGTGATAGCAATAGCTGTATTTTGATACAGGTGAAAACACCGTCTGCCCTTGCCACTCGGCCCTGGTAACTTTGGTGCAACGTTGCCAAGTATACATACTGGCTTCTTCCCTTTCACTTCGAAAGTTAAAATTTGTTAAAATTAGCCTCTGATAGTATATTTCGGGAAATTCATATATCAAACTTAACCCGATTGGTCTAACCGGAAAAGTAATAGACTGGCTAAAAAAATACTTCTCCGAAAGACTTTAAATAACTGAAACTAAATTCATATCAAACAAATTATTTACTAAAGTTCAGTCAACATAACAAACAGTCAAAAGAGGGGTGCCCCAAGGTTCAATCTTGGGCCCCCTTCTCTTCCTTATATACATAAACCATTTACCACTCAAATTTCCAGACGCCATAGATTTTTTAATGTACGCAAACGATACCACAATACTACCGCCATACAAAGTGGAGGACAACATAAACAACAAAATCAACAGCATACTTTTGTAGTTGAACAACTAACAGATATAAATTTGAACATTAATGACAAAAAGACATCAATAATAAACTTTTCAAGACAGACTGGATACATTAATGCAGGAGACCAAAAACGGATGACAAATTAAACAAATTTGCTAGGAGCCAAATTGACTCAAGATTGGATTGGTCATCAGACATACATTATATTGAGAAGAAAATCTCATCAGCAGTCAATGTCATAAACAGAATTCGCAAGCTGGGTGGAGAAAAATCTACTCTTCTGACATACCATGCACTTGTTGGGTCACATGTGTCCTATGGCCTAGTCGCCTGGGTTGGAACATCAAAGAAAAACTTACCAAAAGTACATAGTCTACAAAAATGGGCTCTCAGAGCTGTTAAACAACTAAATCAGAGAGAACATTGCAAAACAAATTTTAATGAATTAAACATACTAACTCTACCAGCTTCTTTTGTGAATCCCTCTGGTCTGAGGAAGGTGAGCGTGGTTCACCGAAATCGATCACTATAATATTTGTGCATTTTGTGCTTGTATTGTAATAAATTTGTGTTGTGTGACGTTTATTTGTACTGTGTGTGTTCTTTATAGTAAAACACTGATAAATAGAAATTAGAACATTTAATGATAGCTCATTTTTTTCTGGAATATTGTGATTAAACAGTTAGTGATGTACAATTATGTCAGATTAAATTACAATTATGTACAATTATGTATTATTGAAATAAATGTCAGAGTTATTTATTTAAAAAAAAATGTAAGGATCGTGATAAATTGATGAATGAATAGGTTAATTTTGATTCCGAAATAGTTTTTAATAATGTATTTTCAGCAACTAAAAAGAACAGAAGTAACAGCCAATAGGGATTAACCAACAATATCACAGCAGCCGCCATTTTGACGATTCCAGCCAATGGGGTCACGTGATCATAGGCCTATAAATTGAGTTGTTGAACACTATTTTCCATTCTTTTGTGAATTCCTCTGGTCTGAGGAAGGTGAGCGTGGTTCACCGAAATCGATCACCATAATATTTGTGCATTTTGTACTTGTATTGTAATATATTTGTGCATTTTGTGCTTATATTGTAATAAATTTGTGTTGTTTGACGTTTACTTGTACTGTATATGTACCAACACGTATTATGCTGATTAAAAAACTATTTAGAATTAAGTTTTAAAAATATGGGTAGTTGTCATAAGACTCTATTATAAACTACTTAACACTGTAAAAATAAAATGTTCAAATTTATTTATTGAAATAATGAAGCATCAAAATATAATTAAATTCCATAAGATAATTTTACAAAACCAAACAAGAAGTGGCTAATAATGTACATTTAACTGAAAACTATGTTTCAAGTTGGTAATATCTGAATCAAGGACACAGGACTACGCAACCTTTTGTAAACATATTTTGTATATTTTTGCTCATTAAGTGTATTTATTATTCGCTATAGTATAACTAGTAGTCAGTTATTTTATCTGTCTAAAGTATAAATGAAAAGTTATTAACCCCTTTAGTACATTTATTCAACCATTTTTAATATCAATTCTAAGGTTTTATATTAAAGTATTACGTTTTTTTTTCATTGTACATAGTTAAAAGAGAGTTTTCTTAAATATTCTGTATACCAAAAATTGTATCGTTCATTATTCTGTAAATATTTTGTAATCAATGTTCAATATTAAGATGTTTTATAATTATCTGTACTCTGTAACCTATTGAGTTCCCTATTTGCAGTTTACATTTTAAAATTTTCTGACCTGACTTAGCAACAGGACAAAGTTGAGTGCCAAATTGGTATTACATAAAAATATTTCCTTACATGTAAGTTATTACAAATATATTATTGTTCATTTCGACCTTCACTGTACTCTTCAGATCAAATCAAATCAAATAAAGTTTATTGTCATTAAAACAAGATTGTCATGGACAAACGTCTTCCTTAACCTATTGCATAACATTTCATTAATATAAACTATTTACAATTCATAAATTATAACTATGTAACTTATGCTTACTATCTATTATTGTATCTTGTAAATAGTCAGAAACTGAATAGTATTCTTTTTCTAATAAAACAAATTTCAATATCTTTCTAAAAACATGCACACAAGCTTCAGCCTTCAAGAACCTAGGTAACTTATTATACAACTTAACACAGTTGTAAGTGGAGTGTTTTTTATAAAAAGTACTATTGTGACGGGGAATATCTAAGTTATGTAAATTTCTAAGAGCATGTGATTTTAGATGGAAAAGGTGAATATTTTTCTTCGTAAACATAAGGGTTTCCAAGATATATAGTGAAGGGAAAGTAAGTAATTTGTTACGTCGGAAAAGTCCTCTACAAGATTTATTTCGGGGCAATCCAAGTATAACTCTCAGAGCCTTTTTTTGCAATGCAAAAATGCACTTCACCCTTGAGCACTCAGCGCCCCATATGCGCACACACACACACAAGAATCAGTGTGGTCGCTCTCTCATCAAGTGTTTAAATAATGGTATTGTTTTAAATAGTAATATTAAAATATAGTAATAGTAATATTAGTAAAGAATAGTAATAATAATATTACTATTTACTATTCTTGTAAATAGTAATATTCTTTAATGATATTTATTTATTTATTTTGTTTTATATATATATTCGTAAGAGGCCGATCGTCAAGTTATGGGCGAATATAGATTCCGAATGTGTGTGATAGGTATTGATGAGCGAATATAGTCATTGTTACCAACTGAGGCCGACTATTACTTATAAAGTGACATTAATTAATAGCTCACTCACAAATCAACAGTCGGTGGTTTTCAGCTGACTCCTTTTGAAGTTTGTTTCTGATTAGGATTGAACTGAGAACCTTTATGTTATGAAGTTTGAATCTAACCAATGACGCTACCAATCACTTGATAAAATTGTTATTAATCACGTCTTAGTAGTTGAAGTGAGATAGCACAATATGTGCCCTTAAGTTTAGGTCTGAGGCTCTTGGCCTAGAGTTATTGTGGATTTAACCGTTCACCCTAGCTTTTATTACTTAACAGTTTAAATAAAGTGATTCAATGACAATCGTTAATTTACTTTAAAGAATAACAGGAATAAATAGTTGATAAGGTATTTAACTCTACGTCATTATGTACATGTTAAATCCTACAGTTACATGGGTGCTACGGTCCTTGACATCACAATTTGGAGAGAGAGATAGAACCATTAGTTGATTGCCTGGTGTATATCCCATCACTTGGTTGAGGTTCAGACCCCTAAACAGGTTATGTAACTGCCCTTGGACGGGTCTAAAACGTATTAACCACTATGGTGACTTAATTTTTGGTTATGGCAGCCTCTATAGTAGCACTTGGTCTTCATTACGGGTAATTATACTTGAAAACATCTAAATGTTCCATAAAAATATTTTTACAATCGATAGCATTTATTGTATATTGTTGTAAAGTATGATTGTATAATAGATTTTCGTATGAATGTTCTAATGATTTGTTATATATTTTAATGATTTTCATTTAAAATTAGCTGTAGGATTAAATTTAAAATGTTATTTTCTGTTTTAGATGTTATAAAGACAACGATTTTAAAATAATTGTCTTATAATAATGAAGGATGTTTTATTAAAACACCTGTAGGGTAGGGTAGATGTGAAAACACACGAGTATTTTGGGTGATTTGTGACTCAGCCACTCATACTGTTCTTCTCAGAGTAAAATGCAGTTTTATTGTGAAATTAAAAAACAGTATTTTCCCTACAAGTCATAGCTTTATGCATGTCTAAAACACCTAATTATATCGCTTTACGGTAGAAATCAGGTGCTGTCATACTTCTGATCAAATGAAAGTTGAATATGACGACATTTTACTATGCTTTTTTATTAAGAAAAACTATTAGCAACACTTTTATTGGACTTAAGATACTATCAAGTTATAGTTATTAAATACAAACTACTATCATGAAGGCAGCCAAAACCACAAAGTAACCAACTTAAGTGGTTAATACGCTGTAGACCCATCAAAGGCCAGTTACATAACCTGTTTAGGGGTCTGAACTTCAATTAACTGATGGGATATACGCCAGACAATCAACTAATGGCCCTCTCCCTCTCTCCCCATTGTCATGTAGAGTACCATAGTGTCGATGTAATTTTAGGGTCATACTTGTACAAATTGACGTAGGTTTTTATAAAATAACATTATTATTTCTTTTAAAATGTAAACTATCAGTTGATATTGAAGTGGTATTGAAGTTGTTAAACACACAGTGGAGTAGTGTTTTAGTCCATTTTATATTACAAATACTGGAGTAAATTATATATATATATATATATTCTGATACTGAGCTCTTTTACTTAATGTACCATTTTATGTATATATTATAAAATACAATAGTCACATAAAAGATTCAAATAAAATATTTTTATTATGATATTAAATTAATCATAATATGATATTTGATAAAGTTACCAATGATAATTTAATAAAGAAAACATTTACTTGGCCTCTATATTTTATTCTGTTATCATAAAATAACCAATGGTTTTAAATATTTGTAGCAACATACTATGAAATAATTATCCAATTTATCCAACACTAGCTAGATGGATGAATTGAATTATAGTTTGGGTCGTAGTCATGGGGACGTTTGTGTGAATCTAAAAGTTTAAGATTTCGCACAATAGTATAACATTCAAAAGATATTACACTAGATTATTTATAAATAAAATTATAAATATCTTTAAAAATGTTTGCATGTATTTTTTAAATCATGTTAATATTCCTTAAAATCCGGATATTCTTTATTGGATTCTTTCAATCCATTTAAAAATCCTTTTTTAGCAGAGAATGTATCCCTTTGAAGAAAATTCTGGTTTATTTATCAAAGAGTGAGAGGAACGATAAGGCTCCATATCTTTCCAAACAGCAAAATACTCACACAAAAATTTCACTCGCAAGATTTGCATTCATTGAAGACAATTGTTAAACATTAACTTTAAGTAATAAGAATTAATCCAATAATTCTTTATTTGGTCCAGGACTTATAAAAATGTCTGATAACTACTGGACAGCCAAAATAATTAAAACAATTTTTACAAACTTTCGTACGTCTACAAATGTAGTTTTTCATAGGAACTATATATAATATCTAAAGCAATATGTTCTTTGATCGATGAACTGAGAGAGATTTCTGCAGCTGTAGATATCTCAGGTCATGTGTAGACTTTGATCACATTCGGTTTGAACAAACACCAATGTACGGTATAAGACTAAATATATTGTATTTTTATTCTACCTTTATTAATATTTATTCATATGCTTTTTTACTATCAATTTAATAGAATTTCTTTCTTTACGGTTAAGGTTAAGGAAATAATGCGGACAATGATCAAAATAATGTAGATTTCTAACAAACATATTTTTTTAACTATCCATCATGTAAAGAAACATTGTACTTTCACATAGGTTGTCTCAGAAGTAATATCACACTCATAATTAAACTTCTGATGTTTCATTATTTTGCAATAGTATGCTAATATTTTCATCATTGTAGTATACACAAAATAGTTTAACACACTTAATATAGTTAGTCATTAATTAATAAATATTATGAAATAATAGTCAGCCTCAACAACTAAATACATAATAGATCGTATATTTTTGCAGAGAACAAACACCACTAAATGCATTTTTTTAATGATGTTTGTCCTTAAACAAGTAACGATGGTCCGCAATCCTCTGGCAGTCTATTAAGTGAACTCCCTAGGAATCGAACTCATAACCCTCTGCATTTAACCAGAAGTGCTAAATTCTACGCTATAAAGATGACTAACTCTATTAATATTGATAATCATATTATATTGATACAGGAGGAAAGGATCCACACAATACAAATATATTCATACCTAAATTCTACTTTCTTTTCTTTTAGTTTTGTTAATACCTTTTATTTTTTGACGAGGAGTACATCAATATACTAAACATCTTATTAGCGTAAACATTTACTTATCTAACAGAATTAATAATCTAAAACAATGCTTTTAGTATGAAATGAGACGACAAAGAATAAATGCCGTTCGATGTCCAGTAATGCGAACTGCTTCTTCATGAAACAATTCAACAACAATACTCCAACCTACCAATATTGGAAGGACTTTTGACATAGCACAGCCAAAGGACGACATTCTTGCTTTCTCACATTCTTCATCACAAAAATTTGATACAAACATTTTTATTAAAAGACCCTTACATTTCAAATAGTAAAAGCTGCTTACATATCATTTTATTTATTATATTTCAGGCGTTTACAATGTTATATTATTATTTCCTTTATTGTTGTACAACAATGAAAACACCATCAATATGGTAAGATTGGTGAGTTATATGACGCTAACTAGCAAGCTATAAGTTTTGTAAATAAAGGCCACGTAGAATTTTAAATTTGTATTAGCAAAATAAAATAAAAACTAAGAGCTAATGACCTGAGGAAATGAAAATCGTATTGGAGAAGTCGTCGAGAACAGAACATATTCTTGGACAGACCACACTCTGAGAAGATCAAACATCAGTATCTCCTGTCAAGTCTTCGCGCGGAACCTTAAGGGTGTTTGTCCGAGCACCCAGTTTAGCGCTCTAAGGAATTAAGTTCTATATTTTATAGCAACTGCCGCTTAGAGTAGTAAATATCCTGACTCACTAAGGAATTAGCAATGTATTCCTCTCCCCTCTCACGCCCTCAAGCCCCCGCCTGCTCCACCCCACAAATTCGACAAAAGGACATAACTCCTTCATTTATAGTAAACTCTAACGATTAATCTTATATGTATATTATTAATATACTTTTTTTGTACAAAGTTTGACTTAAAATTTTAACAAATATCATTTATAGAAGAACAATTAGTAACACTTAAAAAATAAATATTTTTTTACGTTTACTATAAACTGAGTTGATTGGTGTCTTTGTCCACCATATTCTCAAAATGTTCATAAGATATATCACACAGTTTGTTCATGAGTTATGCACCAAAAAGGCCAAATTAGCCACTTTGAGCATCCATATCTCTATAAAGAAATGTTTTAGAATTGTTTCCCGTAACAAATGTCTTACTTACATGGGTAATAGCAATTTTATTCATAAAAACTTAAAAAAACTTTTCGTACGAACACCCTTAAGGGAGGCCAATGATAACTTGGATGAGGTCCACTAAAAAAAGAAGAAGGAAATAGTATGGTGTATGGGGAACATTCTTTGTTGCAGCCCTACATCACCCTCGAGAATAAAGGAATTATGTAAATATATTTTAAATGGTGTTCATTCTATATGGACGTACTGCAATTGACACCTATATATATAACACTGGGTAAATATTATATATGAGATAGAAAAATGGTTTTTGTTGGTTAAGAAAAAAATTTAAAACGTAAATATAATATAACAATGATGAAAAATAAGTCTCAAAATTGTAGAAAAGAATATTAATATAACTTGGATAAATAATATATGAATAGGAATTAAAATTCGCTAATTCAGAATTAAATTGAAGTAATGATTATTGAGTACCTCACAAATAAAATACATAAATTTTAAAGCGAGATTCCTCGTTTTTTAATCTTGTTTCACATAACTAATCATATAAGATGGTAAAGATAACACTAAGTGTCATTGTCTAAAATTTATACAATATACTGACAAGAAATGTTACTGTTATTTTGACAGCATAAAATTAAAAACATACAACAAATTTTAGGAGTATCTAGAAACTTTTATCTCTGAATTTATATTAATCATAATAGTGGCCTCACTAAGCATGGAGTTGGACCACAACAGCCATGATGACTTTAGAGTTGGACAGATTGAGTACAGAGTTTATAAGGATTATTTGAACTGCTTGTATATATGTACATTGTACTTAATAAGGAATATTCGTATGAACAGAGTATCAGAGTTCCCTAGATGGCAGCTGTAAAACAAATGTGTACTTCTACGATGATTTTGGACAGCTTCATTTATTTAAGTGTAGTGGAGCATACAACATCATTACTTCTTTCCTGAATGCCACGGCACTTGATTGGTTCTGAACCACTTAATGTAATTAAACATATAATCCAGTTATGATTGTGTTATCAGAAAGAATTAGTCGTCTGAAATGTCATCATTATTTGTGGCTTTAGAACTAGTGGATATAACTGTGAAGGGTGGTAGGTAGGTTGACTTGGTAGTTATAGTTACGTTTATATGGTAGTTTTAATGGCTTAGAAGACGTTCATTTCCTTATTAATACATAATAACATTGGAATTGTCTTTTTATATTAACTATATATGTTAATGTAGGCTGTATAAATAATATTATTTAACAAAACGACTATGGCATAAATCCTTAAAGTATTCACTTTATTGACAATGTATCAGCGTTAAGAAATTCTTCAACAGAATGGTATTCATGATATGATGATATGATTATCTTTGTATAACTTCGAATTTAGTAGTGATTGTTTCAATTTATATTACGTACTAACTCTAAGTTCTCAAAAGTTATCATATTATTATGATTAACGGAGTTTTAATACAATATTACTTTGTCATAATATTCTTTTTGTTCGTATTACTAAATATTAAATTTATCTGACAGTTTTTATTTCAAATCACTTCACAATTGGGTACTTTGAAAGCGTTTTACCACACATTTTTCAAGACAAAAACGACTGATAAATAAAACCTAGACCTATATAAAGAGAAATAAATTACTAATTCCTGCAAATAGAGGGAAATATTAAACATTTCCCATGAATGTGCTGTTGGCATTAGTAAGTAAAACTTGTAACATAAATACTAAAATACAAAGTTAAAATATATTTGATCTATATTTAAATGTCTCTTACTTACTAATTAAATGCGATATTAAGGCGTGATAAACTGCTCATCTTATACATGCTTTGCAAGGCATGACTTGTTGTCCACGTACCTCAAAATGGCTGTAACACATATTTTACTACCTAGTATCGCTGATTAACAACAATATTTACACGACAAATCTATTATATTTAATGTATTAATGCAGTTACATGGTAAATTACTATTGTAAGCACATAATACGACATTACATCACCATACAATACACCAGTCCGTTACTTGTAAGGTCCGCCCACTTGTCACATGCACTAGTTTATAGGGTCATCAATACTGCAATCTAAAACTAAACTTTGTATTTCTGTTAATATAGGCCTCGTATTATTAAGTTATTGATTGATATTCGTCGGTTATTAAGAATGTTTGGGGAATTTATCAACATTTTAAAAATCTATATAGATTGATATTAAAGCTATGAATGTATGACCAATGAAGTCTGTTTACAGCTTTTTAAACTCTAATGGCTAAGCTTTCTCAATAATCAAAATGTAACTAATTGTTTGCCATAATTATTTAGGGATTTAATCAAAGCTACATTTAGCCTGGGACGAGAGACAGCGGGGTTTCTTGGAGTGTTCCCAGGTCTGCAATAAATAAACTGACTTTATGGAGCTTGACTTTTACAACCCAACGTGATTTGATTTAGGATTTCAAGAAATCAAAAGACATTAGAGTTTGGTTTAAACTGGCTGTATGCTGTTGATCGCTTGTACCTAGAGAGTTATATTGAATCCGTAGTAAGCTTATTAATTAATTTTAACACATCCGTGCTGTGATTCTCTCCTTCATATCACCGAAGATGGGTGCTTAGCCCTTTATTGCTTACTCTATCCAACGATTCGAATGAAAAGCAAGCTAATGTCTTTACGATAGTACTGCACATTATCTAGTACTTTAGTAAAAATGTTGTGTATTAACAACATTTATGTTATGTAAACAATGAGTTATGCTCTCAAAATAATATCATTTTAGATGTATTATGAACTAAAATAAATATTTCTCTGTTAAAGCTTTTACTTTGAAACATTTCCGCAGTAAATTGCAAAGTATGAGCCACATATTTGTAACTATAGCATTTGTAGATTATGCATTTGTCACTCTTCCCCGTAATATATAATGATAATAATTTTCTAGCAATCAAATATTGTTCAAACTTGCTGTTCATTTTAATACACCTTTTTAAATCTTGATATAAAAACAATTATAACAAAATAATAAATATGTAACTATGTGTCAGGATGGACATTTTAACGTTCTTTATAAAATATTGTAATCTTTAATATAAAGGTGCATAAGCTAAGTTTTAATATGTATTATTAATAACAATTGTTTAGTAACGACTGTTTTTTAAAATACTTCAAATATTTGAATTAAAAAACACAGAAAAACGTGTATCCTCATTAACAAGTCTAATAAAATAAATACCAATCAAAATGTTTGTTAATTTATTTTCTCAACTACATGATTTATCTAGTAATCATTAGGTGATTTTATTTATTTATATTCATAACGTTACATTACAGAAAACCCCAACTAAACGTAGCAAAAAAATTTATTTTTTTTTAACAAGCAATAATAACAATGCAAAACAACTTAATCATCGCAAAATATATATACAAACAACAAAACAAATAACAATACAATATATATATATATACAATTTTATATATATATGTATATATAAATAAATAACAAGCAACAGTCAACAATATGCATATATTATTTTAACACCATATATAATTTGTCATTAATTCGGACCTTTTTCGTTAGTTCACTACCACTAAGTTTTCCATTACTTTACTACCACTACTTTTTTTTCACAATTACGGTTAGGTTACGTTAAATTAGCTTGCTACTAAAGTTGATCATAAACTAACTAGTAAATCGAACGATTGATTTACCGCCGATTGCGCTCTCCGTGTGTAAGTTCATGGAAAGCGATATGATAAAGGCAGCTATATCGGATTAATAGTGGATAAGGAATTCCACAGTAGACGAAAAAATGATTTGGGAACAGTTTTTAGAGCAGTGCAGTATTTATCAAGCAGCAATGATTTAATGGAAAATATCCATAAATTCCATTATGAAATTATAAAAAAGATAATGAATAAAAGAAATTATTAAATGTTTAAAAATGTATATTACCTATAACCATGGGATCAAAAATCCAAACAAAACCCAATACTCATAGTAAGTTCAGTTACTTACTATTTTAAAAAGAATGAAAACATTATTTCTCACTCTTATTTGATTAGTCTTTTAACACTAAATAAGAGTATTTTTTATCGGAATTGAAGAATTGTTACAAGTTAGTTATCCTACCTGAAGGTCTAAGCAAACTATGAGGAAAGTTTGAAATTAGCTTCTTAATTTTAATTAAAAGATTTAATAATTTGAGATTTTTCCATGTAATGTTCTTGTAACAAAACAACATTACGTTAGTTGTAATTTTTTCTTATAAACATAAAAATTTAATATTTTACTTGATGATATAAAATATTAAAATCAGTTTCCGTTTAAACCTATAGTCGTATAGGAATATCTTTATCTGTTTTGGTTCAAAATCATCAATTTCAAAAGTATTAAGTACTTTATAGAATATAAAAGAAAATAAACTTCATAATATAGATTAATTAATTATTTCATTCTAATTTTCTTTTCTGGAGTTGTGTAATCTTAGTGTTCTTAGTACCACAGGTCTCTTGGCATGTTTATGGAGTGGTGTTGTCTTAATGTTCTTAGTACCTCACCTCTCTTGGCATGTTCATGGAGTGGTGTCGTCTTAATGTTCTTAGTACCTCACTTCTCTTGGCATGTTTATGGAGTGGTGTCGTCTTAATGTTCTTAGTACCTCACTTCTCTTGGCATTTTTATGGAGTGGTGTCGTCTTAATGTTCTTAGTACCTCACTTCTCTTGGCATGTTCATGGAGTGGTGTCGTCTTAATGTTCTTAGTACCTCACTTCTCTTGGCATATTCATGGAGTGGTGTCGTCTTAATGTTCTTAGTACCTCACTTCTCTTGGCATGTTTTGGAGTGGTGTCGTCTTAATGGTCTTAGTACCTCACTTCTCTTGGCATGTTTATGGAGTGGTGTCGTCTTAATGTTCTTAGTACCTCACTTCTCTTGGCATGTTTATGGAGTGGTGTCGTCTTAATGTTCTTAGTACCTCACTTCTCTTGGCATGTTTATGGAGTGGTGTCGTCTTAATGGTCTTAGTACCCCAGGTCTCTTGGCATGTTTATGGAGTGGTGTCGTCTTAATGGTCTTAGTACCTCAGGTCTCTTGGCATGTTTATGGAGTGTTGTAGTCTTAGTTAACTTAGTACCTCAGGTCTCTTGGCATATTTATGGAGTGGTATAGTCTTAATGATCTTAATACCTCAGGTCTCTTGGCATGTTTATGGAGTGTTGTAGTCTTAGTTAACTTAGTACCTCAGGTCTCTTGGCATATTTATGGAGTGGTATAGTCTTAATGATCTTAATACCTCAGGTCTCTTGGCATGTTTATGGAGTCGTAAGGCCTTAGTGATCTTAGTACCACAGGTCTTTTGGCATGTTTATGGAGTGGTTTAGCCTTAGTGATCTTAGAACCACAGGTCCCTGTGTATGTATATGGAGTGGTTTAGCCTTAGTGATCTTAGTACCACAGGTCCCTGTGTATGTTTATGGAGTGGTTTAGCCTTAGTGATCTTAGTACCACAGGTCTTTTGGCATGTTTATGGAGTGGTTTAGCCTTAGTTATCTTAGTACTACAGGTGTATTGGCATGTTTATGGAGTGGTGTAGCCTTAATGTCCTTAGTACCGGTCTCTTTGCATGTTTATGGAGTGGTAAGGCCTTAGTGATCTTAGTACCACAGGTCTATTTGCATGTTTATGGAGTGGTAAGGCCTTAGTGTTCTTAGTACCACAGGTCTCTTGGCATGTTTATGGAATGGTGTAGCCTTAATTATCTTAGTACCTCAGGTCTCTTGGCATATTTATCAATACTACCAAAGTTTAGTTAGAAATACATTTTTGTTTGATATAAATATGTTTATTACTTAATATTACTTAGAATTATATATATATATTGTAATAGGCTGATTGGCAACAATCAATGCTAAAATATTAAACTACATGGGTGGATGTGGTGTGTACATGAATTATAGTTACTTTAAAAATATACTTATGTTTAAAAAAACACCCAGACTCTCGCTAACGTGTAATTTAAACTAAATATATGTTACATAGTTCAGTATGGTATGGTTATACATGTGAATATAGCATTTTGATGATTACATGTAGGTTTCCTTTATATATTCATCCTCTCAAATAAATTGTTATATTTTGATCAATATTGTAATTACATATTCTGGTAATAGTATAATAATTAAATAGTGTCCTAAAAAAAATGAATTAATGAAAAAGTCAATATGAAATACAATAATGATACAACAACTCAACTGAGTGCGTAACCAAAATATAGCCAGTGACGTTGTTATATTTTATGTATAGTTTTGGACAAATAAGATGTTGAGTCTAGAGAATGAAAATGTATGAGCCATGAGGAAAGCTTGAGTTCCACACTCTATCTTCTTAGGAGACTGTAATGTATCAGTAATGAGGAAGTGACCAGGGTTCTATACCTCGAACTGTTTAAGTCCCATTTTTATACGAACGGTAGTGTGGGGCAACTCATCCAAGAAAAAGACGCAAAGACTAATTTGACAGTTTAATATTAACGTCCCCTTAAACTGTATTCCACACAACGGTTTCATGGTCGTTTTAATACGACATTTTTACCTTTACAACATGAGTTACTACTACTCTTATATTAAGTAGTTTTAATCATAATCCATGTATCATTACAACTATTTTTATATTTCACTATCATATCCTTTTATGAATAATAAATAAAGTAAACGCAATATAACATTTATTTGGTAGGCTTTAGGGACTACTGTTATAAATATAATCATTATAGAAAAATCTTTTTAAAAAGATTTTGTTAAAATGATTTACATCCTCGGCTGAGAAAATAATTTGTATTGGACCAAGTGATTTCTTTATATTTATGTGTGGAGAAAAACTGTTATAAAATGCGGAAATAAGCAAGAGTTACTGGGACACAAATCTTACAAAATGGTGCCCGGACAGAATCCAATTCCCATCGAAGTCCCTAAATACAGTTTATCAGATTGGCTGTATTTTGTATTTTAATGCTAACTGGTATAGTATTCTTTGTATGATTTTTTTCGTTATCTAAGTTTTACCAATCTATCTTGAGTTGAAATGGCTATATTAACTAGTTGTTAATAAATTCTTGTTTATTTTCCAGTAACCATAATTCCATTTATAATAGTATTATTTAAATTTTATACGGCTCAGCAAATATTTGTAGCAAATTGCCCATACTTCATAGTTTATTTACAAAGGTTTTGTTAACCGTATTATAAAAAGGTTATTTTTAATCTAAATCTTTACACTTACTATATTTTAGTATTTTACGAATAAATTTTATTATGTTATCCCTTATTCAACACATATAAGAAATAATAATAATAAATAATTATACCATACGGAAAACCACAGGTTTTCAGGACCCCTAAAAAGTAATAAGTAATAAGCAAGTAGGCTGCTACATTATATTATTTATTATAATAACGTTTCGATATACCGAAACATATAAGTTAAATTTAATAACAACACAATTAAATGAGGATACTTGCCTATACAAGATCCCGGGGAAGCTGAGGGATGAAATAACTGAAACTGCGACCCACCATCCTGCAGGAACAGGACAGAACAAATTGGTCAAGGCCCTTACTATAAAATGTTTAAAATAAAAAAAGGTGTTTTCAGCAGTCAAAGAAATTAATGTCATTTTGAGTTGGTGAGTTGATGGGTGAAAAGTTAAAAAAAAAAAAAATAGAAAACATAATACACTGTACTCACCTATGGTGGGAACCATGAACGCTCAGCATTGCCTCACTCCTCCCTCGGGCACAAGTCGACTGCGTGTCGGCGAGGTAGAAGAGCAGGACTCTGATGACGTAACAAGGCCATGTCCAAAGTTTAAATCATTGCTGTGGCCTTTACCGATCACTCGGGCAAGTTGGTTGTAATTAACCTATTATAAATACTGGTATATAATGACTTATGACGCGCTTTAAAACATCTCTATTACAGTTTTTAAATAGTTCATATGTGTGTATTTTACATCTAAATAAAACGAAGCCCTTAAAACGGAATATAGGCATAACAAAAATAACAATTATAATAATTTATTTAAGGCTTACCATGAATAGTAAGACAATTAACAAAAGGTACAAACAATCTTTGAAATTCTCCATGTAACATGGTTAGTTTACTTTTTTAGCTGTTAAATATTATGGTCTCATGACTTTCCTCCTAACTAGAAACATCAATGTCTCCCTTGGACAACAGTGCGGTATGTGATTGACACAGTATATTTACTGGTACTCACCATTACAAAACCTCACTCGAAATCAAGCAGCTAATGCATATGTCTCTGACCTTTTTTGAAGTGGTTTGAAGTAAATGTATAGTATAAAAATACTTAACATTTTTCAATTTATTTACCTCAATTCAATTTAAATGAAGCCAATATTAAATACAAATTTGAGCTTATGGATCCCCTATAAAATTTTCAAAATGCGTTCACCTCATTCAATAAATTACAAAACTAGTTATTAATTTGTAAAGATACTACTATTTTATAAACTCAAAATATGGTTCTATTTAAGTTAGCAGTATATTTCTATTTAGAAACCCATTATTAAACCTCAGAGTGGGGGATATGAACATCAATGTAGACAAAAATGCACCACTTGTTCAGACTTATCTCCCTATAATGTCCCCCTTTGGCCTGTCAGCATCAATATGTCCTTTAAAATTCACCAGGGAAAATAAAAAATTCACGATCAATAATTGACCACATATTGACAAAAATAAAAAAGACACATTTAAGAGTAAGGTTTAGTCACCGCACTCTCAGACCATCACGGTCTTATCGCCTTGCTCGACAAAGAAACGACTACCATATCGTAAGATGAGTCGTCTGATGACAAAAGAAAACTCAAAATTCTTTAAAATACTTATGAGGAAAGAACAATTGCAGGACTTAAATAATGTGAGTTCTCTATAGGATAAGTTTAATATATTCTACGATCATTTATGCTTCTATTTTAATATATCTTTTCCAATTAAAATAACAGGAAAACGAGAGAAAGGGAAAGTGTGTTTGATTAAAGAAAGCCAATACTTTAAAGATCTGGTCAAAAAGTGGTATATTAAAACTATAAATTTGAGTTCTAACCATTACTTAAGGCACTACTATATATGATTACAAAGCCACTACAAAGAATGTATACGTCAGTGTAAATAACAACACTATTTGAACAAAATAAATGAATCAGATAATAACACAAAAGCTCTTTTTAATGATAATAGGAAAAATGGCACCAACAAAGCAGAAGGAAAGTACATACTCCTGACATCTGAGGGAGGAGTAGTTAAACAACCAGACCAAATAGCCGAAATATTTAATCACTATTTCGTAAATGTAGGCCGTAATGAACTTCGGAAGTAAAGTACATATATTAACTTTACTCTAAGTTCAGTATGTATTTATGGATCAGCTTGTGCCTGCCAGCTGTGATATTCAAGCATGTTCGGAGTTCACAGCACACATTATACAGCACATTATCTGCCACAGCCCATATCTATGGAAATACGGCCTCGCCGCACTAGCTGTCAATAACAGAATCGGCGTAAGATTATATCTTCACTAGTAAAACCCTTTATCATAAACATATAATAACAAATAAATATGTATATACAACTATTTAGAGCTCTGCCAAATCCTTTCTATATTCTACTAAACTGTACTTAACATTCATTGTGATATATACGTAGTTTGGCAAGGTTCCTATTTGTCAAATCAGTTATGGAAAAGGGTAAAGTCCCATTTCATCCATTCTGGATTGAGCACAGCTTGAAACTCCAACCTCAAACTTAGCCGGTTTTTTTAAATATTGGATTGAAGCTTATCAACATCAAAAGCGATTTAATAATACATTGGGTGCTAAGTCAAAATGGGGAAACATTTTCGAACTTAATGCATTCTTTACTACTTTTGATCTATTAATTGCATCACTGAGATAATGAAACATAGGAAAACTGTTCATGTAGGTGTACAACAGAAGAAAAAAATATAATAAATAAATACAGACATTTATATTTAGCATACTTGTACAGTTAAAAACTGTAAAATACATCAACTCCGGCAGAAATGTCAACAATAATTACGCTTTCCATCCTCTGTAATGGGAAGTGCCATCTGGCTCCCACAAGTCACATCTTGCCACGGTTGGAAGTAGAGGAGGATCTGGAGAAAGAGCACTTATTTTATTTATTTTTTGCTATTGATTGTTTTCTAGCCTTACTCATTAGCCAATAACTATTATTTTTTTAAATTGATGATTCATTTCTCATTTAATTTTTCATTTTTTCTTATTTAAAATGTTCTATAAATAGTATGAAATAACAAACATTTTGTGTTTTTGACATTTATACTTGACAAAAAATTATATTTTTGTCAAATATAAGAGTGAAACTAATATAAATCTTGTGTTCAGCTAAGCAGAAATGATAGAGAAAAATAAAAACAATTGAAGGATACAATGTATTGGATTTAAATAATTCTGCATGTTTTAGGGATGAATTGATAACGAGGAAAAAACAATTTATAAATGAATCAAATCATGTTGTCTCACCATACATGAAATCACATAAACCCTGAGTAAATATAATTCACCCTTCGATTCAATCAGTGGGTGGCTTTATAAATATAAATTTATTTTCCCTCTTGTTTACGATTTGAATAAAAAAAGCGCTTGTCGGAATTTTATTATCGTTCTATAAATTAATACGTTGTTTCATTCATAGATAAAATTATTCATTTGTTGTAGTAATTTATCGTTAACATGAGTTAAGGAACCACCATATTAAATGTTTAAAAATACTACTAAACGAGTCGAACATAATTATGTTTTTTTAAATTGTTAGTCTGGTACAAAATTGTGTTATTTTAGACTATTTCCATATGCTACATTACATTATTCAACGCACCAAGAGACTTGATCAAATTAGTGTGCCTTTTTCAATCTATGATCACTAATTTATTGAATCTAGTCACAGTAAGAAATGAGTTGAAATGTCATAAAGCCGAATGGAGGAAACTGAAAGTGCACCATTCATCTTCCATACGGTTGAGTTAAATAAGGGTTTTTAAGGATTCAGATCTATACATAAGATTATTTATGCAGGAAATATTTGTATAAAATACACATTTCTTTCCAGATCTTTTACAACATAATGGCTAAAAGGATCATATATGACTATTCAGATAGATATATTCATTTCATGCCCATAGCCATGGCTTCAACAACCTATGTTCTGTTCCAATTCAATAACCTCGGCCTCAAGAAGTGTGCTCTTCTTTATGATCCTGTACTTAAGGATAAGAGATCATTTAATTCTTCCTAAGTCTTGCTACATAATTTTTATTTTGTAATCTCATGAATTTTTCCCTTTGATTGTTGGGCTATTAGGCAAAATTTACTTCAAATAACCAACATCAAGTTATTTTGTCATAAGTGCACAATCTATTAAAAGCACACAAGGAAGCACAATAGCTTACCTATTAAAATTATGCATGTGCGAATAACACATTAGAGAGTTTTTTTTGGCCAGATACAAAAACCTGAGAGAGAATAGAAAGATATTTAGAATGTGGGTGAACAAGAATACGTGGTTTTTCCGAAACTAATACCTGTCATAAATAGTTCAAAGTAGACATTTATAAAATTTGAAAATTTAAAACCTAAGTTATATAGTACCAATCCTCCCCCATACACATACAGTGGTATTCATCCACTCAAACAACAATACACGTTAGTATATAGTTGACCCACCAACCCATACACAAACATTGACTTATAATACCTACTAATTACAACAAACTTTGCTCAATTTATAGCTAGTTAAATCATGGTCATTTGTAATTATGAAACTGTTTTATTTGAAATGATTCAGTTATCTATTTGAACATGTAAAATTCTAAACTGTATTAGTTGTTAGCTCTACCTATATTTGCTTCTACAAATTTGAATTATTTATGTTGTTGTTCCTATAGACATTTAAAATTAAAAGGTTGTCTTATTTTGCAAGGCGAAGTTAGGGCTGAGAAGCTCCCCTAACAATTAACTTGGGTACCAACGGCGTAATGGTGACTTGCGAACCACCACCAGTGACCGGACAGACGGGCAGCGTGCAAGGACCGGATCGCTTAGTCGGTCACCCATCCAAGAGACACCCACGCTTTATGTTGCTTAACTCCATTATCTTGTGATAAAATCGGAACCCTCCAATCTAGGCCACTGGCAACAGTGACATCTCACTTTATACATAACCACTTATTATTTTTAAAAAATCAACTAAAAGTAAGGATACTTTATGCTGACAGAACACATTTTTATCGGCTACAGGGCTCATCAGCGAGTCCTTATGGTACCTCGTGTCTCTACGTTCTGGCCGCTGACTAACAGTTTCTGGCAGGCAATCTTTTCACCTGGCCTTCTCCAACTAGGACGGATAAGTTCAAGAAAGGTGAGCACACGACCTCCATTCCTATCCCAAGATCACTGTAGGTACTGGATGTTCAATTTTCTTTCCTCTAATTTTGTACACCTACCCACCCATACATGTACAATGGTATTGACCTACCCACCCGCCCATACACATACAATGGTATTGACCCACCCGCCCACCCATGCACATACAGTGGTATTGACCCGCCCACCCATGCACGTACAGTGGTATTGAAAGTACTCTCTTCTTCTTCTTCTTCTTCTTCTTCTTCTTCTTTTTCTTCTTCTTCTTCTTCTTCTTCTTCTTCTTCTTCTTCTTCTTCTTCTTCTTCTTCTTCTTCTTCTTCTTCTTCTTCTTCTTCTTCTTTTTTTTTTCTTCTTCTTCTTCTTCTTCTTCTTCTTCTTCTTCTTCTTCAGAGAGGGTTCAGGGGTCACCTCTCTGTATCAACTAAAAAATCTAATATGGGTCAGAGACTCGAAGATGAAGATAACCGAACCGCCAGTACTCACAGAGATTTTGTGAACATATTAGGAGCTAAAATACTAACTTTACTTCAACGTCCAGTCGTATTCTGCATTCACACTTTAGTTGGCAAGCTATTTCATGTGTATTTCATGTGGTATTTCCGCCATGCTGACTTTATACAAACTTACCTGCACAATCTAGTTGATGATTTAGTTTACCACACAATAAATTGTTCTCACATAATATCCAAAATAATATTGTTTAGCTAAAAGTAACAGGCTACAAAAATACAGTTTTTATGAACGAAATAATTTCCATATATCGCGTGTTTTGTTTTTAAATATATGGGGGTTCAATACCTGTAGGTGGGATAATCCTCCCTCGTAAGGAATGAATATTGTTAATAAATTACCAAATCATTACTCTAAATTGTATAAATAATTAATATCACGTATTGGTAATTAGTCCACATTATAATATAAGGCCTAATTGCCAAGTTTCAATTTGTAATTGTTATTTCCGTAAATATAATATTGCCATAATTATAAATAAAAATTCTGTTGGTAGCCAAATAATCCATATATTATAAAGTAATTTTAATATGTTTGTTGTTTAAATAAATATTTAAATCCTCCATAATTTCTAAAACCAAAGTATAAGAAAAGAGATCATATAAAATATTCAACATTTGTAAGTAAAATTCAGTAGCAACAACAACATTTCAAATATAATCAATGATTTCAGAGAACAATCTCTGCCTGTCACATGAAAGCAAATTATTACTTTTTAACTAACAAAATTAACTTAAAATACATATGCACTGTTTCAAAACTGTTTTTGGAGTCTATTTGGTCACCTGTATCAAATATACCTGTACGATTTTCGCATTATACTACAATTTTATGTAAATACATACTCACTGACTAAGTAGATAAAAGGTGAAATAAATAAGGTAAAATATAAAACTACCAATTATTATAGCAGAAAACGTGATTAAATAATCGTAGAATCGATATTATATAAGCTGCTTTGACGTCTGATGTAAGGTTTGGGTCATCATTTACGGAGAACAGAACGAAACATCTCATTAAAATTAGCTCCTTTATTTCATAAAAAATATAGTTACCTTCGATACAAACAGCAATAATTTTAATTTGTTCTTTTACACCTCCCTCTTTTCTTACTGTCCTGTATCTTCCTCGATCTTATTCTTTTAGGTTTGTCTACAATTGCAACGTTTTCTAGTTTAATCCGTAATCTCGGGAAAGGAGCCAGACGTAAGAGTTATTGATTTGTTATTTTACTTATACTTAATTACTATTACTATTTTATATATATATATATATATATATATATATATATATATATATACATCCAAACTCTTTATTGTTCAAGGATATTTCAAATTTCAAAAAAATAATCTCAGTTATTAGTATGCGTAAGGTGTTATCTCATACAAAAGTTGATGCGTCATTGGTTAAGGCTTCCTCACTTATAAAAAGTCTGCTATTATGTAAGGTTGGAATCTACCTTCATCACGTCTTTTATTATCACATAGATGTTTCAGGAAAAGGGGTTGATATATGTATAAGCAGCAGTAATCTATATAGTTACCTTAATGAGCACCAAATCTGTATGGAGAAATGTTTTGATTATAGGACTTCATTAAACATTTTAAACGATTGTACCTATAACATGAATGGTTCTCTTTTACAGTGTAAATAAAACATACATTTATTATACTGTAATACCAACAAAGAAAACCAATATTAGAAGTTCTTATAGGCTAACCAAAAAGTCACAGGCAACCCAAACCAATTTACAGAGAGACTTTTACTATGACATATCTTATACATTGACTATACTCGTTTAGTTATAAAAATAAGTACTCATTACTATAATTAAACATTGCTGCCAACATTTATTATTAATATTATTATAGCAAATGTTATTTTACGACACCGTTAATAGTATCTTATTACAAAAACATTTAGTTTATATAGTAATTAAATTATAATTTTTGCATGTCTTCGTTTGTATGTTTTAAATCTGTATTGAGGTAAAAATAATGTATCACAGATTATTATACTCTATAAAGGAAAGTCTATCACCTTAAAAATAATTAATTTCTTACAGGATATTTTTCTTCAAGTTAAATTTCTCTTAGGCAATCCTTCTTATAGTTAGTATGTATAAATATAAACTTCTAAATACAGAACTGGTCAGTTTTATAAATTATTTAAGTCCACAACATATGTAAAGAGATAAAAATAATAACTCGTAGAATGGGTAGTGAATGATTTTACACAGTGTCCTCTAATAACCTCTAATTGTTATTATGCATTATAAAATAGATTATAAAGATTTCTCAACGATGAGTTCTAAAAAATTTTTCACTCATCTCTACAGTGATTGTAAATATGTAATAATCTTTAAACGTACTTTGTGTCAATTGTAAGGATGTAAAACCACATTACATAACATGTAGGTATATGTATAGTTACATTTCAAAGACAATGAACATATTTCTGATTTACTTATACAGTAACAGATAATTACGTGATTAGTACGCTATGGAAATAGATAAAATCCATAGTGATAAGTTTGTAATTTTAAAAATATTCATTTTTAGAGTTGTGTTTTATTTTGTTTAAATAAATGTTACTTGAAGACGCGTCCACTTGGTTCACTGCAAGCTTTGAACGTTATCTTATGTTAAAGATTTATATTTATATCTTATGATGTTAAAGAGTCAAGTCATCTTATTGAAGGAGGTGTTAAAATGGGTAAGGAATATTTATGAGATTTATAAGTTAGCTAGACGTTATGTACCTGTTATTGACCTACCTAAATGACATGTTTCCTGGTCGTTGGATTGGACGAAATGGTCCAATTCCTTGACCCCGACGGTCTCCAGATATCACATATTTCTTTTTGGGGTTATGTCAAGGACAGATTGTAGCAAAGAATGTTCAAGACATTGAGGAACTTAAGAGAATAGTTTGAGAGATTATTGGAAGTATAAATCTGGCATTGCTTAGAAAAACATAGCTTAAGGTTAAAGTCACACTACAAAATTTGCGTGCAAACCACGGGGAGCATGTGGAAATGGTTTAGTTTATTTCTGAAAAGAATAAGTGGGAGTATTGTTTTTGTCAATTGTTATGAAAGAATTGTTTTAAATTTACTATTTAATAAAACAATTTCCACTTTTCCAATTTGCTTGGTTATTTATTTATTTAATACTAAAATGTGTCCTGAAATGTATAATCACCTTATTTCCAAATTGTAACTCAAAGCAAGGAATGGGAAACAATGAGCGATGGGCTGATCAATACCATGGGATGACGGAAAGTGTCTGAGTTATACGTTTCACATTCTATTTCCTGGAGTAGATTTTGACTGTGTCTAGATAAATAAAAACAACTCTGAATATCAATAGTCAATTTGCTTCTGATAGTTTAGTATAAAAGTTGAGATATTGGGGTGAATTCCAAGATGAGTGTTGCCCTGGGTTAAGGCTTCCAGTGGTACAATTAGTTTTTAATTTTGTGGCAATACTGTTGTGTTTACGTAGATTACTTGACAAAATATTACTTCAAAAATATACAATTCATGTATATTATTATAGAAAATATAAAACTAAGTATGCTGACTAGCTTTATAGCTTAGTTTAGTATATTTTAATTTGAATAATGAAAAACAATAGAGTATCATCATCATAAAATAGTTTAGATATAATTAATATGAATTATATTGTACCCCAAAAAATTATTGTTCGTTAAAAGTTTTTAAAGAGTATATTATTCAAAAACTATTCTTAACAAATATAAAAAAAAAAAAGCGGAACCAAATAGTTGACTACTAATAACATTTTTAAATGGACGGATTAGCAAAACATTGGTAAATCACAAAATCAGCAATAATATTCATTGTTGCTGATTATACGATTTTATAAATAATCTAATGGTTTTAAATTGATTTTTGTAAATAATCTGTAAACGAAATGTCATTACAACAGAGCATGACCTTACAGAGGGGTTGTTGTTACCTGAAGATACCCACTTAAAAGTTATTTTAAGCAGATTTACAATAAATCTCTGTCATCTTTATACAAAATGTCATTAGTCAGTCTCCATTATCAATCCAGGATTTCTTGTTGGTCTGTTTGTGATGCTTCTTAATTTGTTAATACTAAGTACACAAACTGAATTGCACACGACACAGAGCTATATTTTTGTATTGTTTGTTGACAGCTACCATGTATTAATTAAAAAATAAAATAAAAAACAGTAAAATATAATTAGAGCAAGATCAAAAAGTAATGTTATTTATTAATTAACAGAAATAATAAAGTGATTTCCTGTCACAAAGCTACAAAGCTAAGTCCAAACCATAAAGCCTTTTATTTAAATCCTGACTCATATTTAGCTAGATTATATTTATGCTAGCTGATCCCTTGAAGTGCAACCTAGGAACGGCCTCAGAGCTTTCCTTCCCCTCAGCAAACTAAACTAAACTAGTAGATTTGCATCATTTCCCTGTAAGCAAAGCGAACCACCTGCTATTGTTAAGAGTGCTAACATATTCCTCATGTATCAAGGGAAAAGCAAAGGGCCTACAGTGTTAATACGGTGGCACTGACCCACCCGCCCGCCCATACACGTACGGTGGCATTGACCCACCCGCCCGCCCATACACGTACGGTTGCATTGACCCACCCGCCCGCCCATACACGTACGGTGGCATTGACCCACCCGCCCGCCCATACATGTACAGTGGTACTGACCCGCCCACCCGCCAATACACGTACGGTGGTATTGACCCACCCGCCCGCACATACATGTACGGTGGTATTGACCCACCCGCTCGCACATACATGTACAGTGGTACTGACCCGCCCGCCCACCCATACACGAACAGTGGTATTGACCACCCACCCGCCCATACACGTACAGTGTGATCTTTTACGCAAGAGTTACTCTGTTACTGTATGATCTATTGTTTGGATCAATTCACTTTTTATCACATGAATGATCTAATTTCATTCATGTGATAAAATCATGAATTAAATGAATTCATGTGATAAAATTAATTAAATTAGGAGCGGCCGTAGATAAGGGGCTAAGGCGCTGGCTTGCCACGCTGCCGGTCCGGGTTCGATTCCCGATGTGATCAATAATAGATTTTGCCCTGCCGCTCCCGTAGTTCGGAAGTCACGTAAAGCCGTTGGTCCCCAGGTTTTAAGTCTTAGAGAGGGCTCCTTAGCCCTAACTTCACCTGGTAAAATTAGGCAATCTTTAACTTTTTAACTTTAACTTTTTTATTTCAATATCAACAAATGTTCAGTAGTTGCGTCTGCCCACACCAGTTCAGAAGCGATTGTGTCCAGTCCGTAGGAAGAAGATTCATCCCACCTACAGGTATTGACGGATTGATAATAAGGTATTTATTTCATCAACCTAAACTGTTCAACGCTATATTCCAGCTAGGATTGGGTGAAATATTTGATATGCTCAACTGGAGAGCAGTATGTAGAGGTGGGTTTCGAGATATTAATCGACCGTTCTGACGTGGGTGATCTTGTGCAATGGGGAGGTGCAATTAATATCTTATTGAATTCTTTAAGTTGTACCCCCTGATGTGTTATCTCTGGAAGAACTATATTGCATAGCACCGGCAGCCAAGGAAATATACTTGCATCCTATAGCTTTCATGACCCTATAGCTATTAAGATGAAGATCAATCACTTTAGTTCATTCGGTATTTATCCATGTGGGAGCGCTGTATTAAGCTGCTGACTGATTACTATATTATAAGACAAAACATATATTATTTATATTACTCTATTTATCATATATCAGACTATCTTGGAGGATAACCAACTGATTTTACAGCAAATGTGATTTTTTGTTGTTTAGGTAGGCAAGTAAAATTTGTAATTTATGGCAAAAATTAGATATTTACGTCCAACATAACAAAATCACGTTGAATAAATAGAATGATGGCACCCATCCCATCAGTGCCAATGTACATCTATGCATGGGTGGGTGGGTCAGTGCCAATGTACGTGTATAGGTGGGTGGGTGGATCAGTGCCAATGTATGTGTATAGATGAGTGGGTGGGTCAGTGTCAATATCGTGTATAGGTGGATGGGTGTGTCTGTGCAAATGTACGTGTATGGGTGGGTCAACAATATACGTGCTTCACTGGTCCTGCAAACATCGCTGTTGCTGCGGTTTTTGCATACTGTCATTGTGCAGATGAAACTCATAGTTGAATGTTTTCTGAAATTTCGTCTAGGCATTAAAAAAAAATCATTACCATTCGGGGTTTCTACAGTACCCCGAACGCTTCCCAGGCAGCTATGAACTATGGAGTGACCAAAAAAATTTGAAAATAGCCGTAAAAAATGTTGTTTCACTATCAGTTTCCGTGAGTTATCAGATTTTTTTGGAGGAATGTATTGTCAATTGTTCCAATCAATCCCCTCAGTAATTAAAAATAAAATTATATTGTACTCAAAAAGAAAATTTACCATCAGAAACGTCTTAAAATTGCATCAGTAATTTTTTTACTTGTATTATGTAGTTATCAAGGTTATTGCATTTAATTAAAAAAAAAAAACTTGATATATTGTATCATATCTGGGATATGTTGTATGTAAATACACGTGAAACTAGCATAAAGTAAAATATATTAAAAAATGCATTTAACTTATTACTGCTTCGGGGTGTTAGCTATCAGAGTTATTTAAAGCATCATAAATAAATAAAAAGCAAACCAGATGACAGTAGAGCTATCCATATTTCCACTAATTAAAAATAGTTACTAGGTTGAGAATCGAAGTTTAAAGCATATTTATTAACACCTCTGATCTCCAAAAAAAAAAAAAAAATAAAAAATAAGGTAATAAATATTCTGAAAATCATTCTAAAAATATATTGTATCAACCTTTATACTTGAAAATAATTAAGCTAACATATATTGTGAAAACATTAAAATGTTACCTTATATAGTTATAAATAAACTGTGAACCTCAGCAGTGGAATTAAATGATTATTATTTAGAGAGATTAATATACGTGATATTGACTAGGAACCTATAACCCAGCCTAGTATACTGTGAATAACTATAAAGGAGATATTATGTAGTTTTCCATATTATAGAACAGGTATAAAACCAACTATTTTAAGAAACACGATACCACATATATTTTGTTAACCACATAATTCCTCAAATTGATAAATTAAGTCTATTCTGAAGATTGACTTAAATAAAATCATACCTACAACTATTAATCGCAAAAAAAAGGTATACGTTATTGGTTATCCTGATAAGTTATAACACGTGATAATATCCATACATTGCTGTATGTTGCTTAAATAAATGAATAATTACTCATAGAATCAAAAGAGGGAGAGATCTTTGGGTGTGCCAGTGGTCAAACGGTCTAAGGCGTCCAGAAAAAACTTGGGTTAGAGATAACGGAGGTTCAAATCCTAGCCTTAACTAGCACTTTTTATCAATATTTGTTGACCTTATAAGGTACTGAACCTCCCCCTTATTCTGTATTTATAAGTTTCCAGCACTGATAAATAGTCTATAGGAAAGTTTAGAGTATCAGCGTCATAATACATTTTGAGGCGGATCAGCTGATAACCACCGACTGTTCGTTTGTTATTGGGCTATTAATTAGTGACACTTTCTAAGAAATAGTTGGCCTTAGTTTGTAACAATGACTACATTCGCTCATCTAAACTTATCATACTCATAGAAAATCCATATTCGTCCATATCTTGACGTTCTGCGTCTTATGAATAAATAAATAAGGCTAAGGAAATTGGTTCCTTCTTTAAGAAAGAAAAATAAAAAACTGATCCACAAGTTAAACATTTACAAAGTAAATAAATAACTACTTGTAAGTTTTAACGTCAAAAATCAAATAATCATTATAATGATAAAAAGCTTGAACCATATGTAGACTTATACAACTTGGATTAGTAATTTTGCAAGAGGCATATTTGATATGATGCACCTTTTTAGAGCTACATCTTTAGGATTGTAGAGAAAAATTTAACTGTGTGATTTCTTAACCATACCTAAAAATAAATCTATTCTAAGAAGTATAAATCGAACAGAGTATTTAAAACTTTACAATTAAACTAAAAAATACATACAAAATAACGTACGTAATTATTAAACGAAAATTCGTAAAGAAGGAAAATGAGAAAATATTACAACAAAAAGCATCGGAAATATTATTTTATGAAATTGTGATCACAATTTAACATGTCACTCTTTCTGAAGGCGAACACGTCACTTCCAATACAAACACCATCCGTTTACAGTTGGTACTTTGTGTTGTGTCGTCAAGCCCTCAACACTCAATAGAAGTAATCAGCTGTTGATCTCTAATAAAATAACTCTTATTGAGCGAAGTAGTTAGAACAAAGTTAAACCGACAGTTTACTTATTTAATTATTTATTCATTAGTTTGGAATTCCAAGGTACACTTTTTTTTTATTTAATGAGTGGTATTTATTAAAACTAAGATCATTAATTATACTGTTCACTGACCTATTTTGGAAAAGGAGAAAACAGTACGTGCTATGATTGTAGTATGACCTGTATAGTAGGTTTTTTTAAAAACATTTTACTTCTTAAAGTAACTCAGTATTAAATAAACATTTTATGAAACGGACTTTTATAAAAGACTAAGGTTAAATTATTAGGTAAAGGGATTGTACCTCAACATTGTCCTAGTTCTAAATAAATATTCAGTGGTAAACTTGTATTATTTGCATATGCAGAGGTTAAAACGCTTTAAAACCAGAGTACAATCTTCATTAAATAAAAAATGTCGGATTTAAAAATGTAAGTACTTTTTTCTTTTAAAAATCATAAACATATTGTTAAAGAATATTTACTACACAAAAGATAATATTATTCAATAGCTACGATATCATGACAAGTAAAATCTGAAAAAAAACGAAGCATTTATTACGCACCAATTGAATTCTTAATTATTCAAATTTACTATTCATTAGTAATGTTTCTAGTGTGTTTCTATATCTTTAAATATGAGATATTAGACAAATGTATAAGTGTCTGCAATGGCTTTTATAGGCCATTAAGTGGTCCTTTGGACAATCAGACATATGTTGCATATAAAAACATAGAGGTAAGTATTTAAGAAGCAATGATTGTATATACAGGTTTGATAAAAGATAATATTTTGTGAGTTCAAGAATTTGTCGGGAAAGTATATTTATCGGTTCTGCTTTGTTAGATATATTTATGGCATAATACATATATTGTGTCAGTAATAAAGTCAATAATATTAAAGAAGGTATAAGGACTTATTTAGGTTCTGGAGTCAATATTTATGACTGATTGGTTATTCAGTTAAGCGTAATATATTAACTCCCTATTAGAAAATAAGGTAATATTGTGAACTGGTTTAGTAAATAATTTTAATTTAATACAATTAACTCATTGGAAATGTTTTCATATAATTAAAACATATAATTAGATTGTTTCAAATCTAAAAAGCATATATTTATAAAAAACTAGTTGCTGGTCCTAGTTGCAGTAGGATTAAAGAAAATGTGTAAAGAACGTATTAAGTTCACTACAGTTTTCAAGATAATTTTCTTAATCTCGTCAAACTTGTTTTGATATTGCAACGTAACAAAACTTGTAGCGTATTTTAAAAGTTAACAAAAACATTTTTACTGTCCGATTGTTTATAGAAAACATTGCTAATACGTCACCGTTTAGTACGTGTCTAAACAGCAATAAAGTTTTATTATATTGCCATTTTGACGTGTGTTTTGTTATAGGATATTGGATTTATATTAAATCCAAAGGGTTTTAATATATCAACATATATGTGTATCAAATCATAAAATTACAGTGATAAAAAGAAACAGATCTAAAATTCTCATTCAATAATATTATTATTAACCTCTTCTGGCTTGTCTGGAGGGTTGCGAGGCTTCCGGAAGAAACAAGGCATAAATCTGACTCTGAGCTGGTGGATGATTCACTTGTTAAACAACGTCTATACATGCTGGCCATGTAAACTAGTAAAGATGGTTTGAAAAACAAAGAAAACTTGTCCTTTGTGTGCCTTATTTAAGTATATTTAATATAATATTTTTACTACCTCTTAACCTGTAACGTGTCATAAAAACCCAAAGTAACGTGTCATATAAAGATAAATTTTTCATCACAGTAATGGGGTGGTCATGGATATTCGTTAATATAACTAGTACACAGTATAATTTATTAAAAATGTTTAGCACTGGTTTCATATAAAATAGAATGTTTAATGGTAATATTTTTGTCAGTTAAATTAGGTAATAATGTTCATTTTTAACAAGTTAGTTTTCTTATGACAGCTATTTCTATTAATTCAACATTTACAAGATCTTATCGCTAAAAAACTAATTGTATTTAAAACACCGTTTATTTTTGAAATTTGTTAATGAAGGAGTATTAGATGAGGAAGACGAAGGTTGTTGGACATTTGCCATTATTACGTGAAAAATACCAATCATGACGTTTCGATTTGGTAAAACTCAAATCTTTTTCAAGTGCTAAAAACTAAATTACATATACATAAACATGTTATAAAACAACGTTCTTAAACTAATAAACTTATCTGTATTAATAATTATCTACATTTTAACCTAGATCCTAGAATGGGGTACAACGAAATGAACTTCTACTAAATATAAAAAATGTCAACCGGGTGAAATTAATATAAACAATTAGGCACTGCTAAGATCACGATATCAACGAAAAAGTGTTAAAACACAATTAAATTAATATTCTAATCAAACTGAAATGAGATTACTTAAAGTAAGCATAAATAAATACATGGTACCTGAAATTAAATTAATAGTAAATTAAACTAATCTAAAAACACTATTAATGTAATTTCAAATACCATTTATTTATTTATGCTTAGTGACCGCAGTCTATTGCGCAGCCTCGCTGTGATACCTACCGTATGTTCTAATTACCGTCATTCTATTACTTCTAAAACCATAATGTGTGTTAGTAACAATGCCATTTGTACCTAAGTAACAACTTAGCTGAATGTTAACGCATTTCTCAAGTATCTTAGTATAGTACTAAGAAGTGATATGGGCCTAAAATTACTTCTTAGAGCCTTTGAGTCTGATTTGAAAATAAGAACAACTTTAGCTGTTTTTAAGGCTTCAGGAAACTCACCCTTTTCAAGGCTCAAATTAACAATACGCAAAATGGGCTCTAATAATATGTCAATGTTGTTTTTGATGAAACTTGTAGAAACGTCATCAAATCCAGGAGCCGAGCGGCCCCTGAGACCTGCTACTACTAGACTTAATTAATGCTAGTTATAAAACCGACTTCATTTTCAACAGTTCTTGTGTTGACAGACTTCAACTTTGGCTGATGAATTTCTTGACATGACTATCTTTTAAATTAAATGTTTACCCAAGAAACGAATGTTCTAGAAGTGTTAATAATTTAACTGAGTGAAAGGTCCAACTTCATTACATTAAGTTGGTGTTGAGGAGAACTGAAGAAGTATATAACACAACAAGTTAAGCCGCATAAGTTGATATCTACTGTATTAGCTTTGAGGGTTATTAGAACTAATATTCATGAAATCATGAGTACCTGAAAGAGGCAATCATTTTGATACTGGTAAACCACTAATTGATTCTGATTAGTTCAGAGTATCAAGTATAAACCTTTCTGGGAACCCACTACTTTAGTATCTTGGTATTTGTTGATGGGAATTTATTCATATTTTTCAGTTTATTTATAACTATTTGTAGTTGAACAACTATGGAATTAGACTGGTCACATTTTCAAGTAGTGTGACCAGAAATAACGTAAGAACTTATGTTTAGTAACAACACAATCAAAATAATTACAAAATAAACAATAGCGGCACTCTATGGTGTTTTTAATTATAACATTCAAATGTGACTTATTTACACAATTGAGGATAAACGATACAAACAATGCCAGGAACAAACATAACTATATAAATAATTAACTATTCGAAATAAGCAATAATATAAATAATATAGTTATAAAAACTATTTATGAAAAAACTCTTTAAAAATCTTTAAGTACAAAATATTAAAATGTTGCCAACTAATAAAAAAACATATATTAAACAAAACAAACGAATTCTTGATTTATAAGATATTAAAGTTTTATAAATTCAACAAAATGTATATACTCAATTAATATATAATTACCTAAAGTGCCTTTATAAATAATAGTGCATAAATCCATATATTATATAACGTAGCGGTAAAAGTATTTTAAGTACAACAATTTATTACCTAATTGAATATTAAAGGTTTATAAGAGTATTGTTTACTGGATATTAATTACAGTTTGAAGCCAATCTAAACTGTTACAAACCTTATTAATTAATTGCTTTATTAACTGCATCAATGGTTTCAAAGCTCCTAGTACTAAGCCTGTAAATCGGAGAACATGTTTCATTAATTGAGCATAATTATTATAATCTCAAAGCGGTTTAACCGCTCTTTCATGGCATACTTATTTATATTAAATTTATGTGTTATGGTAGAGTATTTGTAATTAATATATATATATATATATATATATATATATATATATACACACACACACACACACACAAATATGATTGCACGGTTAAATAAATAAACAATCAACACTTTTTTACTTTTCGCTTGTTATATTGTTGTTTTTATAAAGACTTTATCGTTATTTGTATTAAGTGACATTGGAATCTTAAAATGTAAATAAATATTTTAACGCTCTCTCAGGAACTGATTATACGTTACTCTGCTGAGCTGATAATAGAGGTGATCAGATAACTGACAGAAAAAATAATTCCAACAAAAATTATTTATTAGATATTTTATATTTCAAATTAAAAATGTAATGATATATTAAAAATTTCTTAAACTCATTTCCATGAAGTATAATTTTTTATCAAAAAAATTTTATCAAAAACCGTTAAAAGGGGGGGAAAATAATATTGTTTAAATTAGTTACTTTGAAATTCAAATGACCACTACTATAAAAAGAATAAACTTTTCTAAGTACAGTTTTTGGCAATTAATTTACTTGAAAAGAGCTTTCATTTGACACCAAACTCGACTTAAGCTTACGTTGAACATTTTCGTTCAACTCCTCGTGGGCCATCCTCCTGAAAATATTAAATTTCGCTAATGGCTGCAAAAAGTATTTGGTCTTTGTAACCATGATAATGTACAAGATTTCAATTTTACAAGTGAAGACATACAACAGTTGTAAAAGCGTTTCCATACCGTGTATTTAACGTTAGTAGTTTCAATACCAAAATTCAATATATTGGGAACACTGTAATAGATGAATCCTGATCGATTTCTGAAAAAACCTACTGACTTGTTTAAGGACCATTACTGAGGATGGCTGTACTTGTAGTGATGATAATTACTGGGCGTGGCTCTACTTGAAGTAATGACAATTACGGGGGGTGGCTGTATTTGAGGTAGCTTGTATTTTAATAATATTCGTATATGTAGTGTTTGTACTAAAATGACATTTAATATTAACACGTGTTTTTAAATAACGTTATTTAATCTACTTCGACTAATTTCACAATGCAAGATTATTTTCCGAATGGGTAGGGAATTAGATGAGTGATTTAAGTGAATAATCTGGGTGTCCTGGTAGGCAGCAATGTGTTGTATGAAAATCACAGGCAATTGTGAAAAGTCACATGATGGAATTTATTATAATACAAGGGTCAAATTAAAATTAAAATATTATGTCACTTGGCACATTGTACACATGCTTGGTCAGGTCAAGACTTGAGATTGCTGTCATTATGTGGAGCCCTCTGTTGATGTCAATTATGAACTAATCATTGAACGAGTTTAAACACTTGTTCTCAGTTATTTATATGTTAAAAGATTTAACGTTTATAATCATGAGGTTCCACACAGTGTTTTTGGGATGTTTGTGTTGGGAATTTTAGGCCTGAAGACACATATTATAGAGCAAGTGCGTCTCTAGAACCTTGTGCGGTGGTTGGTGACTCTTCGATTCCAATGGATGATGGTCCACAAGATGTAAAGCATTTTAAAGGGGTCCTCTAGCACAGATTAATACCACAAACAGCATTTAAAAAGGTTGATCCAGTACAAAATGGCAGATTTTCAAAGAGTTTTATGGAAATAAGTGATGCTTGCCAAATATGTTTAGAGTAAATGTTCGAATTGCTAACTCTTTTTCATGATTAACTTTAAAATGTACATTTTTTCGATAAGCATAACGCATGCATAAGCATTTTTTCTTTGGTTTATTATTGAACTTGAATTGTGGCTACTGATACAATGTCTTACTTAAAATCTTTGTGAGTACCCTATGTGCCATTTTGTACTGGATCAACCTATTTAAGTGCCGTTTGTGGTATTCTTATTTGCTAGACAACCCCTTTAAAATCATGCACAACTTTACCTGTACTAGCTGTAATATATTTGTCAAAATCTTTGTGAACCACCATCCATTGAAAGTAAAGTCAACAAGTATCCTAAAAAAATATTTCTTAAGTCCAGTAGGCATTTCTACACACCTGACCACTTCATCTTCTATTTGCAGATCATCAATATTATCATTCCCAACTATGAGATATTCACATTTTTCCAAATCCATTGAAAGTCCCAAATTTATTCATCTTTTAACTTTCTAACCATATATTCCAAATCCTCTTGATACTCTGCCACCACCACCTGATCATTCGTAAAATATAAAGTAAACACACAACTACCTCCAACATACACTCCCACCAGATGCAGTTTGAACAGGGTTTGGTGACAAACCGCATCCTTATCTCAACATGTTACTCACTTTAAATATGCTACCCAACTCACTCCAAACCCTAACTCTAGCCATATTTTCTACTAACTAACTCTTGTTACCCTAACTCATTCATTCAAATTATAGTAAATGAGATACTAGGACATGTTAAAGAAATGTTATTTATCAACTCTATAGTAAAACTTTGAATTTCATCAATAAACTAATACGACTCATGGCTTGCTGTAAGAAAAAAATTTCTAATTTTTTCTAAATCCCACTTCTTTAAATTTCTAACACAATGTTATCTCAATCGTAGACTTCTTTGGGGCTACCATGCACTTATTTTTATAAAGATTATAACGGTTGTTTTCAACTAAGTGATTACTTAAAAATATATCAAAATAATATAGAATATAATCATTAGTTATAATGATTGTAATCTTCCTTTAAATAACGTTTAGAATAGCAAAAAAATTAAGATTAAAAAAAAAAATACATTATGTCAATATTTGTAATTACATAACTTTGGAGAACCGACGTGCAAACCACATGTCACATCCACGAAAGCCGTCTTGCGTGCCTTAGTCCTTGAACGGCTGTTTCGCGTTTGATTTATTGCTCGGTTATTCCATAACTTGCATTATATAATGAGAATAGTTTTCAGCATGTTTTCTAAGTATATTTTTAGACTACTGCTTATACAGAATGTATAAAATAGTTCTAAAAGAAATTAAGAGGAACACTGATCAATTTAGTTGGTCAAACAGAACATGAGATTTTACTTTCTTTATTTGGTCCTTAGTGGAATTGATATGGATTTAAATGAAACTTATTAAATAATTCCACAATTTTGAATTTTTGTACAATTTGTTTATTGTAGTATGAAGAAGCCGTAACTGGCAAAAATACATTATTCAAACAATTAAAAACAGAATGAAAATTGTCAAAAAAACTATTTTTTTTTGTTTTGACAGAACATGAGAATAACACATTACAAAGAATGGTATATTTTATGTAAATGAAACTACGTAAACAAAAATGTCATATAATATGTGGACATTTTGGATCTTTGAATTCATAACAGTATTTTTAAGTAAGTAAATATAGTTATCCAAAAGTAAATTGTCTTCAATTGTCTATACACGACAAATTATGATTTTCTGTGAAATTAGTCTTGTAAATATTGTGAACTTAAATATTTGTAGCCTCATAAAAGTTCTATGTGAAGTTCAGATCTAATTGTATATTTTCAGTTCCCAAATCAAACAACAGTCTAGATTGTTACATTTTATTTTAAATGACCATATATCAAGTCAAGGAATAAGTATAAAACATGCTTTACTTAACAATAATAATAATAAATATTGCATTAAACAGTTACATTAAAATGTATCACAAATATCACGTTAACAAATATTTGTATCTACCTATACATTCATTCTTACAACGACCTCATTTATACATACAAGTGTTTCATTCACCCGCTGCTCTCACGTACAACTATCTAAGCCGGTGTTAGTAATCTATTAGTCTCCCAGTGATGTGCCAAGAACTCTCTCTCACTTTAAAAGGCCTCAGAAATAAAACCCCTCTTTATTAAGCGTGCGCTTAATGCCTCGGGCATGAATAGGTTTTTATATTCAGACAATAAACTATTGATCAATTGGACACCAACCTGTAAGGGAAGGTGTTCATAGACTACCATTCTATGTTTTCCATTACGCTAGTCTTCCCTGCCTCTAGTGGCATGATGTGTATGTCAGTCCCACGTGTAAGAACATACATACACCTACAGTATGTATGGAAACTGTAGGCAGTTTCCAGTATGTTATGTACATACAAGGTAGGGTCGACAGTTCCGATTTTGTAAACACTGGTTTGCATTTCTGTGTAACTAAAAATTTAATGGCATTAGTTTAAAAAACTGTCCATGTATTTACAGATCACACATGATTCTTACTGCCTTTTTTGCAAATTGAAGAGTGAAATACACAGCTAGCCCAAATCACCACTCCATAGGATAGGTGAGAGTAGACGAAACTATAGTACGCCATCATTAACTCTTGAGCCGTGCCAGGTTTGTTTGGCCAGAGTTCTCACATAAATTCCAGAGGATACTTGTAGATAGTATTGTTACCAATGTATAAGTAAACAAATAAAGATTGTCCAATTTGTCCAGTTTTGCTCTGGAAATTTGGACATAATTCAATTATTTTGACTGTTTTATTATTATTTTAAGGGTAAATCTAAATTATATTTTTAAATTGAACTTAATTAAAGAAAAAATATACTGGCAGTTAATGACCAGCCAATTCGGGTCCGATTCCCCATATTGCCATGTAAAATTAACCTGCGCCAGTTAAAATAATCGGAAGCCAATGGTACAATGACCATTAAAAAAAATAGCTTGTCTTTGCACATGTGGTAACTGTGTCGTAATTATTTGGTATCTCACACAGACAAAAATATACGATTTCGTGTACTTATATTTATTCTCGCTCAATTAAATATAATTAGAACCAACAATTTATTACTTTTCATTACAATCTTACGTTATCGTTCGGATGTAACGTTAAGAGCCGAATATTTTGGTAACAGTTTGTCTGTACATAAGACTTATTCTAAATTTTAACTAAATTTAACATTAAATAAGTTATAATTATAAGATGAAGGTTTATATTATTACTATATGGGTATGAAAAGTATGCTTTTCATCAGGAAAACCTCTAAAACTCACTGTTCTACTTAGAAAATAATAGATCATCCTTGCACACAGACCAGTACACATAATGGTTTTATTTATATTGATTATTGTTAGTAAAATAATGAATGGATAGTTTTAATCAAATTCTGGTCAGTAGCTATTGCTATTATTGTATATGTAGCGATACAGGCATTTAAGCGATACGGTTTTATTTTAATTATAACCCATAGGGAAGCTTAAAAGACGAAGTTGTAATGATTAACAGGCCTAGCCCATTGTTGTAACCAACCATTAGGTTAATCATATACATTGAGGAGTTTATATAGTTTTAAAAAATATAGGTCTAATTTCCACTACACTTTTCCAAAAGAATATTTTAGCCTAATTTTAGTTTCACGTGTTACTAATTACCTATGCATGTTACATATTAAAGGTTGCAAGTTAAATTAAAAATACCAGGTTCGGTGTCGGATTTAAATAATGCCAAGTTAATTTATAAAAGAACAAATAATGAAATTATTATGATTTTAAAACGTATATTTCCTTTAAACTTTGTCACATGTATTTTATGCTTAAGACCTTAGAAACTGAGAGGTTCTATCTGGATCCAGCTAACACAGCTATTATACTATTACAATTTATATTATAAAGTCTCTGTCTTACATCTTATAACATACCACTTTGACATTTACAAACCATGTGAGTGCCTTTGTGTATCTTGTATGCAAATTTACTTTCTCCTCTATCATTTAGAATGCAAATGAGTTGTGCGTCAAAGGAAGTAAACTCGTTTTGTATAAAAATAAATTACTAGAGAGCTCTTTGGGTTGTACCTATTCATGGCAGTTCTAAGTGAACATGTTTACTATGCGTTTGAACATTAATTATTTTTTCCTAATAATCTTCAGCTGAACATCGAAGAGCGTTAGTTAATGTCACTTGTTAAGGGTAGTTAAGGTAAGCAATTGAAGCTAAATCTGTTCTATTATGTAAAGATAAGAATACAAAACACTCATAGAATCTTAAAAATGACAATATGTCAAATATACTCGTATATTTACATATAAAATAGATATATATATATTTGTACTATAAACTTAGACAATTTATTGTAATGTTAATTTAAATAAATTTTATAATGTTTACGTCAATTTCAATTTCGTATTAACCAAATAACTCCTTTGATTTGTACTGTAACATTTTATGTTTGAGCTAAAGGCTAAATGTATACTTATGTATCATAATTTATGGTGGGAACATTAACAGCAGTTAGTCGCTTCAACAAGTACGAGATAATCATATTTGTCAAGTCGATATATTGAACATGTATCATATATTACAGCTATCTCCTCACAAATTGGAGTATTCATATTGCTACTTAATTTCTTTTCGAAATTTATCAATATTAGTACTGACTTACGAAGAAGCTTAGACTAAACGATTCGTTTCAAACAGCTTACGTATTGAAAATAAAATGATATTTATGTAAATATATTTATTTTTAAATTTGGTTATATAATGTTTGTTATGAATGAAGTAAATCCAAAACGCATACTTTATATACATATGAATTCAATGTAATAATACTACATAATACGAAACAAGCTTAACTAATTACATTTATTACCCTACTATTATATCAAGATATTGATACTGTTATCTATAATAAAGACAATACCCTACTTCATAAACCTACTTATGTATCACTCATTGAAATGTAACTTGTTATTTTCGTAATATAATAATATAAAAACTTTCTACAGGGAAAAATATATTAAAACGAAAGAACGGTTGAAGAATTACTATACATCTCTCACATTAATAAACATTAGTCGATGTATAATTTACAATTGTTTTAAAACTAATAATGCAAAGTGAATAAAGATACGAACTGATAAAAAATAAAACAATATATAATGTAGTCTATAATAATACGGAACTTGAAGATGAATATCCACTATTTTATTTTAATACATAGACTTTTTTAAAACCTTAATGTAGTTATATTTAATACGTACAGGATTTGTCAGTAATGTAATAATAATAATATATGAATCTCACCCTCATGTGAGATGAGAGGATGAGACTCGATATTTCCAACTTTAATATATTGCTCTCTGATATGTCTTCCCTCCACCACCCCTCCTCTTTATTCCAAGAATCCGTTATTCTTTATGACTTAATTATAAGTTCGTATAAACTACTGCTTTTCAAGTAGAACGTCCATAAATGAACGTGTCTTATCTTGTTCAGGCACCCTTCATAAAGACTGAGTGTTATAAATAAAATGTATGATTCTGAGAACATTTATAAATGCATACAGTAAATATTTAATTTACTTAGAACCCTTATAAATAAAAAACTAATTCCAAAGAAATTGACTAAGCATATACTAATCATACTTTAAATATAAAAGAAAGGATAGTACAAAAAATAAATGTTATTTGGTATAAATGAGCTAATAATAGATACTAACGAATCAATAATTTTTTTTATTATTACAAAAAAACATGATTTGGAACGTTTTTAGACATTTGTATCGGATACATTTTCCCTAATGTTTTTATTCGTTACATGAAAAGTAAACGTAAAGTATATTATATAATTAGTAACAAATATTTAACCATGTGGATTATTAAAAAAAATTGATTGTATTTCTGTACAAAATAAATAAATCATATTTATTATACTGAAAAATGGGTTTATTAACCTTTAACTAACCAATAACTCGTTTAATTATGTGTTGATAGGGATGTACAACCTTTTAATGTGATTTAATTTTAATTTTTCTTATTGTTTTCTAAATAGATAACATTTTAATGATATCATATCTCTTAATTTTTTAATAAAAAACAATATAAAAATAAATTTGAAATCACAGTGGATTGTCTTAACTCACCTGTTTGAATATATAGCTGTGTTCTCAATATACTCTCCTTCACTCTCCTCGACAGTCCCTCATCTCATATAACCTAGCCACTAGTCAATAGGGATGAGTAATTTATCGCAGCTAACTGCTGGAATATTCATATTGTTATACTTATTAGTTTATAGTAATGAATTAGCCATCAATGCTCAAATTGAATGAAATCATAAACCAAATACTGTAAATACCACGCAAAACTCACATTAATTTGTCTCTTATTATATAGCAGGTAAATTAAATGTATAGGTTATTTATAGGCTTTCTTTAGAATATGCGAGATCCTTGTATTAATGAGGTTTATTTAAATATCACTATTTGAGATACAGGAGAAAAGCTTTTTTTTTAATATCATGAATTAATTAACTCTTCAAAATTGATTAATGTAGGAGACGTTTTCAATTTTCAATAAAAAAATATAGAATGTTTTTAAAAAGTGCAAATAGAAATTTCATCCTAAAAGTAACAAATATCCATTTGCTAATACTAATTTAAGCAACATTATAACAGCCTATTCTATTGTTATAAAATTCTTTTTAAAGAGATATCATTATCCTTCTTGGACACTTCATATAATTTAATATTGTTAAACATTATTGAAGTAACCAGAGGTAGAACATACTTGTATTAAATATAAGTAACGCCCCTCATTTTTTAATCTGTGATGAAAAATAAACTACTAACCTTCTTGCCTTTATACCTAATAGGGCTCGTATGAATGTAATATAGATGATTTATAGCGTTGTCTTTGATATTAGGTTGTTACATTTAATTGATAACCTGAATCATCAGATCAAAAATAAAGAAGAATGTTGGAATTACAGGCTGATTCTAGTAGGTTTAAAAAGAAAATAATGTTTACAGTTGAGGTAGTAAGTAAGAATTATCACCAGACATAACCCAACATGGAAGTTTTATTGGTACAATCTCACTTGTTCTCCACTCATAACTACTTCCTGCCTTGTAATACCTTACAACGGTCTTTATATCTCGCAGTTATTTACAACACTCTTTGTATAAACGTAATTAAAAACTTCTTGTCATGTTTATCAGCCGGAACTGGAAGTTTTTCAAGGGTTAACTTCTATAATATTATATTTTAAACTGACGTTATTGCAACTATAATACGTCTTAAAATTACATCAAACAACCCGTAATTTATCGTTCTTGAAGCTATTCTTACTGAACATTACAATTTAAATATATAAAAGGACTTATTACTTCTAAACTTAAATTGTTATTTTGTGAGGAACTTTATTTACGAAGTTAGTATTGTTATATTCTGATACTATTCACTATCAGAATCTATTTTTAATAGTATTCTAACTAAATTAGTTATATAGTAGGTCCAAATCTATAAGATTTATTTGGCAAAATTAATTTTGTTTAATACTAACTGATACTCAAATTAAATAATGATTATATATCGGTTCTAAAAACGTATGTAATATTTTCTTCAATGAAGAAAGGTATGTTGAAGGAAAGGCATGTCAAGGTATTCACAGCACGCCCAAAGTACATTCATCACCAGGGAATCTCATTTCCCAGGTTTTACGCACATTTATAGGTAAACTGACTTGCATTTTGATTTATTATAACAATCTCTGAATCCATATTCTACTTAATTTATTGATTATAATTGGCTAAGTAAGAAAGTTAAGGTCAAGTTACTCTTATATTGTAAGTATAACATTTTAATATAAACCATAAGCTTTAAATTATACATTAAATATACAATTACGTGATATTAAAACTGTATTATTTCCTCCTATTAAAAAGTTACAAATGTATTTACTGTTTTACTAATACCCCCTAAGGAAATTTTGTAGTCTACTTTTATGTTGTCTCGTTATGGTTTTCTTTACGCCAACCACACCTGGTAGGTATTTACTTATATCATATGTAACTATTTAATGTATGTTTTAGTTTATAATATATAGACAGGTTATTAAATTAGTATTTATTGTTAGACTTATACTATTGTGGTGATATGTTGGTCACATAAACCATGAATAGTTTTGATATTGGTGTGCTCAGCTTTCATCATGTATACACAGTATATATTTACAAAATACATTTTCTTATATGGAAGTCAAACAATAACTATAAGTCGCAAGCATATTTAATCAAACAAACAGATTCTAGAGTTTAATCATTTACAGTAAATCGTGAATATCTTCTTAAGATTTAGTGATGGTAATATGTAATAACCAATATGAATGTAAATTATATTTATATTACTTCCCAAAATTAAAATACTGTACTGGTTGTTAAATGTCAAAACTAAACATTACTAAATCTATTCGTACGTTACACAATAAAATGAGGAATAAAAGCTTTGCAAACCAAACAGTGCGTACAGCTATCCTATAGCTACCACTGTCACAACTCGTTTCCTTTATTTAAGCAGGAGTTCCTCGCTCCTAAGTTAAGCAGTGGAAGTAAAAGAAATGACTTGTCGAGACACAAAATTGTTTTACTTCAATTACATTTTAGTATAAATGCTGTTAGACTTCGATGTTTTATATAACGTATTTCTTTAAACATATGTTTTCAATAAATGTATTAATACATGTAACAAAAGTAATAATATATGTAACAAATTTATTAATACATGTAACAAACGAAAAATGTATTAATAAATGTAACAAACGTAATAATACATGTAACAAATGTATTAATACATGTAACAAATGTAATAATACATGTAACAAATGTAATAATACATGTAACAAATGTATTAATACATGTAACAAATGTATAAATACATGTAACAAATGTAATAATACATGTAACAAATGTATTAATACATGAAACAAATGTAATAATACATGTAACAAATGTATTAATACATGTAACAAATGTAATAATACATGTAACAAATGTATTAATACATGTAACAAATGTAATAATACATGTAACAAATGTAATAATACATGTAACAAATGTAATAATACATGTAACAAATGTATTAATACATGTAACAAATGTAGTGATGTGTAATTTAAGAGTTTTAATCATTGGAAGATCATAAACTTTTATTTCGAATGACAATCTACGTCACATACATTTTGTATTTACTATTGTATGAGTTATTTTTCATACGGAGGAATCTATTTTCTGAGTTTCCTTAACAAAAGTAAACATATAATTGTCAATTACCACGTGGTTTCCTGGTCCTTAGTGAAGGTATGAATAAATCGCAAACAAAAATAAACATCATTGAAGGGTTATTCACTTCTTATATCACTGAATAGACTTTGATGTCGAAGTTCAAATAAGATAGCTCGTTTATATATTGGTATTTATTTATTATTATAGTTTTGATAATTTATTTGCTAAATAGTTTAAAGTTATCAGCAAACAGTACAAGTAACACTAACCATTCTTAATCTAGCTGTTTATGACAGAAAAATAATATATAAAAGCTAATTACCTGAATCCAATATTCATATGAAGCTCACGAACTGAGTTGATTAGTATGAAAATTTAATTGACAATATGAACAATATGAAGTAGAGTACGTGGGAATATCAGGCTGCTTTTAGTAGGGTTACAATGAGAAATAATGTTTTCAGTGGAGGTCGTAAGTAAAAATTATCACCAAACATAACCCAACATGGAAGTTTTATTGGTACAATCTCACTTGTTCTCCACTCATAACAACTTCCTGCCTTGTAAAACCTTACAACGGCCTTTATATCTCTCAGTTATTTACACCACTCTTTGTAACAACGTAATTACAAACTTGCTGTCGGTTATCAGCCAGAACAATTTGAACTATGAGTATTACTTTTGTTTGCAGCATATTTATAGTTTTGCTTCTACATGGCAACGTGTGCCCTTTTATTTAAACTGCATGTTTTATTCATTGGTATTCATACTATACCAATGAATGTTATATTAATTGTATTATTTTGTAGAAAGGAAAGCCTTTAGAGTCTTAGTTATAACTTTAATTTTCTCTTCCCCTCTAAATTTCAGTTCATTTGTTTGGTTATTGGCCTTTTCTATTTTGAATTATCCTTTTAATTATTAATTGCTTATTCTCCCGATTCTTCAAGAATTCCATTTGTGCGTGGTGACGGAACTTTCTCTAATTTGACGCTTCAGCGTCAACTCGAGCTGACGTTCGTTTAGCGATCAATGAAGATAGACAGTGACTGTGTGAGTGACAAGTATCAAGTGCTGTACATATAGTCCTACAGAGTTGTTGGACCAACTTCAAGCCTGTCGACTTCAACTACATGTGGTGTCCTTTGGTTTACTTCCTTTGACCATGGGCGAGTCACAAATATTCTATCTCTATATCCTAAAATGAATTATTAGGGTGGCCTCCAATATTGATTAACTCAAAACCCTCTCCAACGTACAACTAGGTATATACTTATTCATATTTAATTATTCTGGTAGAAACAGATAAGTAGCATTTTTTAACTCTATTTTGTAAGAATTCTTTATGATTTATTATTTATTTTATTTTCGTGCTATAAAACAGGTTATTACCTAATTGCATTATAGCAGTTTACATAATAATTTAATAGTGGTTCAAGTTCAGTTCAAGTCCATTAGTCTTCAATAGTGCTTCAGCACTAATTTGTAACAATAATTTAATATAAACAATAATAAATAATACCAACAAATAAATAAGTATGATACAACATTAATGACAATAATTATATAACTAACAAATAAACAATAAGTTAGCCTACATAGTTTACATAAACAAAAGTTTTAATGATATATAAATAATACGGTAATATATCTGGTCGAGCAGACGAAATATTATATTTGGCACTAAGGGCTTGGACTATTTATATTTGCATGGCAACAAAGAAAAACATTTCATTTTAAAAACGTTCAACCTATCAATATAAACATCGATTTCAGACCCGTTTACAATCATTAAACTGTAACTCCTCACTATCCACAACAGAGGAAAGAACGGTCGTGTCACTGTGCGAGAGTGGGGGAGACTTGTTCCTACCGTGATAGTTAGTTCTGCATACGTTACTCTAGGACACCCACGCAATACGCGTCATCCACCCGTAAGATAAGACCTGCCTCCTCAGGCTCAGACTCTCTAACGCAAACATGTCTAACAACTCAATGTATGTATACACATTGAAGCATTTTAAGTATAAATATCGTAAAAATTTCTTTTTGTACTCGCTTAATCATTTCTTCATGGTTTAAATGTAAAGGTCTGCAAAATACAACAGCGTTTTCGAGTCTTGATCTTACTAAGGATGTGTAAAATACAATGAACGATCTAATATTTTTAAAATTCACCCCTTGTCTTATTATCAACCCCAACATACGACTTACAGAATTTACACATTTTTCTATGTGGCGATAATTCACTATCAATTAAAATACCTAAATATGTTATTGAGTTCACTCTATCAATCATCTGTTTATGTAAATTGTAATCTTATATCATCGCGTTGTTAGATCGGGTAAACGACATTACATGGCATTTTGTAATATTATAATTTATTTTATTACGAATACTCCAGTTTTAAACATTATCCAGATCAACCTGCAGCTATTCTGCATCATTTATTGTGGATATGCGATAAAACTATTTCAAACCATCTGCAAATAACAGGGCATTTAGTGATTTTATATGGTCACACAAATCGTTGATCAATATAGTGAATAGGCAAGGACCTAAATTTGATCCCTGTGTTTCTCCGGATTGTACTAAGAAATTAGATGACAAGAAACCCTTATAAAAGACAAACTGTTTTCGATTTACTAAGTAAGAATGGAAAAATGTTATTAAGTTATGTGACAACCCATAAAAGTGCAATTTCTTCAACAGTGTCAAATGATTGACTCTATCAAAAGCTTTACCCAGATCAAGATACATCGCATCAGTCTGCGTCATTGAGTCCAAACTTAAGGAGACATAGTTTGTAAAATTTAATAAATTTGTGTTAATAGAACGTCCGGGCAAGAAACCACGTTGATATGGAGATAAGTAATTTCTAAAATAATTATATAAATATTTATAAATTATAATTTCAAATATATTAGCTGGTGCAGATAACACAGCCACAGGTCTGTGATTTTCTATTTCAGATTCTTTCCCACTCTTAATTATAGGTATTATTTTAGACAGTTTACATTTTTCTGGAAACATGCTTAGTTTTAATACTAAATTGTATAGATAACTAAATAACGGTTGAGTCAAAATATCTGAACACACTTAGAAAATGTATTGAGGTAATAAATCAGAACCTGCGGTCTATGATATCTCTTAGTTAAGTTTTTAAAATGTTTAAAAGAATAAACTTTCAGATACGTACTATTTAACATTATTACCGTACCATTTAATGTTCGGCAGTGACGGTTGTAGAGGGAATCATTTCCCTTGATTTACCTGCCTTTGAGAGGCAGACCATTTTTCGCCATTAGAGCGAGGCAAAAGCTATGCAACGGTAGAGGCCAGGATGGAGACTCTGTGAGATTGGCAGAACAGGTGGGATGAGAGCACTGATGGGCGGTGGACTCATCGCCTCATCGGCAATATCGAGACCTGGATAGACCGTAGCCATGGAAAGGTTGATTTCTACCTCTGATTGCTACTTACGGGTCACGGATGCTTTAGGGAAGTATCTGCACAAAATACGGAAAGACAGGTCACCTCAGTGCAAGTATAGCCTGAATATTGTAATTTACTATATAGTGGTCGTAGCTAGGTGGTAGCTTGCCACGTAGTTGTTCCTGGTTCGATTCCCGGAGTGACCATTCCAGATTTTAGCCCTGGACCACTCCGTGGGAGGGTAGTCACGTTAAGTCGGTGGTCCAACGAGCCTACGATATAAAAACGGTCTCATCCAAAAAGGCGAGGGGAACTTAATATTTCTTAATTGGACATATCTCCTAAAAGTCATATACAATGAAAGTTAATTTTAACATTGCAATCAAGAACATTTTAAATCCTTTATGCTGAAAATCTTTTTGAGTCTAACTAAATGCACACTTGCTATTATGTAGCCTACGTTTGTTTCGAGTGTTATGATTCTGAACAGTAGTAAAATAAATAAACTAATTTCATCATATTTACACAGAGTAAAAAGATATTAGTTTTACTTAATACGAGATTGGGTAGATTAGGTTAGGTAGGATTCCACTTTTAGTTATTTTTGTGATAGCCCACCTAAAAATCTATATTATCCATGTAACTATTCACATAAAGAAGAAATGGCTAACATATACTTCATAAAAAGCTAGTTCTTCGTGGTTTAAAATTTGGAATTTCTAATGCATAAATTTCTTGACACATAAACAAAGACAACCACAACAAAAAAATCAAATCGAAGGAAGCCAAAAGGTTAACAGGGATTTATACTAATAACCTAAGGTGTTAAAACATATTTCCTGGCGTTAGTTAGTTAGTTGATATGGGGATATGCAGTTTGTCCAGCCAACCCTTGCAACGAAGCCTAAGGCTTTTTGTGCCAATCCCGGTGCCTAGTCGTCGCTGGCAATCCTTGACCAGGTCAAGGAGCTTCTTCACTAGATTAGTAATATCTAACTGTCCCAGAGGTGAGCCTTCAAAAAGTGCTCTTCTCCTGGCACCGAGGGCCTCACACTCCAGGACAATGTGTTCTGCCGACTCTTCGTCCTCCCCACAGAGGCGACAGATGGGATCCTCCGTAAAGAGTCCCACCGTTCTTAGATGCCTCCGGAATTTGCCGTGACCGGTGATGAGTCCCACCACCAGCTTAACGTGCGGTTTACTCAACCCTATTTCCTGGTGTTACTATCACTGTTATAAACAGTCCTAAATAATGACCAAATATCAAAGAAGATATATTGCTCATTATCATGGAAATATAATGATTTTTTTATAGTTCACACAAACTTTTTGTGGTATATTTTATTTTCAGAATCCTTGATTACGTTATATTTTATTTTTGTTATTAATATGACTTTCCTGACTTAGTTTCTTAAGGATTTAGTATATTTCTACATGGCTAATCATTATTTAGTAACATTTATAAAAATAAATGTAAACTTTTTACCATCGAAATAGTATTATAGTTAAAAAAAGAATTTAAATAAGTTCAAATTGTCTTTTCAAAAAATACATATTCATCTCTAACAATTTACGTTCAAACGGCTAGTTTAGGAAGATGTTAATGAAAAGAACATACTAAAAAAACATGTTTATCCATTGTACATTTTATATTGATTGCATCTGTGCACATTTACTAGTATAATTGTATTATACGATTTAAATTTGTACTATAGTAAATTTTAGACTTCAATATTTATACGTAGGGTGCTAATTTACCAAGTACAGTAAAAAAAGTTGACATGAGGAATGTTATATACAATGTAATTATATTTTAACTTAAAGGTAAGACACGAGAGAAGTAGGCTCTACTCATATTTATTATCATTATTCTCTTCTATTATAATGTTAAGAACAACATTGAATTGTATTTTAATTTTTTTACAGTTTATATAAAAGACATTATTTTAATCTTAATGTACATATTGTAGTTTTCTATATATTTAATATTAAATTCAAATTTGTGATTATATAAGATATAAAAGATAATATACGTATGTCAAAAATAAACTAGTAAATTTGTTAAAATCATCAGAAAGTGGTTTATGGTAAGGCAAATGTCAATCAACTTGACTTTAACAGTTTTACAGGAATTTTACAAAAGGTATTGACATATTAAACGGCTGTCAAGAACAACATTGGTGGTTTTGGAACTGTGTTGCTCTCAGATAACGGCTAACTAAGACACTTCATTCATCTAACACACTAGTACCATAGATATATGTAGTTTTCTGGTTCTCTGTTAAATATGTAATGTAATGTATTATATAACTTATTATAGCAATTTACAGATTTGTTCTAATTTCAATGTGTAAATTGATAGAGTATTTATTAAAATTATGGTTTTATGGAGTGTAGTTTAAATAATTTATAGTAAATTTAAATAATATTTCCAAATAGAGTTTTATATTTCACAATCATTTGTGTTTTTATTATATTTAGAAATTAGTTAAAGAATTATCAGTTTAACTTTTAAAATTGTTGTAGCAAAATCATTATGTAATTAAAAAAAAACTGTTATGCTCACGTTATTTGAGAAATTGTGTCGTATTGTTTGTTTATTTTGTATTTGTATAATAGTAAAATAATAAGCAAAAATATAAAATATTATTATTTATATACATAATTTTTACGACATTAATTATATTGTTTGTGTAACAATTAAAGTACAATAAAAGATGCCTGATTTGATTGATTTGGGAATTTCTGATATCTAGGAAAGTTTGTAGGAGAGATATTTGAACCATCCATATTTGTAATTTATACACAATTATATTAAATATTTGGGGTTTCAATTATAGTAACCTTGGGATCTGTTTGGATTTTAAAAATGTATTCGACGAACTTTACATTGAAGAGACTTATTATTTGCAGAAGTATAAATTGTTAGAAGAATTATTAATTGAAACTACTTTCAAGTAATTTCAAGTATTAAAGCTGTAAATTAAAAGCTTTAATAATAGGTACGTAGACACATATATATATATAAATTATTTAATTTAGGAGTATGTTTAGTAAAAATTCCCTGCTCAAGTAATTTCACACTACGAACTATGATTTTATAAAAAAACGTATTTGTTTATCTTGAGATAAAATTTTGAGAAATCAGTTATATGCATAAACCATGTTCTAAATTTAAAAATAACTATTGCTGTTACAATAGTTAAAAGCAACTATAAGAACAGGTATAAGTAATTATGATTTTTTCAATAACAATAACATTGATAGTATAATAGCATGAATATTATTATTCTTTGGTGTAATAACATTACAGAAACAAAGCTTTACCAGTTGACTTTATATACACTATATAGCTAATTCGATAAGCTGCATTTAGGAACATCTAACGGAATTAGATTGTGGCCATGACCCATTTTGTGAGAATTGTGTTACAATAATATTGCTTGCTCCCTCCATTACTTAACGTGTTATACCAATACATGAAAATCTTATTCTTTTCTAAATACAGATGATTTCAAATAATATAACTCTCATTATTTTAGTAATTATAAATAAAATATATTAATTGGCTTTATTTTCATATATTATTAAGTAGATATACTGTAGAGTTTTTTACAAGGTACTATATGATCTATTTATGCATTTAAAAATATAATAAAATAAGATAAATCATAAAGTAAAGTATCATAAAACATATATGTTACAAAACAAATTCTATAATTTTCATAGCTCTCCATTATCTAGTCGTTTAATTTTATTAAAATAATACTGTATATAATTTCCATAGCAATTTTCACATGAATACCAGAAATGTTAAAGCTTATACACCTTAAGTAACTAATATTATTTAACTTTAACTGTGGTTATTGTTTTACAATACATACTATTATTTAAATTGATTTAACAACCAAGCAGAGACAAATAAATCAAGTAGCAAAAAAAGAAAAGACTGATTAGTCTAATAAAATCCCGCTTAATTGTTTACTGTATTATTATATAGAGCACTTCCAGGTGGGTTTACATACTATTGCTTGTTGAAACTACTAACCTTGTATATACGTTACAACGTAAACTGACTAACGTAGAGCATGTATCCTATTATACGTTTAAGAATTAAAGCTAATTACATATCTATTTAAGTATTATAAATGCAACTACAATTACGTATAAAGCAGTTATTAATGGAATAAATAGATTATATAATATACATATATAGTCTGTATAGTTTGTCTTAGTCTTTCCTGTATGCATAACTTAACTATATATCAATACTTGACTCATCGTTATTTTATATTTTGATAATATTTCTATATTCTTCAATAACGTAATATTAATTTTATTTGTTAATTTGTAGATTTTAGTTGTATGAGCTCCTACTGATATATTTACTATAAGAAATTTTTTGATATTTTCTCAATGTAAGCTTTGTGAAAAAAAGGTAATTTTACTATGTCTGACTCCTGTTAACTTTATACAGGTAAAAATGTTTGTATTTATATAATTTAATATGTAATTAGTATACGGATAGCATGGCATTTAATTTTACTACCCACCCTCTCATACGCGTGACATTCATGATTATTCCACCCACCCACATACTTATTATGTGATTTCCCTCTCACTCATTCACATACCTACGGTCCCAATGACCCTTCAACCCACCCACTAATGTATGACGTTGGTGACCCCCCCCCCCCAACCCACCACTAGACTTGCGAAGTTATCAGCTATTTTCAAAATGCTGATAAAATAATGTTAAAATATGTTTATTCAAATAACTTACTAATTATCATTACTATTTTAATTGTTATTCAATGAAAAACAAATTTTTTGTTGATTTTGGTTTAAATAAATGATTTCACTAAACGTCTAAACTTTATTTATTTATTTTCTTATTTGTTACATAATTAGCTTTTTCATGTTATACGAGTTTTGCTGACAATATTCACCTCCTTTACACATATTTAATTATGGTTAATTAACAACGTCAAAATATATCACATAGTGATTATGGGTCTTCACAAAATTTAGAAGTTATGGAAAATATTCCAGCAAACTTATCTGGTAAAGGTGGCTTTACTATTTTACTAATTTAATTATATTTCAGAACAAACAATACTATATAAACACATTTTAAAGGCATTTATTACTTACCACTGATATTTTTATCATGGCACTAAAATTAAATTATATTTTATTTATTTACTTGCAACTGTAAATATTTTATTTACCTCTGAAAGAAAGTCATTCCTTCCATTCATAAGGATGCTTTCAAGGATGCTTTCAACTTGTCGGTTTCAAGGATCAACAAATGATCCTTCCTTATTACATGAAACACGAGTCCTTCCGATTGTATTTCAATCGAATATACTGAATAAGATTCTATTGAAGTATGATTGAATTAAGAGTTAATATTTGATAACTCAGCTTTGGTATATCAACTATTTCTGCTACAATGATCTAATGGATTATTTTGTTAGTTACAATAATAAAGTAATAAAACGTCAATTAAATAGGTTACGTAAAAAATCTGCAATGAAATGAATACTAAAATGAAGTTAGCAGAAGGAATATTTATTATTTTGGTGACTGGGAAAAATATTATGGGATTATGGGCAGTATACACTTGAAGAGAATATAAAATGTTTTAGTAAAGAAGGCATAAAGAAACGCTTATCTTGATAAAACATAGTTCTGACAAATACACATATACTGTAATTAGTTTCCAGAGCATCTAATATATATAGATCGCAATTACTTTAGAAATATGGCTTAGTATTCACGTCATCCTTAAAAAAACCCCTAACTGTGAGCTAGATATAACTTTAAGAAACAAGCTATATCGACATGTGTAACTGGCAGACTTATTTTTCCACCTTACTCGTCATGAGATTCCGTACGTGCAGCAAAATCTCCGATATATGTTGGTTTAATTCAATCCAAAATATTTATTTAATAAGGAATATTCCACATTATATGCAATTAGAAACAAAGAAATCTCCATATTCTAGGTAAGTATAGGCTCTTCCAAAGAAAGGCATTTAAACATTTTTATTATTATTTTTGTAAAAAAACCTAATTATTGAAAGTTCTTTGTTGGCAATAGATTGTTCGTAATGGTTAAGTTGTTGGATAATTGTAATGATCTCAACAATTGAAAACAACCATAATACCTCAACAGGTACATTATAATTTGCATTGTTATAATTGTGGTAGAAATTAACACCAGTGTACGTACATGCGTGGTCGGGTGGGTCAATACAACTCTACGAGTATTGGTGGATCAAAACATATACATATCATGTAATACATATACGATTCACATACATATACAAATGTATACTATATATAACAGGCAATAACAAAACATGTACTACTTTATATAGAGGTCTTGATACTCCTGTTGTCCTGAGAAAATTACAAAAAACATTATTAGCACTCTTTGAAACAAGTTACCTTAGGAAAATAAATTACACCGTAACTCACTCGTCAATTGGTATCTAAGTGCAAGCTAAATCATACGAGTAACAAATTACACCGTAACTCACTCGTCAATTGGAACTAGGTATCTAAGTGCAAGCTAAATCATATGAGTAACAAATTACACCGTAACTTACTTGGAACTAGGTATCTATAGAACGTTGAGATTATTCTCCGTCATCCACTCTAATGGAACTGTATGTCAATGATTGCTTCAAGAAAATGAAGACAATTATATGACATCAACTCAGTTCGCTGTAGTGTAATGGTGAGTAAGAAAACTCTCACCTATTTACACCTGATGAGACGAAACAACGTCGAAACAGCACACATGGAGACCATCTGGTCCAGGTACCAACATCCTTTCGGTGTGGCCAATGCATAGCGACCAACTATTGTCAGAAGGTGCCTTAGCAAGCACTACTTGGAGCGCTATTACTTTTGTTAACGCAGAGTAACCCGTAGACTGTTGTCAGGCGGAAAACTGCAATCATGTGTAATAATTGATGTCTTAGCGACCAATGGTTGAGGTTCGCCCTCACATGGTAGCGAGTAACATACTCGTGAGTCCAAAAACCATTCTTAACCAGGTCAGTATGGTTAAAGCGCTTGAAGATTGAATGTATGAAGCACTTGTTTGTATGAATGGAGTGTGAATGCACGGCTGTCACCACCTCATGTCGATAGGTGGAAAGGGGTCAGATGACCCGATTCATCAATTATTTGCGTTTCGAGATGTCTGTCTCTCGTCAGTTGCGCGAAGTAGCGCAAGACGCTTTCGATCATAGGCGGATCGCCTGTGTTTGAATCGAGATGGACTAGTTGTTAGTCCGAAGATCTTAGTAGTGGAGTAAGTTTATAGAATGTTGAGATTATTCTCCGTCATCCACTCTAATGGAACTGTATGTCAATGATTGCTTCAAGAAAATGAAGACAATTATATGACATCAACTCAGTTCGCTGTAGTGTAATGGTGAGTAAGAAAACTCTCACCTATTTACACCTGATGAGACGAAACAACGTCGAAACAGCACACATGGAGACCATCTGGTCCACGTACCAACATCCTTTCGGTGTGGCCAATGCATAGCGACCAACTGTTGTCAGAAGGTGCCTTAGCAAGCACTACTTGGAGCGCTATTACTTTTGTTAACGCAGAGTAACCCGTAGACTGTTGTCAGGCGGAAAACTGCAATCATGTGTAATAATAGGTATCTAAGTGCAAGCTAAATCATATGAGTAACAAATTACACCGTAACTCGCTCGTCAATTGGTATCTAAGTGCAAGCTAAATCATACGAGTAACAAATTACACCGTAACTCACTCGTCAATTGGAATTAGGTATCTAAGTGCAAGCTAAATCATATGAGTAACAAATTACACCGTAACTTACTCGTCAATTGGAACTAGGTATCTAAGTGCAAGCTAAATCATATGAGTAACAAATTACACCGTAACTCACTCGTCAATTGGTATCTAAGTGCAAGCTAAATCATACGAGTAACAAAGTACACCGTAACTCACTCGTCAATTGGAATTAGGTATCTAAGTGCAAGCTAAATCATACGAGTAACAAATTACAAAGAGGTTTCGAGATGTTGCATTTGAAATATTGGGCTAAACATGTTACAATAATTAATTTATGATAGTTAATAATTATTACTATTAAATTGAAAATAATATTACTTAGAAAGGCAATCAGTATTATTATTGAAATTCAAATAAAGAAGAATGGCTTGGAAAGAAGACAGTTATACAAAGGGAGTCTTAAGATAAATTAGAAAAATTAACTCTGAAGCTAAATTTAATTAGAAAACTGAGATGTAAAATATTGTTCATTACTGGCGTGAAGTTAATCACTAACGGCATTGCTCTTTCGAAGAATTAATGTGCTTAAACAATATTAAAGATTTTTATGTAATTAGTATTTACTACTTATAATATACAAAATATTTTTATATAATAAACTCAATGTGGTATATTGTACTATATTATCCCAAATCAAAATTAAGTACTTATTTAATTTAAAATGGCAATAACACAAACTATGTTAGTGAAAATATTCAATGCTTTTATATGATTATATTTTGAAGCAATTAACAACTAATTTTAAATGTTTTTTTGTTTTTTGTGATATATATACATTACAGATAGTAGGCATCATATCAATATCTTATATTTTAAAAAAAAATTGAATGAGGCTATATTATATCAGGTGAAGTTGGGAATAAAAAGCCCCTATCTAACACACCTGGAAACCTCTAGTTTCAAAAATACTTAAAAAATAACCACCAGTAACCGAACAGGTGGCTACGAGCAAGGACGGGATCGCTCAAATGACACTTTATCTTTACCCATCCAAAGAGCAGCCACGCTTGATATTGCTTGTCACCATTATCTTACGATAACGTCAGAGCTCTCCGTTTATGGACATTGATAAGGGATCTGAGGCTAGAGCACAAGAGATCATAGCCTTTTGATATAGCAATTAATCTTTACAGGAGGAGAGGGACGGCTAGTGATCATTGACAAGTACAGGGGACAAGTACAGTGGATGAAACATACAAATTATGTTCTAGTAAAGGTCAAGTTTAATAAATGTCCAGCAATTATTTGTCCTCAATCAACACACACTCTACCACTGAGCTTTTGGTCCAAGAGTTCAGGCAATACTTAAGAGTGTACAGTGTGGTAAACCTTTGTCATTAGTATTTTTATTGCCTTTAAATTGTTCAGTGACATAAGCAACATTGGCAACAATGCTAATATTGCAACAGAATACGTGTCTTGGAAAGTATACTTCAATGCTGTGAGGACAACGTCAAGTAAACATTTGTTTCTGTTACATTTTAAGGTGATTTAATATTAACGTATTAAAGCCATCTGACTCCTCCAAGATTCACACAACTTAGAGAACGTTCTGACTGAATATTAGAGGATTATATGCCGAATATCGATTGATTTATTAAACTACTATCTTATATATTAAGATGGTGGCATATTTACAGATGTACGTTTTTCATTATATACATCTACTTTATATGTATTTTTTTGTCTATTTAAATTTTTGTCTATATGTACAATTTATTCTATGTAATATCCATTTTTCAGTCACTCATTACATAGACTACTTTTATTGTTATTTTTATATTATTATACTTTTTTCTGACTAAATATGGTAGTCCTTAAAAATATAACTGATCGTAAATGGTTCTTACTAAGGTTTAGTTTAGGTAAAAATACAAGAGTTTTATTTATATATATATATTAATGGTGATCATAAATGTATACACAATCGTATATTAATTTTTATTTATTCTTGAGACGCCGATCGTCTAGATACGGCCGGCTATTGATTTCGAATGAGTGTGATGAGTGAAAGTAGTCATTGTTACAAACTACGCCTGAATATTCCTTAGAAAGTGTCATTAATTAATAGCCCAATGACAAATGAACAACCGGTGGTAATCAGTTGATCCCTTTCAAAATGTATTACGACTGTGTTTGGGATCAAATTCTAAACCTTTAGCTTATGAAGCTGGAATATGATATATAGACAACTTTATGTTAAAGTTTTAAGATATAAATGCAATTTTATAATTTAACATCATTTTTTTGTTTATTTTATATTCATGTTTTTTCACTAGAAAAATATTTAACGACAATTTTGTGAATTAACGTATTTAATGTAAAATAAGCCCTACGTTTTTGATTGTTTAATACTATTAAAATAATTCCCTTATGCAAAAATCACATTTTTTTATGACACGTGGTAATTTATAAATAAAAATCAATGTTTGTTTATGCAGTAAATATGAAGGCTATTATGTGCATAATCTATAAGGTGAGATAAAACACCGCCTTTTCATGGAAAATGCTTCATGCATTTGCTGCACGAAAGTGACGTATAATTTCATGCATCATACACGTAGCTAGACGCCAGGTGTTCTTGATGTCATCTACTGTTATAAAATATGGAGTTATTATTTTATTGAGGATAATCTATTTCATTGACTAATTTATTTTTTTTAACTCTATTAAAGTTATAATACATTTTAATATATCTTACCTGTTTAAAAAAAACATTAACTATGGTTTAGATCATATTTAATTAACTCAATTTAAAACAACAAACACAGACAAAATTTAGTAAACGAAAATTTAATACTGGAATATGAAAATAACCTATTTTATTTTAAAATATCTCAAGAACAAACCTTAAATATAGATAATGATTTTCAAAAAGACCTTTCAATGCATAATATTTTAATACATGTAAAAAATAACGAAAAAATTAAATATGATCGAAGAATTGTAATGAGTCATTTCTAAAACTATACACAATGTTCTTGTAATAAAATTTACTTCAGATATTTTTATTTAAGATATTACTTTAAAATTTAGTCTTCTCTTGTCACAATTCTAATTAATTTAGGCTAAATTTACTGTCTGCTTTTGACTTCATAACATGGGCAAACTGTTAATAGTTGAAAACTATTTTTAATAATATCATTTTCAGTACAGGATAGTTTTAATTTCATGAAGAAAACTATTTCCTTTTTTACTTATTTTTCAATACAAATAACTGTGTATAAATTTAACGTCAAATGAATCGGAAATAGCTTGACTTAACTACTGTTAATTTTGTATTAACTACGTAACTACACATTTTCTAATACTTGTTGTATTAAATATAAGCATAGTGTTCTATGATGAATGTTCAATACTTCAATGTAGTATTATAGGTCGCTTTATAAGTGAGTCTCTCCTTGCCACATACGAGTTGTAACAGGAATACTTTTATATATTATATACATTATTTGCTACTTATAGCTATAAACGATACGTTATATTTGTGAGGCTATAAAATACGATTTTGAGGCAAAGTGTCAAGCAGATTGACATTACGAAACACTTTATTAGAACAGTATCAGTATACTATGGGATATTGATAAATTTAACGGCTGTCAAGCACAATACCGGTGGTTTAAAAATTGTGATGACCTTATTTATTAGCTAACTGGAAATTGTTATACTGTTTTTATGATACTTTTTAGAATGACATCATTTAAATAAAAAAATGCATTTTCTATTATTTTATGTTTATGTATTCTAGTTAGAAGATAACATCGAATTTAAATATACTATGTGCTAAATTATTTCCAAAACGAAGACGGCGCGGAAGATTACTACCCTGCCGTCGCCAAGTCTTCAACTTTCGAGAACAAAGGCAACGTCCAATTGAGACCAGCAACGAAAAGAAAGAGTGAGACTACCCAGTGACAATACACAACATAAACAACAGCTAATTTTAGTGAATGACTAGGGTCAGTTTATCCTTTCAATGAATTCCAGTACAACAACATCTTTAGTAACGTTGTGTAAGCATTTCAGCATTTAACAACCATTTAATATTTGATTACACTTCCGAATATTTATAATAATTAAGACTCCTCTAATTACTACTAATTTAAACACTCATATAAAATGCCAGACACTACAGGAAAATTAAAAGTGCTTACAAGTAAGGAAGGTCAAATTAAAGCAAAACTTAGCAGATTGAAAACCTTTTTGAAGATCCTATAAACCGACATAACATCAGTGAATTAAAACTTAGATTTAAAAGGTTGGAGAAGAGTCATAGGCCGAATTTGAGTCTGTTGAAGAAAAAATCGAACTATTTGATTATCAAACAGATCATTATTTGGAAAGAGAAGATTGTGAGACACAATATTTTAGCCTTTTTTAATAATATCAGGTTGGTTGATCCTTCATTTTCAATACAAAACAAAAATTACATCCTCTTAGGTCAACAGTATTCTTGGGTCTGTTGGAAAGTGGACAGATCAAACACCCTTACATGCCTATACTTCAGAATATGAAATTAGGATGGAACATTGGTGGAAAATACAATGGTAATGGCAACATCAAAAGTGATATAGCCACAGCTTGTCACTTAAACGTCTTGGATCGTATTGAAAACCAACTACAAGAGCTTTGGAAAATTGAAGAATGCGATTCCAAAACTCCCATGTCAACTGAAGGCAAAATGTGTGAAAACATTTATACGAGTTCAGTTCATAGAAATTACGATGGCAGATGTACAGTCTGCATGTCCATGAAGGACTCCTTCAAACTTGAAACGTCTAGACCTTCAGCTGAAAGAAGATTTATTCAAGTAGAAAGATGACTTCTGAACCAACCAGACATCCAGCGTCAGTACATTGAGTTCATGCGAGAATATGAGCAATTGGGACACATGGATCGAGTGACATCTGAAGATGACTCAAGTCCAGAGTATTTTCTCCCACATCATTCAGTTATAAAGAATTCAAGCACAACAACTAAGCTGCGTGTTGTATTTAATGCATCTTCAAATACGTCTATGGGAATTTCACTAAAGGACATTGTTATGACTAGTCCAACTATACAAGAAGATTTATTATCCATTCTAATAAGATTTCGTACACATAACTATGTATTGACAGCAGATATCGAGAAGATGCACCGCCAAATATGGATTGAACCGAATCAAAGACATCTTCTGAAGATAGTATAGAGAGAGTGAGTCCAACGGATGAACTTCAGACTTATCGACTAAAGACAGTTATTTGCCTATGGGACAGATTGTGCACCTTACAGATGTGCAATCAAAACATTACAACTGGCCATAGATGAGCATGACAACTTTCCCCAGGCTTCTGAAGTTGTAAAGAAAGCCTTTTATGTCGACGACCTACTTACAAGTACTGATCGTCTGAAGGAAGCTATCAACCTACAAGTTGCTCAAGAAAGGAGGTTTCAACTTAAGAAAACGGAACTCAAATCATGACAACTTGTTGAAACACCTTCCTACAGATTTACGAGACAGCCATCCTCAACAATTTCCATCAGAATGTGAGTCAACTTCCAAGGCTTTGGGATGTTGTGGTGTGCAACAGATGACACGTTGAAGTTCACGCATACAATAACTACACATGATGATCAACTCAAACGTCAAGTTGTAACATAAAGAACAACTTTATCAACGATTGACAAATTGTTTGACCCCTTGGGCATTGTATCGCCAGTAGTTGTTGTGATTAACCAATGGTAACAGTTACTTATACAAGCGAAAATGTTCCTTCTAGAGATATGGAAGACAAAGCTAGTTTGGGACAAAACTCTTCCAAGTGATTTACAAGAGAAATGTCAGAAATTCAAACACTGTCTCAACTCCTTGAATAAAGCTCAAAGTCCCCACAGTGTAGCTTCATTTGAGCCCAACAGTGATCTTGAATTTTGTGGATTTGCGAATGTTTCAGAAAAGGCATATGGTGGTGCAGTGTACGTACGATGTACGAAGAACAGCTTTTCACAAGTCCGACTTCTCTGCTCAAAATAAAAAAAATAAAAAAAAAAAAAAAAAAAAAAAAAAAAAAAAACGACAACATTTCCCCGAATAGATCTCACTGCAGTTGTATTGCTAGCTGAATTATATCTCATAAGAAAAATGCTCTTGGAACAAAATAATTCAGTCTAATTAATTTTACTGGACAGACTCGAGCATTGTCTTAGCTTGGATTTCATCTGAACCTGCATGATGCAAAACATTCATTGCTATAGAGTGTCGAAAAATCATGGATCTACTAAGAGAGAAAACTGGAGACACATGAGAAGTGAAGAAAACCCAGCAGATTTAATTTCAAGAGGAATGAAACAGAATACATGTTCAGTTCAAGTCTATGGTGGAATGAGCAAGCGTGGCTGATGGAAGACTCGTCAAGATGGTCAACTACAATACATAGTCACTCCTAACAGCAACCTCCTAGAAGTAAAGAGGAAGAAGTATACAGCTGCATCCACTATTGTAAATAATGACAAATCATACATATTTTCCACAACAGAAAGATTTTCAACTCTCCAACGACTTCAACGAGTAATTGCATACTGATTCAGATATTTATATAACTGTCAACACAAATACTGTAAGTCAACAGGTCCTTACATGCCACATGAACTGTCATATTCTCTTAATAAACTTATAAAAACAGAACAAGAATATTTTTCACGTCATATTTATCAAGCCTGTTATCTGACCGAGAACTACAAGGAAAAGCAAGTTGTTGGCCCTTCAGATATTCATTGATGCTGATGGATTAACAGAGTTGGAGGACGCCTTGATAAATCTAAATTGAATAATGACCACAAACACCCAATACTTCCTGTACGTTCCTATATATTGTGTTTGTTACTGTCATACTGAACTGTTTAGTTAACATTCTATTGCATGTTACTAATAGTTTCATAATTGTTATGTGTCAATATTTTACATTTGTTTATTTGTCTTTTGAAAGAGATCCTTTCAAGGCTAGCGGGATGTTTAGGCATTCACTTTAGTTTAAAATATTTTACAATATTTAATTCAATATTTCCAAAGTAACATTAAACATTCAACAGCTGTTGTAAATAGTTTTAAATACGATTAATTTTAACATGTGTTTCTTAGCATTATTGTATTAGTATTATATTTTCAGTTGTACTGTAAACAACGTTCTCCTAGAGAACATACAATTTTTACATTATTTATAACATTTTACATTGTGCATTAATAGACTTTGTACAATTATAGTAAGCTGTTTATGAAGAAACAGATGTATAGAATTTCACAAATACTTACTTCCATTCAACAAACAAGTTTTAGTTTAGTAACTAAGAAAAATTATATTTAATTAAAAATAATAATTTAAAAAAATCACAAAATAGGCTAATGAAAAATTTAAACTGGAGCTGGAAACTACATATTTACCCAGAAGGTATAAATTTAAAAACAATAAAAATATAAATGTTATTCATTTTAGAAAAATAATAATTATTATTATTTTATAAATCAATACCCAAGGCACTACAAAATAAAATACAGCAAACAGCCTGAAAGGTAGGCTAGGCCTAACAAGAATATGAAACAGCTGAAAAGTGAATACGTTAATAAGTTAAACAAATTTTGAAAATTATAAAGATGAATTAATAAACCACATTAAAAATGTATAAATGCTATTAATAATATTAACAATGAAACCTATGAACAATACTTGAATAGATAGGTCTTAAGTAACAAAGTCCAGTTAGCACAGGAAAACTATTGTTAAGTTACATAAGTAAATAAGACAGTAGAACACTAAATAAATTTACAAATAGATGAAATTCACATGACAGAATCGTATTTAACAACAATAAAACTATCATGGAGATCGGCAGCCATGTGACTAACCTACAGTATCTACAGAACAAAATGCATTAAGTAAAACTGTAATAACCCTATTAATCATTCTTAAAAATCCACGGCAAAGAAATACATTAAACTACAAACAAACTACAGTTTGACTACAACATTGAACAGAAGTAATAGTTTACGAACACTTTCTCAATAATTTCTTTACTGGACATAACAGGAGAAGATCGTTGGAAGAAAGAAAAATTGTGACTAGACAGATGAACGGGAAGAAAGAACCAAGACAACACAGGAACGGAAACAAACATAGAGGAAAGCGTGGATAACCCAGAGACGATTGAATACTGTGCCACTGCACACTAGTTATCAAACATGTATTTGATTAGGTTAAGTCGGAGGTACGGTATTGTGTTACATGGAAGGTTAAATAGTAAATTTAAAATCATGCGGCCGTAAAGAATTAAAATTGTGTTACGTTTTATTCAACCCAAATTTAAAACAATCCTGTCGTCATTCAAACATTAGACTTATTGAATACCACGTTAATTATAGTTATCTCTAAGATAACTCCTTCACTCAAATCAGGAAATATACATTTAAAAAAAATTAAAACGGAAATATGTATCATATTTATAAATTGAAAAGTCCTTCAATAAATAACAGGTAGCATTAATACATATAACAGGTAGGATTTTTATACAGAGAAATGTATTTGTATTATTTTAATATATTTACAAAACTATTTGTATTTATGAATAATTAAAAATCAATTTAACAAAAGTTCAATAGATTGAATGATGTATCTACAAAATAAATAATGACTCACACAATTTGTTTGAGTTTAACAGACCAATAAATAGTGCGTTTGCTAGGGAGGATAACAATTTACACAAAGGAAGTTATTCAAGTCGACTTTAAATATACAATACAGCCAATCTGATAAGCTGTATTTAGGGACTTCGATGGGAATTGGATTCTGTCCGGGCACCATTTTGTGAGATTTGTGTCCCAGTAACTCTTACCTCGTTTCTTCATCTATCAATGTGTTTTCCTCAGACCAAAGTATGATACACCTCTTTTCTTCCAAAAAATTATAGATAAGTAATTTTTATATTTACTCTCATTGTAATAAATACAAGTAGTTAAACGGATTAAAAAATAGCAACAAATGTAATATAGAATTGAGAGATATGAGTTGTTTTAAGTGCGTTCTATAAAATATCTCCTGATACAGATATAAAATAACAAATATTAAAATATGGATGAGGAATGCTTTGTATTTTTTACAATAATGACTTTGTGGGATTTTTATTACAAAGTATTATAAAACTAAATATTTTCTTACAGCATAATTTTATACAAGTGGTAAAATGTATATACAAAGACTTATTAACATACACAGTTTTTTTTTAATCTAATACTATTTGTGTATTTATGTATTTGTTCCTAATGTACAAATTTCTTAGACGTATGTTTTTAGAGACGATTAAAAATACATATTTAAGATGTTGAAAAACGGCCGCCATTTTCCAATATGGTGGTAAACTTTGGTTTTTCACATAAAACACCCTACATTATGATTGTGTTAGATAGAAGTAGTTTTAAGACTTTTTTATTCTTGGCAGTTTGTCGATATTTTGTTTGATAACGTACATATGAGAACTCAAAATGTTCAGATTATGGACTTTACAATCGAGATAACAACTGTTTTAATATGCATTCAAAATATTCCCTAATCTGCATACATTACTGCTTAGCTATTCTTCAACCCCGATTTAAATTCTTTTTAAAAAGCTATTCTTTTTACCATTATCAGCTGTTTAAAACTTCTAATACCACTGTCGATCTGAATTGGAAGTTGACTTAAACAGCTGATAATTTTAACAGTGCTGCCAAAATCAATGTATCAGTTAAAAAATAGAATCACATTTGTTTTATTTTATGTGTTATAATTTTATACACAATGTGTTACATCGGGGAAAAGAATTGCTAAGCATACATTTTCCAAATGTATGATGCAGATTAGGTAATTTGTTGAATGCATATAAAAAATTAGTTATCCCAATGGTAACTTCCCAATGGTATGGGTTTAATGGTAACCCAAAGTTAAGAATCTAAACATTTTGAGCCCTCATACCTACGTTATTTAGCAAAATATCGAAAAACTACCAAGAATAAAAAAGTCTTCAAATTACAGTTTCTAGCGAACACAATCATACAATATAGGATGTTCTATAAGAAAAACCACAATTGACACCATATTGAAAAATTGTGGCTGTTTTTCAAAATTTGAAATATGTATTTTTAATCGTCTCTAAAAACAAGGTACGGTTCCCTATGTCTTATATTAATTAAGTATTGGGATAGTATCAGCCTAGTCTTTAGTAATTGACGAAATATTATATGGATGAAATAGTTTATTCATCCATATTCGACAAATTGGAAACTAAATAATAAATTTTAAGACAAACGCATATTTAATTTAAGCAGACTTAGTTAAAGTACATAAACTTAATGTATCATATTTTTGTAAATTTCAATTATTTAATTCATTCAAATATGTAAATATATGTGTATAATACTGTACAATGAGCCTGTAGAGCAATCTTTTCAATTGTAATAGTAAAATAAATTATTCACTTACATCAAATAAGTACACTTTTTCAAAGTAAAACGATGAATAATTATTAAAAACGAAGACATGATATAGGTTTTTGACATTTACAAATTTATAAATTAATAATATAGAACAAACTTTCTTAAATGATATATTCTATTTCGAAAATTTAACTAAAATATTATTGTTCAAATCCAATAATTAGTTAAACAAAAAATAAAGTTAAAACTAGATAAAAACTCCAATTTAATGTTAAATACAACAAACCTGAAATATTAGAAATTTAAAAATATAGTTCGGAATCAAATTACATTTGTTTACAATTTTAATCAAACGAATGAAAAATAGTACTATCAATATTTACTTTGAAACTTAAGACACAATTTATACAGTGAAAAGTGAAACGCTGCTTGTGAACAATGAACTAGGAAAATATTTAACATATTTGTAATTCTAAAATTTGTTAAAATGTACTTTTGTATGTATGTTTATTACGGTCTTATAGTTTTGTTTTGATAATAGTATGTTGTTAGTACCCAATCTTAAAGAAAACTTGTACTAAATTTCAGTTTTAATAATAATGATTTATACATTATAGGTATTGAGTTAAAGAACTTTGTAAATAAATACCAAGTATTAGCTTCCTTAACTGTTCCAGATCTATGCACAGATGTTTAATCAAAATATTAATCAATAAAGCTTGTTTCGTAATTAAGAGAATTACTTTTACTATTACAACGGAAAATCATAGGCTATTACATTCACTATTTATTCAAACAAATCAAACACAAATGTTCCAAGTTACTCGACAGACAATCTTCTGGCAAAACCAGGGAAGGAAATGAGGTGGAAACAGTCTCAATATTGTTTCAACTCTTCTGCTACAGTGTATTGATATCAGATATATCCTCCTCCACAGTGCTCACATATACTTTCTACAAGTAAACATTAAAAGAGTACTGGCATAATAGTATATTACACATAAGTATCATAGTACGAGTATTTATATTACTATTTATAAAAATATAAGATATATACTTTAGTTTCGTACTGCATTTAATACTTTATATCAACACCAAAGAAAATATGACAATCGTCAAAACTATCACAAAAACGTAGGTACTACACTCATATTTCTTATGACGATTCATTTTGCTTTAATATAATGTAATGGAGCATAATTTAAAGATTTTAAATACACGTAAATAATATAATTAATAGTACACTTATACATTAATTCATGTTATATTTTTAGAATTATTTCAAACTAGATGAATTTTTAATGAATTTTCATGAGGACTGAAAATACTGTCATTTAATAATTATAATAGAAGTTCATATGATTAAGTGTACAAGCTAAGTTAAATAACCCTCAGAAAGTTAATATTACTATGATCCGAGATATTGATAGCTTGCACAATTTATGTTTACTAAGAAGAAATTACGAAAAAAAAGCTACTTCAAAAATAAATCGCTATTATGCTATGTATACTAGGCAATTTTGGAGTAAAAAATGTTAAATAATTGTTATTTGACATAGTATAAATGATAGTAGCTGTAAACAGAGATCGGACCAATAAAACCGTCATGTTGTGTTGTGCAAGGTGATAACTCTAACTTACGACCACCACGCGAGAATGGTTTCCTCTCTACAGACTGTAGGTCAGTGTATCTTAATGTTTAGAGAAATATTACGTTTAACTTCCTAACAAACAAAACATGCTGTAGAGCAGTATTTTTCTCAAACAATATAGTTCACTAAACTGAAGACTACATTATTCCACATACTAATATTTAACATTACATGCAATTATATATTTCTTTATGAAGTACAAAATAATGCATGTCTTAAGATACACACAATGTTTAAAAAAAATTAATAAAAAACATAGAAACCAAATTAATTTTTTTATACCAAATTGTTTGTTTTTTTCTAGTTAATTTACCTGTAATGTTGTATTTTTTATGTAATAGTACCTGATTGATAGCTCGTATAATCCATTTTGTTTGGAAAAACATAAATCACAATTACAATAATATAGAAAATATACAGGGTGTTCAGTAAAACTTTTTCAATAATTTGGGATGTTATTGTACACATAAAAATGAACAAAAAACGTCATATGTCCTAATACCTTTAGTTTTCCGTCTATTTGTCTTTATGTGTTTTTTACATAAAAACTCATAACTTTGGATTCACTGAAGGTACAATTGTTAAAACTCATGATTGTACTACCCTATAGTGGATCTATGTTTCGTAAAAATATCCATGTCTATTTATAAGGGGGTGGCTCCTGCTCTCTGTAGCTGCCTCCATATGTTAATTAAATAATAAGGACATTTTCATATATTTTGATATAAATGTCAACAAATGAAATAAAACTTACCGATCAACATTTTATATGATGTTTAATTTTGATCAACATTTATCAATTGTATGTATATTATTTATATTTGTATAAACTGTCCTTTTAGTTGGTTTTGTTGTACTTAAAGGGAAAAAAACACGACAGAAAACTAATCTTTTCACAAAAATAAGCGAGTAGTTTGTTGAAAGGATCCGAAGAACATCACCAACAGCAAAGATCTTAAAATAGGAGGATATAATTCTTATATTGAAAAATGACTAGACAAGGATTATCATAAGACGTGATTATCTTTTGTACCCAATAAGGATCATCATTTAACTGTCAGCTTTTCTTGTTCAAAAAACTGGTATGATATAATAAATATATTCTTCGGACATTTTCTGTTAATTCCCTACCGCTATTTATTCCGTTACTACATTACCACTTCTTTTTTATCGCTATTACGGTTAGGTTAGTTTAGGTTAGGTCAGGTTAGGTTAGGTGGCTACTAAAGTTGATCACAAACTAGTAAATCCAACTTACTACCGAATGCGTTCTCCATGTGTAAGTTATTATAAAGTGATAAGATATAGCCAGTGATATCGGATTACTAGTGTATAAGGAATATTAAAATGGAAGTAAAAATGATTGGTGAACAGGTTTTTTAGCAGTAGAATATTTATCAAACGGAGGAGAAATAACGAAAACAAAAAAGTAGTGGTAATGAATTAACAGAAAAGATCCTTTTCGTCATTTAATCTATATATTTTTAATTACCAGATATTTATACACGCACGATGAACGTACTAGTGACATGAAGTTAAGTTAAATGTTTAGTCTCTTACTGTCACATTATTATATTGTGATGAAAGAAATTTGTTCTTCTGTGAATCATTACACTTTTACTCTTAGGCATTGTTATTATTTATGTAATATTGCAAAAAAGATGATAAGATTTTCATTCAAACAAATCGAGTTGACGTATAAACGCTAGTTATGTAGATTGCTTCAGTTGGTATGAAATTATGGTTTCAAACTATTGTCTTAATATTTTAGTCTATTAGAAAACTTATAGCTTTCAGACCTTACTCATCTAATACTTATCAAAACAAAATGAAGATAATTACATATTAATAATATATAATTTAAAATATTTATTATTTTAACTGTATAATGTATATTTTAAAACTTGAACTGAAGCCAACATAATCTAAATGTTGCAATGATAAAATGAACAGTTCACTGTGAATTTTCTTATTATTAAAAAGCTGCACCTAGAAATATGTTTCTTAAATAAGTTATCTTCCACCTTGAGCTGAGATAGATGTTTCATGTTCTTAGAGGCAGTATGGCAAATATATGTATCACTTAATAACACAGTTATGGACCAGACCTTCCAGTGACGACGTATCCACATTACGTTATCCCCATGAATACGTACACAATATTTATAGTATTCCCTATTACAAATATAACACCGATAATGGATCAACAAATTACTTTGTTAACCACGAAGAAGCTTACTTTTCCAATAACCGTAAAATTTAAATAATTACTTTAAAACTTTATCTTTACCTCTCACACATAAAGTCAAAGTTATTTTTAGTTAAGCACCAATGTATCATGGCTTTGGTTAACTTATGTAAGATAACGTATTGTTGGAGAGAGTAAGAAGGCTTGGGGTGGGTAGGGGGAACAGATCTGATAGCAATATATTCCAGCTGGTAGGTCGAGACAATATTGAGGTTCATTCCAGTTCAGTTCACTACACTGAACTTTGATTTGGAATTATCACATGACTAATATTTAGACGTTGTTAAAGAAATGATAAATGCTTTAAAACTGTTTTCCTTGCCTTAAGTCACTTTATTGTATTGAAACTTATATTGAAAACAATTTCTAGTAATCTACATAATTAAATATAGTATTCCATTTTTAGAAACGCCTGAAAAATATTGTGTGTATATTTATAGCATTTCAAAATGACATTTCTTACATTAATTATAAAACCATACCGAAAATAAATAAGTTGGATTATTATTATTTTTTATTATAGAATTTGCTATTATACGTTCATGAAATTAATTTCAATATCACTCAAATGTGTGATAGCGAAATGAAATTTAACTCAATCTTCTGAATACCCATTAGCTGGTTAAAAGCGCCAAACATAATCGCCACAAATCTCTCACCATTTTACTAATCATAGAGGTGATATAAAATGTTACTACACCTTAATTTTGTTAAACAATTATGTATGATAGTTTAGTTGATAATTGTTGTAAGGTCACTATTATTTTTGTCAGCACATGTTTGGTTGAATATTGCTTATTGTGGGTCTTTAAAATCGATGTTAAGTATGTTTTTCAGGAATAATTTACTCAGGATTAATAATCTATAATTTACCATTCATCTTTGACGCATAGATGTCAAAAGACAGCCCTCAGGTTAAATTATATATCAAACCAAAGACATAAGTTGGTATTGTATGATGATAAATAATAGTTTGCTATTGAGAAACAGGAGGAAGTAATCTTCAATATCCGCTTACTTCTATTGGAGAATATCGAATAACAAACATATCTTCCAGCTACTTTCTGTCGAACATTTATAGTGTATAAGCCGATTACCAACTAAATGAGGGATCTTCACAATAAAATACAAGTATGTCAATTTATTATTGAATGGTTGAGCTAAAATGTTATCATAACTCGTATGAGTGATAGTTAGAATGTTTACACAGATATTATTTAATTTCCTCTTCAAAAATGGGATCTATAGTGGCAATGGAATATCTGACACTACTTAAAATAAAACTGAATCGTAATAAAGTTAAGTTTGAATTAAATTCGGTAGTTCTATTGTGTACTTAATTACAAATCTTCAATGATATATCAGTTAATTAAACTTTCTGCAAGAATAAGCATTGATGACGTTATTAGGCAACACAACTTAGTTTTGACTGTAAATATATTTCCATAAATATACTATAAAATATACTAATAATTAATTTTTCTTTGAAAAACCTAAACATACAACTTATTTTATTGGTATATTATAAAGTATTTGTAATTTAGTGCATAATTTATTCTATAATAAGCATGAACTTAATTATAAAAAATATTTCAACATTAATGTATGTGTTTTATTTACCAAATGTTTATGTTAAGTGACTAATTAAAATTTAGCACTTTGGCACCATCTGCATTATTTGTTTTTATTTATGTTGTCATAGAGACACAATTGTCAGTTCAGTTGTTATTAAGAAAAGTTAAGAGCACGACATTTTTTTGTAATTCTTACTCTAAAATAAATAATATTAAAACGAAAACAAGGTTTAATATTTATCAGGTTATGGGCCCAGATCGCTGTTAATAAGAGTAAAAAGTAAAAAAAAATGTCGTTATCGTCAAGTACAATTAAGCCTCTTACAAAAGGAAATTATGATACGTGGGCTATGCAAATTGAAGCTGTAATGGTAAAAAACAGTACATGGATGTATGTAAATGGCAAGAAACCAAAACCCGCATTGGTTGAAGATGATGCTGCATCGGCTCAAAAAGTTGAAAGGTGGGAAGAAGAAGATGCTAAAGCTAAGTCAGATTTAATAATTGCTATTGATCCAAGTTTATTACGAATGGTAAAAGGTTTAAATACTTCAAAACAAATTTGGGACAAGTTAAAATCAGAATATGCATCTACGGGACCGGTAAAACGAGCAAGTTTACTCAAACGTGTGACATCTTACAAGATAACAGACAACGGTGATTTTCATACTCAACTGATGGAATTTTTTGACATAATATCTAAGCTGTCAGCTATGGGAGTCGAAATGCATGATGATTTACAGTCAACATTACTTCTTAATGCATTGCCCTCAAGTTTTGAAATGTTCAGATGTGCTATGGAGTCTCAAAATGAATTGCCTAAACCAGATATACTTAGAGAAAAGGTTATTGAAAAGTATGATGCTCAAAGTCAACGTGACATTGATAATTCAGAGGTTATGTGGGTCAAGCAAAACTTTAAAAATTTTAAACCGTCTCAAAGTAGTGGACTTCAAGGTAGTAAAAATCAAGGAAATGGATATCAGAGAGGTGGATATCAAAGAAGTGGATATCAAGGAGGGCAACGCAGAAACGATGGTAATTTAAACAAGCCATTTAAGTATAATTGTTTCATCTGTAATAAAATTGGGCACAAAGCAGCTGATTGTCCAGACAGAGCAAATGATGAAAAGCAAGAATATTCATCAAAAGTTGAAGCTCAAGTCGAAGATGCGTTTCAAGTAACGGAAGAGGCTCTTCATACGAATCAGGTATCAAGTGATAGTCGATGGTGTTTAGATAGTGGCTGTACATCTCATATGTGTAATAATGAAGCAGCATTCATTAATATGACGTCAACAAATGGAAATGTTTTGTTGGCCAGCGATGCACAAACTGAAATTGTAGCAAAAGGAACTGCTCGTGTTTTTACTACAGATGGAAAATCAAATAGGTCGGTAAAACTTAATGATACGTTATTGGTAAAAGAATTAAGAACTAATTTGTTATCTGTTGCGAGAATTACGGATCATGGGAATACTGTCAGTTTTTCTAAAACTGGGGCAACTATTTTTGGAAAAGATGGTGAAATAAAACTGTTAGCACAAAGAGTTGGAAATTTATATTATGTTTGTGGCAGTGAAGAGCAAGCAAATGCGGCAATAAATAATAATTCAGCAAGTTTGAAGTTATGGCATCATCGTCTGGGACATTTAAATAAAGAAGATCTGTTAGAAATTTCAAGAAAAAAATTAGCTAGTGGTATGAAGATAAATGAAGAAAAGAAATTGGAGGCATGTGACATATGTTTAAAAGGAAAAATGACTGTATTACCATTTCCTAAGAAGTCTGAACGATGTACAGCGAAATTAGAACTAATACACACTGACGTTTGGGGACCGTCAAGAGTAGAATCATTAGGACATGCTCGATATTTCGTAACATTTATCGATGATAGTACACGATGGTGTGATGTTAAATTTCTACGTCTTAAAAGTGATGTTCTTCAAGCTTTTAAAGAATATAAAGCACATGTTGAAACTCAGACAAATTGTAAGATTAAATGTTTGATGTCCGATAATGGAACAGAATATTGTAATAAAGAGTTTGATGAATTCCTAAAGAAGAATGGTATTTCCAGACGTCTAACTGTTCCCTATACACCACAGCAAAACGGAGTGGCAGAGCGGAAAAACAGGACATTAATTGAAATGGCGCGATGTCTTTTAATTCAATCTGGATTGAGTCATGGATTTTGGGCTGAGGCAGTAGCTACTTCTAATTATCTAAGAAACAGATGTCCAACATCTAGTTTGGATAATCATTCTCCATTTGAAGTTTGGAATAAAGTAATACCTGATTTAAGTAATCTAAAATTTTTTGGAGTAAAATCATTTGTTTTAGAAAAACAATTAGGGAAATGAAAGTTTGATCCGCGTTCAAAAGAAGGTATTTTAGTCGGTTATTCAGAAGAATCAAAAGGTTATCGAGTATGGATTCCAATTGAAAGAAAGGTTGTAGTTACTAGAGATGTAAAAATTCTTGAAGATCAATTTTTAAATGAAGTAAAAGAAGATAAAATTTTCGATAAAAATGAAGAAAATATTGAATGTGTTCATATGCCAATTCAAAATGAAAATGAAAATGAAGAAATTGAAAATGATGAAATTAATGAAGAAATTTGTACACCAAATCGTATTTCACGTCGAAAACCGGGAAGACCACGGATAGAGAAAACAGGTAGAAAAGGAAGACCAAGAAAAATTTATAACACTGGACAAGCAGCAAATATAAACGAAGACCAAGAGGAACATGATGATAATGAAGATATCGAAATGCAAGAAGAACCAAGTGATGATGAAATATTTGTTGATGCAACAGAACATGAAGAAGAAATAATTGAAGAAGCAAATCTTATTGATATAACCTTGAAAGAAGCGATGGCTGGAGATAAAGCACTTGAGTGGATGGAAGCAATTACTGAAGAAATTCGTGGTTTAATTAAAAATAACACGTGGGAAATAGTTGATCGTCCAAAAGACAGAGCTGTTATTACTTGTAAAATTGTACTTCGAAACAAATTTAAGCCAGATGGAACACTTGAAAGAAGAAAAGCTCGAGTTGTTGCTCGAGGGTTTACACAACGACAAGGAATAGATTTCACTGATACTTTTGCACCTGTAGCTAGGTTGGATTCTATCAGACTTTTGATGGCATTAGCTGTACGTGAAGGTTTACCAGTTTATCAAATAGATGTTGTAGCAGCTTATTTAAATGGATTTTTAGAAGAAGAAATATTTATGGAACTGCCAGAATTTATTAAAGAAGCATTAAAAGAAATTATTGAAAAGGATGGTCAAAACAGTAATTTAGGAAAAATTGCTTACGAGATGCTCCAAAAATTATCACAAGATGACAAAGTTTGTAAATTGAAAAAGGCATTATATGGTCTGTGGCAAGCTGGTCGTCAATGGAATAAAATATTGAATGAAGAATTAAAAAACCTTGGATTAACTTCAGCAGCTAGTGACACATGTTTTTACTACAATATGAGTGAGGATCAATATACAATTTTGGTTGTATACGTTGATGATATTTTATATACATCAAGAAATAAGACAGATATTGAAAGAATTAAAGCTGGACTTGCAAAGAGATTTGAAATAAAAGATCTGGGTTTAGCACGACATTGTCTGGGAATTGAAATTAATCAAGTTGATGGAAATATTGAGTTAAATCAACAAAAATATGTAAAAGATCTTTTAAAAAGATTTTACATGGAAGAATGCAACCCAGTACGAACTCCTAGTGAATCTCAAGCTAAGTTACCAGAAGGAAATCAGCATCGAAGAAAAGATGAAGAAAAGCCATTTCGACAGTTAATTGGATCATTAATGTACTTGGCAATTGCTACTCGCCCAGATATCACGTTCACTGTCAATAGACTGTCACAATTTAACGATAAGTACCAAGAAGTTCATTGGTCAGCAGCGAAACGTGTATTGCGCTATTTACAAGGTACCCAGAATTATGGATTAGTGTACAAGAAAGATCAGTTGGGAATCCAAGGATTTTCTGATGCTGACCATGCAAATGATGAAAATGATCGAATTTCATATACAGGATATGTGTTCATGTTGAGTGGAGCTGCAATATCATGGCGTTCGAAGAAACAGCAGTCAGTTGCAATATCATCAACAGAATCAGAGTACGTGGCTTTATCAGAAACATCTCGTGAAGCACTATACCTAAGAAATTTGATGTTAGAATTAAAATTAAATGATTTGTCAATGATAAATCTTGGTACTGACAACCGTGGAGCAAAGTACATTGCAGAAAATGCTACTTGTCACTCACGTACTAAACATATTGCAACAAGATACCATTTTGTTCGTCAATTGGTGAGAAATAACGAAATAAAATTGAGGCATGTTCCATCTAAAATAATGCCTGCTGACATTCTCACGAAACCACTTCCAGGACCTTCACATTATCGTCTTGTTGATGCAATGGGACTAAAAATTTGTCAAAGTGCAAAATTTGAGAAGGGCGTGTTAAGTGACTAATTAAAATTTAGCACTTTGGCACCATCTGCATTATTTGTTTTTATTTATGTTGTCATAGAGACACAATTGTCAGTTCAGTTGTTATTAAGAAAAGTTAAGAGCACGACATTTTTTTGTAATTCTTACTCTAAAATAAATAATATTAAAACGAAAACAAGGTTTAATATTTATCAGTTTATCAGAAAATGTTCGCAGAATTGTTTTTAGTTTTTAAACATAATTTTCAAACTACTCAAATGCCTCACTGCTGTAGTTCATACTGTGATGTTGTATAAATATGCTTGTGCTTATTTTCATATTTCGTTGAAATGCTCTCCCCATTCACCCTGATTTTCTATTTTCTACTATTATAGTATGTGTTAAAATATTTAATATCTAATTAATAATATGCATTTTATTATTTTTTGTTTGAAATACTATAAAAGTTAACCCTAAGTGGACCATTCTAAATGTCTGTATAGCCTTGGGTTTTAGTCGATTTTGCAAACGTTCATATAAACGTGCTTAAAAGATAGTAATTGTATCTAAACCATATAATATTATACATAGTTTTAATCGGTTCTAAACTATAATTAAATTAAAATCAATGTAAATAAAACAACGTATAAACTGTTTATTAGTTAAAAATATGTTATTTATGAAAAAGTTTATACCAGATGTGTTTAAAAATTAAATTTTTTTTCTTATTACAATAAATCTCAAAAAGTTTTAAAAACTAGTTTAAAAATATATATACACTAGTTTTGTGTGAGGGGGGGTGTTTAATGCTTTTAAGAATACTGAACTACAGGAAAAAAATCATAAACGGAAACACTTGGATAAAGTACATAAATATATCAACGTTCCAAAAAAAATTTAGATCTCATTAAATTAAAATACATGACATGGTATCCAGTACTTGATAGGATCCAGTACAATGATTAAGATAAAATTAAAGCATACAGAATTGTCTAGTGAATTAGAATAGTTCGGATTTTTACGGTATATAAAATGTCTCAGATCTATTCTAGTTGAATATTAACAATTTTTTTTTTTTTTTTTATTTATTTATTTTTTTTTTTTTTGTATATGTAGTCATAATATCCATAAAATTGTCACACTTTCAGTGCTGATTGAATATTGAACTAAAAAACTCGGCCCTGCGGGCCTCGCCAGGGGGCAAGCCCCCTGGACCCCCGGATCTTTTTGCTTAGAGCCTACGGCTAAAATTCAAGAAACATGGAACATGCTTTAGCTGCGCTTTTTCTGTTTGCTGGCTCCTTTTTAATAATTTCTGCAAATGTATTTCTCCGAAAACAACGAATTTTAGATTTCATGTAAGGAATTACAAAAAATATAAACATATCTTAAAAATATAAATATATCTTTACTTTTTAAATTTTATTGTTCTAACCATAAAATTGACGTCAAGAGGTCAATGCGTACGTGTGCGTGCGCGTGCGCGTGTGCGTGTGCGTGTGAGTGTGAGTGTGCGTGTGCGTGTGTGCGTGTGCGTGTGCGCGTGTGTGTGTGTGTGTGTGTGTGTGTGTGTGTGTGTGTGTGTGTGTGTGTGTGTGTGTGTGTGTGTGTGTGTGTGTGTGTGTGTGTGTGTGTGTGTGTGTGTGTGTGTGTGTGTGTGTGTGTGTGTGTGTGTGTGTGTGTGTGTGTGTGTGTGTGTGTGTGTGTGTGTGTGTGTGTGTGTGTGTGTGTGTGTGCGCGCGCGCGCGTTATGAATTGTGCCTTACAAACGAATTGTTAACATTGACAGTTAAATATTGACACACGACTGATATGTAAATGAGGACTGGATTCTCTTATTAGGACTTAATTTTGTATATTTTTAACAAGAGTTGTCATGGAAACTAAAGATGTACTTTGATCAACGCTTGCAAATAAAATCATTATTGAAGTCAACACTGATATGTCATTGTGTTTTCATGGTTACGCGTCACCCTCCCGCGTAACGTTTTCAGACAGTTAGGTCAAGACTAAAGCATGTTCCATGCTAAAAAAAGGTTCTTATACATGACAACAGGATATTTTACCTGTTTAATAACAGTAATATTGTGGTATATATATATATATATATATATACCACAATATTACTCTGTTTAAGCTCAACGGTACCAGTTACGAGAGTGTTGACTCTGGCCCATTTAGCACAAACACTAAATCCCTAACTCTGCACAGTATAGTAACCTGGAACCCTCTTACACATACATCGAGTAATTAATTTAGTTTCTAGGACATAAGACGCTTATCTCAACCAATCGTCGTTAAGGATAGTTTCTCGAATCAGATCAACCTTATTAGCCTTCAGCACCATTTCCGAGTTTTCAATTTAAACGTAAGTCTTCCAATATATTTTACAATGTTTTAAATACATATATTCACTGTGGTTATTTAATAGACATGCAATTAATAACTTTTTAACAGGTAAAATATCCTGTTGTCATGTCTAAGAACCTTATTTTTTAGTTCAATATTCAATCAGCACTGAAAGTGTGACAATTTTATGGATATTATGACTATATATAAAAAAAATTGTTAATATTCAATTTGAATAGATCTGAGATTTTTTTTTTTTTTTTTTTTTTTTTTTTTTAACTTCACTCGCCAGTTGACATGGGCCTACAGGCCTGTGCGTCAACTTTATTCAACGAGTGAAGTACCGACCGTTGGCTCAGGGGGGATTCGAACCTTGGACCTTTCCCTCCACAATCCGAAGCCTTAGCTACTGAGCCACCACGCCGGCAAGATATATATATATATATTATTCAACGATTAAATATAATTGTTTAATAAATTAATATTAAATTAAATTAAATAACATAAATAAATTAAATGTTAATTTCATACATTTAAATCTATGAATCTAAGAAAGATTGAATGTAACTCTTAAAACATATAATTAAAAATAATACAACAGTATATTATAAAATATGCATTGTAAAAGATCGTTAACTGACTAGTAACACTTTACTATAACGAGGATATGTGTAAAAACATTATGATTACAAAGTACAACAAAAGTTAGATTTTAGATAATGTTGATGTTGCCCACTATTTATGTTTAAGTAAAAATATAAATACACTAATAATAATATTTTTTTAATCTTGTTGAAATGAGATTTACATGTAGTACAAATTATTATACGTAACATGACAGATTTAGAAAATGTCCATGTATATGTAAATAAAGATAATACTAAAAAATCATATTTTAACTTTTTACAAACAATATGTTGAATCTGTGTAATTTATAAAATATAACAATGTTTACCATTACGTGTTTTTAGTTGAAGGTCACAATTAAATATGAAAATCGTTGAGGTACTCATCACCAATTCATACAAATTGTATTATATTAACTTTATTTACTAAAATGTTATTTAAATTAGTTGATGTTATTTTATTTGTATATCAGTCATACTTTAGATTTTATACATTTATACTGTATTGAAATTATATGAAAGAATGCATTATTTACCTATTAATATTTTATTTCCTAATAATATTGATGTAGTTTGCAATTTTCCAGATGGCTTCAAAAGTAATACAAAGTATAGCATTTACAAACAATTGATAAAAAACCTTTTAATTTAGATTATGATTGGTAATATATATTAAAATTTAAATAAAATATATAATAATAAAGGATTTCATGGGAACAGTTTTCACAATGGAATAGAATTCAAGTTAGTTTCACGGGAAAACGTGGTTAAAATCTGGGGAATGAGATTCGCCGGTGATGAATGTATTTTGGCCGTGCCGTGAATAATTTTAGAAGTCTTTCTTACATTTATTTTGCTGAATTTGTGTGGTCCTTTTACTGACTTACAAATAAGATTACGTAAAACTTTACATAGTATCGGAGACAATTGAAAAATATATTAACTATTTATCATAATTAATTATAAATGCCATGTTATACGTATATATACGCAACAACGTGAATAACTACAACGTCGTTCTTGACGAAATATACAAGGTGTTTTGAGAGAGGTTGGCACAACTTCAGGATATGGTTGTAGATAAAAATAAGCAAAAAAGTTCCTAAAAAATGTGGCTTATCTTGACTTGTTAAGTGTCTGTCTGTATGTGTTTTTTATTTAAAAATTATATCTCAAACATGATTTGAGCTAATAATTTTAAACTTGCTATATTTGCTAACCTAATTAGGGGTAGTTTCAAATAAAAAAGGAACAACATTATCTTATCAGTTTCAAAATGGCAGCCATAAGAAATGTTAAAAGTTAAATAACTTTAAAACCATTATTTGTATTAAAAATGTATTACTATAATTTATTTTTTTAAATTAATTATAAATCCCAAGATACCTCAATTTAAAAAATTGGGTTGAAAAAAAAAGAGTAAAGCACTTTTTCATGTTTGCTTGTTTAGGGGTTTTGTATGAAGTTTACTAACCAAATGTTTAACTTCATAGTTGTTATAAACATCTGTTTTTAATTATTTTAAATATCAGCTGTTTTTATATGAAGACCCTTTTCATGTATGCTTGTTTAGGGTTTCCTAAAAAAATAGTCTTTTGTTAATAACGAGATTTATTTTACATAAAATAAAAACACAAATTGTATAATTTTATTATAATTGCTGTTCAATATGACGCCCTCTTTCATCAATGAATACTTCAGCCTAAAATAATTAATTAAGCTATGTATACTTTAAAAATTTTAGAGTATGTTTGAAAAACTCGTGGCTAGTCCTCTTATAATCAAATAAATTGAAACTTAAAGTAAAATAAGATAAAACTAATAAATTACTTCTTCAATACTAAAAGACTTGAAAATATAAAAAATAATAGATCAGACCCCGTAGAATTACATTTCCATTACTTACCTTCCATTATCTTAGGATATTTTAAATGAGAAAAGAAACATTTTTCAAAGTTATAAAACCATCCAACTATAAACGTATCGTAAAGCTTACAGACGTTATGGAACTAATCAGTGGATTGAATTCTACTCAATAAAGAAAGCAAGCAAATAAAATGAAACCAATCACGCTGTGTTCAATGAGGAAGTAATTCAAATTCTAACTCGTCTTAAATGTTTCCTAAACTTTATTTTATTATTTTACATCCAACTTAAGTGACGTTTATATATAAAAACTAATCCATTTACCTTGATTTATATAAACCTTGATTTACACTTGGATAGTGAAATTTAGTAGTTTGAAAGCACATTATGTTATTTCTTTTTCCTTACAATAAAATTGTGAGAATCATTTAACACTTTTACTGTGGGAATAAATTTAACACTTTCATTGTTTCTTTACTTGGGCACATGAGTTAATATTATTTAATATTTTATTGTTTTTTTACTGTAGCTATGTTTTTATTTTTTTAAATTCTTTATTCATTAATGTTTTTGTAGCCTGTTCATATTTATTTATACAATATATCATTAAATTATATTTTTGTTACTGTTCGCAAACGCATTCTTTTTATATTCTTTTATACATGAACACCTTCCTTCTCACAACACCAACAGTGGTGACCCTAATGTGATCTTGTTATATGAGTAAATTGTCTTTATCCCCAGTACAGAGCCGCCGTGTATCGTGTGTTAGCGCGTCACCCGCCACCTCACGTCTGTCCCTCCCGCAGTTTCGCCGCTAGCACGCCCTCTCGCGTTGCTCTCGACACAGTGCTAACTGACCACCATGACAAACACTGATGCTACCCTGGTGAATCGTATTTCGGTCAGGACTCCACCTTTCTGGCCTATTGATCTCAAGTTTGGTTCGCTCAGGTTGAAAATCAATTCTCTGTGGCTGGCGTAACTGCAGATGAGACTAAATGTAACTATGTTGTGGGAAACCTGGATGCCAAATATGAATCTAAGTGAGAGAAGTCCTAACCAGACCACCAACCTTTGGGAAATACGACAAACTGAAGGCGGAGCTCATTCAGTGCCTCAGTGCGTCTCAAGGCCAGAGACAATACAGCTGCTGGAACATGAAGAGATGGGAGACCGCAAGTCAACCCAGTTCCTCAGGTACCTCCGCGCCCTCGCCGGCACCGTAGTTCCGGGTGGTGTTTTGAAGCCACTTTGGCTGACAATACTGCCAGTGACCACACAACCCATTCTATTGACACAACAGTATGCTGATCTCGATGCTCTGGCAGTGCTCGCTGACGCAGTACTGGATACCAGTCCTCGGCGCTAGGTAGCGGAGGCCACTACCATGATCGGCGCCATGGAGGCCATGATGGAGTTCCTCACCATATTAATGACAGATAAGACTGGCGAGGTGGCTACCACTCTGAGGAAAGAGATTGCAGCCGTCAGTGAAGACCGCCACGACCCTTTCCGCCGCTCCTTGGGCTCGCGTTTTATCCCTCATCCGCACTCGCACTACAACAGCTGGCATCAAGATGGCGTGTGCTGGTACCATAGGAGATTTGGCAACTAGGCCAGCAAGTGCACCAAACCCTGCCAGTACAACACCAGAGGCTCGGGAAACGATTATGTCACCCTCTGATTATGTCATCCCGCCGCCTCTTTATCACTGACAGAGTGACGAAAATGCAGTTCCTTGTGGACACTGTAGCAGATGTCTGTGTCTATTCTAGGTCTATGCTACCAGGAAAAAGGTCTAAAACCGACTATGACCTTTTCAAAGTACATAATACCTGGTTCGCTACCTACGGCCTAGTGACGTTGAGCCTGGACTTCCGACTCAGACGTACATTCATGTGGCGTTTTATAGTCGCAGATGAGGCCAGATCTATAATAGGAGTGAATTTCCTGCACCACTATGATATTCTGGTAAATGTATGTCGTCAGTCTTTGGTCGACCAGAAGACGTCATTGATTTCATGTGGCCTAGTAGTACTTGCAGTTTGGTAAGTATCATGAAAACCATAAATCCTACCTCTCCATCTGTATACTCTCGACTACTTCAAGACTATCCAACGCTCATTAGGCCCTCCGGGAAACCAGATCTACCGGTCTAGCATAAAACTCAACACCACATCCGTACCACTGCTGGCCCACCAGTAAGCTGCAAGCCGCGGCGTTTAGCTCCTGACAAGCTCAAGTTAGGCAAGATGGAGTTCGAAATTATGGTCCAAATGGGTATTGCCAGACCTTCATCGACTGGTCATCCCCCTCCACATGGTCCCTAAAAGAAGGCTCTGACTGGAGAACGTGTGGTGACTACAGAGCCACTGGCTCTCCAGAACCATCACGGACAGCTACCCAGTGCCCAAAATTCAACATTTTGCTCATCTACTCTACGGTACGACGGTTTTTTCAACAATAGACCTTGTACGAGCATACCATCAAATTCCCGTTAATCCAGAACACATTCCCAAGATAGCTATCACTACTCCGTTCGGTCTCTCCCCTTCATGACTCTCGGACTCTACAACGCAACACAGACCTTCCAGCGCTTCATCAACGGTTTTTAAAGGAGTCTCGATTTTTGTTATGCCTACATCGATGATCCTCGTTACATCAAAGTCTGAATAGTGGCATGAGACACATATGCGACTGCTTTTCGAACGCCTCTCCTATTGTATCTTGTTCAACTCCAGCAAGTGTATATTTGTTGCTAAATGAGCCAACTTTCTGGGGTTCCTTCTTTCCGGAGAGGGACTCAAATCATTTCTTGTAAAGGTGCAAGCTGTGCTATCCAACCCCACACCGAAGACTGCAAAATACCTCAGACTTTTCACAGGAATGCTAAATTTCTACCATCGTTTCTTGCCCAACGCTGCTCCCTGCAGGGCCCACTACACGACCTTGTTAAGAGAATGTGAAGGGCAACGCACCTGAGAACTGGACTAAGGACGGTGAAGGAGCACTCCAAGACTGCAAGCGTATTCTCAGTGAGGCAACTTGTTGGCCCATCCTATTCCTGACACTCACCTGGCCATCATGTGTGACGCCTCTACCCCTCTGTGGGAGATGTCCTCCAGCAGCAAATTGGGGATACTTGGCAGCCATTGTCCTTCTTGTCGAAGAAGCTTAGCCCCACCCAATATAAATACCGTGCCTACGACAGGGAATTAATGGCTGTTTACCTCGATGTAAAGTACTTCCTCCATATGGTCGAGGGTAGGGACTTTACCATCCACATGGGCCATAAGACCCTAAACTTCACCTTCCAGTAGAAGCCCGATAAGTGCGTGCTACGTCAGTTCCACCAAAATGCATCGGCCTGTTTTCCACGGATATACGTCACATATCTGGGTCCAAAAATGTAGTGGCTGACTCCTGTTCAGGATTAAAGCAGTAACTGCCTCACTTGACTATGAAGCCTTAGCCGAGTTGTAGTCTCATGGTGCCGAATTGCAGCAATGTATCGAGTCAAATTCCAGCTTGAAGCTACAGAAAATCCCAATTCCAGGCCCAAACCTTTCCTGTATTGTGACTGCTTGACTTCACATGATCATCCCTTCATTACCAAGGACTTCCGTCAAGCTGCCTTCCATTCAGTTCATCCCGGAAGAAATGCAACAGTCCGATTTGCTACCCAGGGTTTTGTCTGGCCTTCAATAAAAGCTGACTTCCGACGCTGGACCCGTTCTTGCATGGATTGCCAGAAATCCAAAATAACCCACCACGTGAACTCCTGTGGGTACTTTCGACCCTCTATCTGCAAGATTTAACAATATTCATGTAGATTTGGTTGGACCACTACCGGTATCACAGGGCTACAAATACTGTCTCACGTTTGTGGACAGATTTTCTTGCTGGTCGGAGGCTGTTCCACTGGAGAACATGAAGGCGGGTACTGTTGCACATGCTCTCTACTCGACGTGGATATACAGATTTGGCACTCCTCTTCGTATAACAACGGATCAAGTGAGGTAGATAAAATCAAACCTTTTCTAAAATCTAAAAAACCTCTTGGGCACCAGGCGTTTACAGACCACTGCCTTCCACCCAGCTGCTAACGGTTTGGTCGAAAGGTCCCACTGCCATTTGAAGAGTGCTATCAGAAGTCACGAAACTGAACATTGGTCTGAAGTGCTACCTATGATCCTCTTGGGTATTCGCACAGCTTGGCGAGAAGACATTAAGGCGTCTGCTGCTGAAATGGTGTATGGTTTCACCTTCCAGGAGAGTTTCTAAATCTATCTCCATCAGCAGGCCACACAGCCTCTTCAACCTTCGTTACCAACCTCAGGAAAAATTTTAACAACCTCCGTCCTGTACAGAGCATACACCATGGTGTACGCACACCTTATGTGTTCAGAGATCTGGCCACCTGCAAACAAGTTTTTTTGTGCATTGACACTTCCAAAGACAGCCTGCAACAACCTTACTCCACACCATACCATGTCATCAGCAGGTCCAGTGAGACAGCTGTAGTCAGCATGAGAGGCTCTGACGTCACCGTGTCCTTGGATTGCCTGGAGCCTGCCTATATCATAGCTGACGAAGACACTGTGCAACCGACACCTTCAGCTATGGCCGCAGACCCTCCGTCTGACTCTTCTTCGCAGGATACAGAACCAATCACGAGGACTACAAAATCTGGACGATGAGTCCATTTCTCTGACCTCCAGAGTGGTTTATCGTGATTTGTACCATGCACGTGATACGTGATGTGGCCAAATCACTGGCAGGGAGGTACTGTGGGGATCATTTAACAATTTTACTATGGGAATCAATTTAACACTAGTTTATTTATTTGTCCACGTGTGTTAATATTATTTAATAATGTATTGTTTTTAACACATGTTTACAGTTAGTTACCAACATGGATATTTTTTTAGATCATTTTTACTGTTACTGTTTTCATTTTGTATTGGGTAATGTTTTTATAGCCTGTTCATATTTATTTGTACAACTAATCATTAAATTTTTTTGTTATTTTTCCCAAACGTATTCTTTTTATATTCTTTTATACGTGAAAATCATTACTTGGTTAATTATTACGTAACGTGAAGTTATAGATAAAAGCCTTCTCGTTACGTTTTCATATAAGAGAGTATCTGACATGTACTAACATCAACATTAGACTTGTACAATATACTACATTTATATATAATTGATAGTAAATTGCTATGTATCCTGATAATATGAAGTGTTATACAAAAAGAAATCATTACTCAACCTAAATTATTGTGAATAACGTTCATCATTTTTCAAACAATTAAAATAAATCTTCGAAATACAATTATTTTATAAAAAAGAAAAAGCTTCTCTTAGTTAAAAACTATTTTAAAATTCCAAAATAAACCTTGAAATAGTTTTTACCCCCCACTAAGCACAATAAAATTTAAACTTAGTTAAATACAAATGCGTTATGCCTTTCGTCAGAGCTATATAAGATAAGGAATTTTTTGATATAGGAAAGAGACTGGGGTGGTAGGATTGAGATATGTGATAGCAATATATTCCAGCTGGTGGGTTGAGACAATATTGAGATTCATTCTAGTTCAGTTCACGACACTGAACTTAGATTAAATGTTATTGTTCAGATGATGTTACGATTTTATACAATAAGGGTTGTGTTTAATTAAAGCCTGCCCAAATTAATCATGGATTTCAATATATTTATTTATTTTTAAATAGTTGAAACTATTTCAGTACTACAAGTAGATATTTCATAAAATGCAACGATGTGAAAAAATATTAGGATCTGGAACAATATTCCTGTTTGTGTGATTATTATGAGCCGTTAAGAAATAAATTGATGAATTTATTTCTTAACGGTAGTGTAAATTTAAAATAATTATATTTATATTGTTTCTTTTGTTGTAAATTTGGACTTTACTATGCATTTTTAGTATATTTATTTTGTCTAAAAAAGAGCGAAACGTATCACAAACACTTAGCATAAAGTGTAGTTCCTTAACTTTAAGATTATTATAATTTTTGAATTTTCTTCTTTTGATATCGTTTTAATTTCCGAATCCTGGCTCAAGCCTAATATATCAGATAAAAGTGTTGATCTATCTGGATATACTCTTTATCGTAATGATCGTCTGTCCAAAGGTGGTGGAGGAGTTGCAGCTTTTGTCAAATCTAATTTACCTACTACAATACTGTACTCCTCTGACACCACCAGGTTGGGGCGACCTGAGTACATGTTTCTTGATGTTTCTGTTAATAATATACATGTTTTAATTTCTGTTTGTTATAGGGCACCTAATCTTGGTTTTCTCGTTGAATTTGAATCCATTATTCTTGATCTTATGGCTCGTTATAGTCATGTCATTGTAACTGGTGACTTTAACTCGAACCTTTTGGGCCCTGCTACTTACGATCAGACTTACTTAACAAGAATGTTTCACTCTTGTAACATGACTGTACTGCCTTTACAAGCAACCCATCACACTGCTACTACGGATACATGGCTGGACGTCATGGCTGTCTCTGACCTGTCCCATGTCGTGCACCACGGTCAGCACCCTGTCCTTGGCCTGTCAAGACACGATTTAATATTTTGTGTATATCGTCTAACCACCCCTAAATGTGAACCCAAATTCAACTCGTACAGGAGACTCAATAATATTGATTCTGATGCACTTCTGGCTGATGCACTCCTAATGTCTTGGCATGATATAATCGACGCTCCTGATGTCAATACTATGGTAAACATGTTTAATAATTTCACAATTTATCTCCTTGATAAGCATGCTCCCTTGATCACTAAGAGGGTCACCAAGAAACCAGCCCCATGGATTAATGACTACTTACGTCAACTACAGAGGTTAAGGGACATTGCTGTGGGCTAAAAGAACTAAGTCATCTGACGATTGGGCGGAGTATAAAAGACTGAGGAATAAGACTCAGCAACAATTTCGCAATGCCAAGATACGATTCTATTATAGATCTTTCTCTGGTGTCATATGTACTAAAGGCTTGTGGTCTAAGGTCAGGGAGCTAGGCATTGGTAAGACCAATAGTGACAAACCTGTTTCCCTTGATCTTAATATCGTAAATAAATATTTCACTAACATTCCAATCGATCTGTCCAGAGCTCGTGACTTTGTCAGTGAGCTGAATGCCACTCCTCTTTGCCGCCCTCGCCATCAGTTAGTCTTCACTCAGGTGACTGAGACTGATGTGCTTGATGCTGTGATGAGGATGACTAGCAACGCAGTCGGTACTGATAAAATCCCTAATAAAATTCTGAAACTTTTACTTCCAGCAATACTGACTGTGATTACAGCTATTTTCAATAAATCTTTAACCACATCTACTTTTCCGTCTGAGTGGAAATCTGCTATTGTGCGCCCTCTACAAAAAGTTTCGTCACCTCAAGTTGCATCAGATTTCAGACCTATCAGTATCTTGCCAGCGTTGTCAAAATGCCTCGAAAGGTTAGTCCACCGTCAGATGTCATCTTTTATGGAGAGTGCTGGATTATTGTCCAATTTCCAATCTGGATTCCGTTTAAGATTCAGCACTTCAACTGCCCTTCTTAAAATTACTGACGATGTCCGCTCTGCTATTGATAAGTCCCTACTTACCATCTTGACCCTATTTGATTTCTCTAAAGCTTTCGACTGCGTTTACTATCCCCTTCTTTATATAAAAATGCTCTCTGGTGGTTTTTCTGATGGTTGTATTGAATGGGTCAGGTCGTACTTGACGGACCGTCGGCAGTGTGTAAAGGCAGACAGAAACAGAAAATCTGACTGGAAACTGGTGACTAGAGGTCTTCTTACTCTTCTTACTCTACTAATTCTTACTCTACATTAACGATGTCACTACTGTTATCAATTTCTGCAAATTTCACTTATACGCTGACGACCTACAAATATATACTCACTTCACTCTGAAAGACTTGCCTACTGCCGTAACTAACATTAACTGTGATATCCATTCTATCACAAATTGGGCTGTCAAGCATGGCTTAAAGCTCAATGAGGCCAAAACCCAAACAATATTGTTGGGCTCTACTAGACTCACTTCTAACATTGACCTGACAAATATACCAAAACTCAAACTTAACAATACAGAATTACCGTTTTGTGACAAAGTTAAAAACCTAGGACTTATTATGAATAAAAATTTGAACTGGACTGATCAAGTAGCTGTAATGTGTAATAGAGTTTTTGCTGCTATACACACTTTGAAAAGATTTGCCATGTTTTTCCCTCTCAATGTCAAGGTGTTGTTAGTAAAGACTCTAGTTTTCACTCACTTTAATTATTGTGATACTGTAATCAATGACATGTCTCTTGAGCTCGCGGAAAGATTACAGCGTGCCCAAAACTACTGTATCAGATTTATTTTCAACCTGAGGCGAAGGGATCATGTTACTCCATTTTTCTACCAATTATCCATCTTAAAGTTAAATAATCTTCGACAATTCCATATCCTGATATTGTTGCACAGTATTCTTCAAAACCAAATTCCTAATTATCTGTCAGAGCAGTTTGTTTATCTGTCACAAGTTGGTGTGTTTAGAACAAGACGTGGTGAGTCAATGTTAGCTATTCCAGTTCACCGCACCACCACTTTCAACAAATCATTTATTGTCTCCGCGTGCAGGCTCTGGAATGCTCTGCCTGATAATATTAGATCCATCGATAAACGCACTCGGTTTGGGGCGGAGGTGAGGTGCTATCTGCTGCGGGCCTAGCGGGAGTAGTGGTTGGTGTCGCTGTGGCTTGGTGGTGGCGGTAATGAGTGATTGTGCCGAATGAATGTAGTTTTGAATAAATGTTATGAATAACTGTAGTTTTGTTTGAGATAGTCGAAATATTTTTAAGTTTAAATATAATGTTTCACATTTTTTGACTTTATATGTTTTACTTCGTACATTGCAATTTCTATTTTGTATTTCCTTGTAAATTGTTATTTATATTTGAAAATATCTTATTATGTATGATGAGGTTAAGTGGTAGAGAGGGCTTTGCAGCCCTAACTTTGCCTCTTGAATATAAATAAAGACGTTTTTCATTTCATTTCATTATTGGCTAATTCTAGATAATAACAGACCAAATATTTATTTAATATGTTTCCAATTGTATAAGCTTAAGTATAGCAAAAATATTATATTTTCGCATAAGTGCACATTATTATTATAAACTTCTAACAACATTATAATAATATGACGCTAGGTCACTTTATTTTATCACTGTCTACTCAACGTATACAGAGTGTTACGAATACACTGTTACAGTTAAATATATTCTACAAGTGTGACAAACTGCGTCAGGTATGAATATTCATATCAATACTTATGAAAACCTTCAGATATGCGAAGGATATATCAATATAATTTAAGAAATCGGAATATTACATTAGTAACGCCAGTTAGGAGCTTAAAATAAACTTCATGGTTTAAAATAGACGATGATTTGATGTTGTTTGAATATTCTAAATATATTATATAACATGTATTGTTAAGACAATGCATTTTTATTTAAAACAAAAGAGCTTATGAAGAAGTTTAGAAGACTGAAATATCCCTAAATGTCTACCAGTCACAGTCACTAATGATTATCTAATAATTAATTAATAAGATATGACGCTCTCATCCTTAGACAATATCTGTTAAAAGTTCACCGCTTTCAAAATCATGAACCATTAAGACAGGCCTGTTGTAGAAAATATGAAAACACCGATATCCCTGACTGTCATCCTGCCACCACTGCCGCAGTCACTTCTGAATATGTAACAGCTACTAAACCCACCGCAGTGTTCTTTATTCTAAGCACCCACTTTCAAAAATTCACACTAAGTAAAGAATCACAAACACAGGCCTGTTGTGCAACAAAATATGTAAACACCGATATCCCTTGACTGTCATCGTGCCACCACTGCCACAGTCGCTTCTGAATATGTAACAGTTACTAAACCCACCACAGTGTTCTTTATTCTAAGCACCCACTTTCAAAAATTCACACTAAGTAAAGAATCACAAACACAGGCCTGTTGTGCAACAAAATATGTAAACACCGATATCCCTGACTGTCATCCTACCACCACTGCCGCAGTATGACAAAATATGTACCGATACACCGATATCCCTGACTGTCACCCTGGCACCACTGCCGCAGTCACTTCTGAATATGTAACAGCTACTAAACCCACCGCAGTGTTATTTATTCTAAGCACCCACTTTCAAAAATTCAAACTAAGTAAAGAATCACAAACACAGGCCTGTTGTGCAACAAAATATGTAAACACCGATATCCCTTGACTGTCACCCTGGCACCACTGCCACAGTCGCTTCTGAATATGTAACAGTTACTAAACCCACCACAGTGTTCTTTATTCTAAGCACCCACTTTCAAAAATTCATACTAAGTAAAGAATCACAAACACAGGCCTGTTGTGCAACAAAATATGTAAACACCGATATCCCTGACTGTCATCCTGCCACCACTGCCGCAGTCGCTTCTGAATATGTAACAGCTACTAATCCCACCGTAGTTTACTTTATTCTAGGCACCCACTTTCAAAAATCCATCCTAAGTAAAAAAACCACAAACACAGACCTGATGTAGAAAATATGGAAACACATGATATCCCTGACTGTCATCCTGCCACCACTGCCGCAGTCACTTCTGAATATTTAACAGCTACTAAACCCACCGCAGTGCTGTTTATTCTAGGCACCCACTTTCAAAAATCCACCCTAAGTAAATAACCACAAACACAGGAATGTTGTGCAACAAATTATGTAAACACCGATATCCTACACTGTCACTCTTCCTCCTCTCCCTCATCATTTCCACTGTTACTAGTGAATAAGGAACAGCCACTAACTGTTGCACACCCCAAACAAAACAAAACAAAATACATATTTTTGTATGTTTAAATGCCTGTTGACTGTCTTTTTGTTATAAAATTAAAATATTCAAAAATAATTACACGTTTAAAATTTTAACTATAACTGAATAATTAAATGATTAAGCTTATACCCAAACATTTAATCAAAATTTTTATTTAAGAACTTGTGGTTTTTTTATTTGCCTAAAACAAAATACAAAAGATAATTTCGATATACACAGCATCATCACACCATTTAAAATTTAAGTACGCTCTTCTGCAAAATCATTATTGTGATAGTACTGATTTAAATATATCAACTGTTTAGATATAGTAATGATAACCTCTACTGAAGCATACATCTGAATACAAAACATAATTAGAGATTGAAAATACAGACGAACACTGTTCAGCATAATCCATGTTTCCTTGGATGTACAAGTAAACTTAAATAAACTAAAATTTAATATTTATGTAAACTCTTTTAATCATTAAAGTGTATTAAAACACTTTTGATTGCAAACCACAAACCCTTTTCCTGGATAAACTAATATTGTTATAGGATCAATCTTAGTATTATACATCAAGTAGGCGGTTACATAAATTAGGGATATGTGTCCTGTATGTTAGTTTTGAGATTAAATTAATATTTCAATGGAATTAAATGGAATCGGTTGGGGAAATTAACAATATCATAACATTTTGAACAGAAATACAACAAAATGTAATATATTGTTTTTCCACATTGAATAAATACTTGGAAACATATGTAATTCTTTTTTCTTTGTTTTCATAAAAATATAAGTTTTTAATTATAGGTTTTTTTCAAATAACTGTTGGCAGACAAACCGTTTGTAATAAGTATCTTTGACCATGATATAAACACTGTTGTCAGCCCATATATTTGTGTGTGTTGTAAAACTAAGTGTTCAATCAGTAACTAAAGTTTACTTGGTTACATTTGTATACTCTATGTATGTTTATTCACTGTGTACAGGGGATTAGCATTTAGGCCTAAAATACCTCAAGTATGTATTATACAGAATAATACGCTGAAAATACTTATCAATAATGAAAACTTAGTGGTGCGTTTGTGTAGGTGGAAATTTGTAAAGTTTAGTATAATAAACAATCCAGATATACTAGTATTCTAACTTTTGGTATACTTAAAAATTGAATGCTCTATATATATATATATATATATATATATATATATATATATATACTATCAACATTCTATAAACAATAACTACGAAATATCATATAAGATACTACTCGAAAATAGGAATGAACTACCCCTTAACAACCCTAAGAATGCTGCGTTTATAGAATAATTCCACAAGTAGCAGGTCTATGAGCCATTTGAGGTCTTTGTGTTTAGATAAAAAATACAAAAACTAAAACTATGGTAAGGCGCATTTTAAACTTAACTGTTACAAGAGCAATATATTCTAATATTTAGAGTTTGGTACTTCTGATGCATCGTTTTTATTAACATTTATTTGTTTGAAACCTGTTAGTAGCTTTCAGCATATTTGTTGGCCGTATATTTTACTTTGCTGCATTTTCGTAAATTTAAATTTTCTTACACTCCTGATTCAAATTTTTAAGTATATTTCTTATGTAAATATATACAAATAAAGAGTCGTACTAAATTAAAATTATTTCTCTAGATAAAGTAGAATTATATATAAAATGGCTATAGCAACCAATATTATACGGGGGTAAACTAACATCAATAGAAGTGAATATAGTCATGAAACCTGAGGTAATTTACAACCTGGAATCTGAAGACAAAGTAAAATATACGAAGACTACTTCTCCTTACGAGTTATTGACTAGAGGTTTTGAAGTAATATAAAGTAATATTTACATTTAAATTATATAGAGATAGATAACGTGTTTTATTTGCACAATATGAGTTGGCTTACAAACTAATGCATTCTTATAAAGACATTTCTCTCTAACTAGTGCCTCAATGTTCTATATAAGACAGTTACGGCTTTCCATTTGTTTGGTGAAAATGACCATTAAGGGATTACTAAAATCAATTCAATATCCAGTATATAGAACCACTTGGTCAGCCACCATTATATATTGTCTTTATAAAAATATCAGATGAGATTACTTGATGTATAATTCACAGAAATATGTTTAACCTCCCCCCCGTATGCAGGGTACTATGCGGGCACAACCTGTAATACCATGGCCGCATGACATTAGTTCTAATGGGGTCTTAGTCCTAATCCCCAGTAATAGTCCAACCCCCATCAAATGTGGAAAGGGTATAAACCACATCTTATTAAGGACTATCAATTATTTTAGTATTTACATTGATAACATCCACAGAGGGAAAAACACAATTTTCAAGAGGGCTCTTTTTATCATCATCGTAGTAGTACAAATATCACTTTTTTAAGATAAAAACTGTATAAATATATTAAAATATATATAAAAAACTAATGATAACTTTTAATATACCATTGGTAATGTACCAAGAAATATTTTATTTAATTAGGTACTGTATAACAATGGCATTAATTTTCTATATAAATTGATATGTATATACATGATTGAGGAAAAGAAAAAAAATTATTGCAAGATCATTTGCTTATTTAATTTATTAAAATAAATACCCTGTAATTTAATAAAACGTTGCTAGCAAAAATCTGTCAACAAGAAAACAAGTTCGGCAAGTAAACTATAGGTTTCTTGCAAATTTGACCTTACATTACATTTTTAATCATATAGTTTATACATATATTAGTATTTTAGTGCTATAATGAATATGAGAATCTGTTACTAAAACTAATTAGATAAAAAGATGCCATCTCTCTTAGAAAATAATAATACTATTTAATGGTGTAAAATTAGTATAGCATTGGAAACCCGTTTGGTCATTCATAGTAATTTTTTCATATGTGAATTTCATATTAATTTATGCGTACTGCTTCAGTATAGGTTACTGTCAACTTACACAAACAGTTAATTTATTTAAATCAAAACTATCTGATGAATAATTTTAAAGAAGAGGAAACATATAATATAAAAGGGTAAGTTGTATATTATAGACAGAAAGAATGTTAACACTTTCTGAAAGAACTTAACATTAAAAAAAGATGTTTTGCAGAAAATCATCTTTTTTTAAGTTGATAAGAAAATGTTATCTTAAAATAAAATAAGAGGATTCTTATACCTTTGATTTATCACTTATTGATGAAAGTGAAATGTTCAACCGTTATTCGTTTGTAGTTTGATTTGCTAATTTTAAGGATATTAGTATATTTTAAAGTATCAGCACATGTGACATGCTTTAAATAGTGTTTAAATCGTCTTTGTGTACAAAAGACTCAAACTCTAGTGATTGAATTTCCTGATCGAACTTAATTGCACTACATTGATTTGTTTTTGTCGACGTTATTATATTTGTAAGTTAAGAATAACTGGACCTTTTCCGTTCATTTACTGCAACTACATTTTTCATTACTTCTTTATCGCAATTACGGTTAGGTTAGGTCAAGTTAGGTTAGTTTGGGTTAGGTGGCTACTAAAGTTGATCACAAACTGGTAAATCAAACGATTGCTTACCACCGAATGCGCTCTCCGTGTGTAAGCCCTTGGAAAGAGAAAGATAAGGCCAGTGAAATCGGATTCCTAACGGGTAAGGAATACCATAGTGGACATAAAAGTTATTTGGGAAAAGTTTTTATAGAGTAATAGAATATTTATCAAGCGGTAGTGAATTAACGGAAACAAAAAGAGGAGTGATATTGAAACAGGAAAGATCGGAGTAACTAACTGGTGAAGTAAACAAGCACAATTGATCACCACCTGTTATTTAAATATAATTTTATATTTCATCATTATATAACAAAACAAATATTTTAGTTAATGGTTCTAGCTCAAACATTGTGAGATTTTACGAGTCCAAATTTTCTAAAAAGAGACTTCAGTTATTTTATCACAAATTCAAATTGTGTATAAACAATTTTTTTTATAATTTAAATAACAATGGTCTATTTTCATTTTATTGTGCTCTCGTTTGGAGAGATATATTACAGCAAACGTGTTAAGTATTTTTTTTAACACAATAAATATATAGTCTACTAGGTCATTTCAATAATCATTTAATGAATAGTTTTAAAAACCTATTTCTTGATTATTATACTCTACTATTATAGTTTTGGTTGAAAAATAAGTGCCACACAAAAACCACTAGTCCATTTATTATCTGACCATTCACTCAGGACTGAGTGGAGACAGTACTAATCCTAGGGATATGTAGCATCAGCCCTGAAAATGGCTTAGTAATAAACCCACACGCTGTTCCAGACCAAAATATATACGAACAGTGCATAAACCACGACTGGTACTGGCAACGTTCTTTGTAATTAACTGATTATATACAAAATAAACTAATTAAAAGTACTAAAATCAATATTTTTCACGCAATGTAATGGTTTTAAATAAGAAACCTGTGTTATTTATATGTATAAATGGGTTACATTTGTGCTTAATTTTCTTCCATAAAATAAATAGTGTATTGTAAGTTTTTCCTAAAACACTTGAATCGATTACTCATTATATAACTCATTAAATAATACAGGTTAAACAAAACAATCTTAAGATTGGAAATGTGGTTTAAGTCAGTTTGTATATGTTTTGATGAGTTGACATTTGTTGCATTTGTTGATGGAGAACAAGTAATTGTCGTTAACAAGAATAACACCCGAAAAAAACCGTACTTTGTCATCCATATTAACACAGTCCTTACCAATATTACAGACGTTTTGATACCGAGTAACTGATTTATGTAGTAATATAGTTTTGTGTGGTTTCATGTTTTATACCAACATTGGTTGGTAGGTTATGAATGACTAACAGCGGTAATAAACGCCCAATTATGAATGTTTGGATATTCTGTTACTTACCGTTTATATCTAATAATATTGTTTATATAAGTGTTTTTGCTTTAATTACGTTCCGTAGAGATAGAGTTGCCTTTTTTCTCGATTTTACACAATTTAGTAATAGTTTATCAAAAAATGAGAACTACTAACTCAGGCAATAAAAAATACAGTTTCAAAATAATGGCGTATAATGAGTTAATTTACATTTTTATCCGTTTTTAACATATTTTGTGAAGTTCAGACAAGGCTTAATGAAGAATATTATATTAAAACAGTTATTAATAATTACATTTTTGTATAACCCTAGTTACATATTCTAGCAATATAATTAATTGGGGGGACAAAATAACTAGTTTAATATAATTAATTGTAATACTTAGTTTAGTAAGAATATAGTCACTGATAAATATTTAAAGATTATAAGTAATATGTTGTAATTACTAAAATAATTAAATTTGAAAAGTAGAAAAAAATAAAAAGAACATTTTTTTCATAAATAAAATTTTTGCAAATCGTGTAAATTAAACCAAACACTCCCGAAATGAAGTCTCGAGCATCTTATTCTATTATAGTTATTACCTCGTTATTAAGTAATGTTATATCCATGAAATCAAGTCTCGAGCATCTTATTCTATTATAGCTATTACCTCGTTATTAAGTAATGTTATATGCCATGAAATCAAGTCTCGAGCATCTTATTCTATTATAGCTATTACCTCGTTATTAAGTAATGTTATATGCCATGAAATCAAGTCTCGAGCATCTTATTCTATTATAGCTATTACCTCGTTATTAAGTAATGTTATATCCCATGAAATGTATTATTTTTTAGTTATTCAAGTATTCTTGTTATTAAGATAGTTAAAATATTATAAATTTTTTTTTCTTTACATTTGGTATATAACTGTTGGACATTAACCTGTATATTTACTACGGAGAGTTTGTTTAACACACTTAATCATAGTTGAATGTACGTATTGATTTAAATTAACCTTAACGAAGTTGGTAAATTTAATATTTTAGTACAAATTTACCATTAAAACTGCCTAATGGTAGTGCTTGTAACGAAATATCAAATAACATTTTCACATAGCTGAGGCCAGTGACAATTAACATAAACTGTGGCAGTGCATTACACTGCTCTACCATCATGACTTTTGAGCCTGTGTAACCTTTTAGGGTAGGTTAGAATTTTCGTCAACATTTTTACATTTTGTGTAATATGTTAATGTATTTTTTTAAATATGCTGTTATGTTACTTGCAAATTTGATTAATTAATAAGAATTTACTTATAAAATATTTCGATGAATACTAAAGTTATATTTATTTGCAGAGTAAAATTTATTAAATGTAATTTTAAATGCTATTTAGATTAGAATACTCTACTGTATAACATATATCATATATTTAAATGTATTTCTTGATAATAACAAATAAAAAGGTCATGAATACACTATTTTTTTATTTATTTATATACAAATTTAATGGTTAAATGTGTTTACTATATATAACTATATATAACGTTTTGAATATAAATAGTACACAAAGCAAATTTTCTGCATCTGCATAGAGCAATATAATATTTCTACATTACACAGAGTAATATTTAAATACTGTAAAAACATAAAAACTTAAAAGACTTTTAACAGAGAACATAAATCCACAAATCTACAACTAGATCCTTTTTACATATCAAAATGTAAATTTTGTAAAAAAATTTAAAAAGAGGAAATATTCTGCAATTTCATAGAGAAATATAGAATTGTTACATTATATAAAGTAATATTTAAAATATCTTTAAATCATACGTAAAATACTTCCAACAGAGATCGTAATTAAAAAATCTACAATTAGTTTTTTTTTAATATCAAAATGTAAATTTTCTTGGATAAAGCTGAGACGATCGTGAGTTCTTTATTTCGAGGAAGGAAAGGAAATGAGTTGTCAAGAAGACGGATGTGGAAGAAGTTGACTGTAATGAACTTTATTTGAAAATAAAGCTTTTGTAGTATATAAGGTAAAACTTCATTGTTGGCGTACGTCAATATTTTATTGATAATGAATAGCTCAAGTGTACAATTATTACATTATGATAGTGGTTAAAGTTAAAAAATATTTTTAAAGAAGATGTGAAAAAGTATTATACACAATTAAATTAATTATATTACTATATCTAAATATGTACAGGTTTCCTCAATAGTTCCATACTCTCTTATTCAATAGGCAACATAAAACAATAATAAACACATCTTTTATTATTATTTTTTATAATTTATATTTAATAACACCTAACGAAACCCATGTAACAAGTAGGTTTACAGAAAGTCATAATTTTTCATGTAAATTTATTCAAAACTATAATGAAAGGAGGTGAATTTACAAACGTTATGATACTTACTGAAAATTGCTCATGATGTAGCAATTAATTGTAACACGAGATATTTTAGAGTGTAAAACATACATTTGATACATTTAAAATAACCTTAAAAAACAGTAAACTATTAAATTCTCTTCAATCTTAGCATGGTCTTTTCATAAAAGGCTGTAGAAACACTTAAACCAATCATGACTGCCTGAGAATCACGAAACGTGGTCTATAACGACCAGCATATGTTATTCCCTTTGTTTTACTTGTTTATTTATTTTCTATAACTGTGTGCACACTATATATTGTTTATTTTATGTTTAGGTGAAGTGCAATTCTATGTTATGAAAAAAGTGTTTTTGGTAAAAATTTTACCATTTACATTTTTATACATGGGCCATTTCATTTACATTTTGAGCATTCGTATAAATAAAAAAAAACCTGTATCACTTTTTTTGTTGTTTTCTTCCTTAAAATATCTTCCAATCTAGTCGTCGAATCATACAGTAGATTGTATTTGTTAACAAATTTTAAATCAATAATTAGAGTTTTTTAAATCAAGTAACATTAATCAGTAGTTGTCCTAATACATTAGGTAAAATGATTTGGTCCATAATTTAAAAGAAAAATAACTTAAAAAATTAAATTTATTTGGTTATACATTTTTTTAACCTTAAAATATTTCTCATAGTATTGCTACCACAAAACCCATACTATTTTAATAGGTTACATATATTATTTTTTAAGTAAAATTAGTAGGTACATACGTTAGTGATAGATAAGTAGATAATGTTTTAATATTTGTACACTTTTTGCGTCTTTAAGTTATCTTAAGAATAAACAGTGTAAAGATTTTAATGTTTATCAAAATGTATTATAATGCTTTATTTTCATTTAAATTTTCGATGACAATGTGCTCAAAATACCTTAAGTTTTCTAAAATGGTGAGACAAACTCAATTTAATGAAACTAGTCTAATGTGCCACGCACTAACCCTTACAATAGGATAATTCTTCTTCTTTATTCCCTTTCAACAAAACACTCTGTACTTTCCACAGCTATGTCAAAGCTCTTTGTCACATTCCATATGTAAATTTACTTTGTGGTCCAGCGTGAGGCAATCAAATTGATTGGGTGTTAATCAAAAGGTAGAAATTTGGAATTACTTAAAATACGGTTAACCAAAGACAAATATAAGGCAATTATCTTTCATTTGGGTAAATCTTTTAATAATTAATTTTGATTTGGGAACAATAACTGTTGTTTAAGTATTGCCGTCCAAGTGATTAAAGTGACTAGTAAAATGTGCGCAATTTCATAATATTCTAAACCTTTGTAGATACTTTTTCTCAAAATCATTTTGTAGCCTATTTCTAATAATAGAATACTAAATGGAGATAAGAGTCTCCATAACGCACAAATACGGTACTTTTATTTCATTATAATACAATCAAATACACATTTGCAGTAACCAATATTAAATTCAAAAATCTCTTTAAAAATTTGACCCCGTGACAATGAATACAAATAATAAACTGTATTGCTTACGCTATTGCAACTGATGATTGCATTATTAATGTATTTTTAAATTAAACTTGTATATATTACCTTTTAAACAAGATACAACTATTAACAAGAAACAAGATGTCACATGTACTGACTTTTAATATCTTGTGGAGTTTTCCACACCAATGAACGTAGTTGAAATGTATTGCTTAGTAGTAAACTTTAGTTTAGAAATAAAAAAATTATTTACCAGTAGACGCTTATTAAACTAAACAGTTAAGGATTAATAATTGATATTTGGGTTGATTTAGTCAAGTGTTTAATTATTTGCCAAACAGATCTGTAAGGATCGTAAAATCATTCATTTTAAAATGATATTGTGAAACTTAATTGACAATTCGAGTATGTTACGTAAAACGATAACGTTAAACACATTTTACAGTAGGAGATGTGTGTAATTTTTATGTTGTTGAATTCATATTAAATTTGCTAAAATAAATCTATCATAGGCTAATAAAACATAAAGATCTGCCAATCTCAATTTCATTTATGTAAACATGTTTCCAGTAAATGGGATAAATTCAGTTTCTCTGACTTACTCAAAGCTGATTAGCACTAAGAATATTTCGTTAAATACTTGAAATCAGCTAATTGACTAAACGCATCTAATCATATTCCCATCTTCATTTACTTTCCCTTCAATTGGAACCAAATAATTGTAATCATTACATACGGATACTCCTTCTTATGTACTTAGAACAGGACATCATTGATGAAAGTGAACGTGGATTTTAATGTTGGTTCATCTCTAAAGGTTTTTACTCAAATTCAAGGTTGATATTGGAAAAAAACGTTACGAAAATAAATAGTTCGTAAACGATACAAAAATAACGGATATGTAATTTCTTAAGTTTCCTTCTCCAGTGCCCTTCTCATCAATATTTAAGTTGTAATTTGTATTTTAAGATATGAAGTTAGAACTAAGAAGCACTCTAGAAACCAATGACTAGGTGAGACGGCCACACTCGACGTTGGATGACATCGTTACCTTTGGGTGGTATTGGAAACCTCCGGTCAAAGCCATTACAAGATTTGCGGGAATAATAGACGTAGAATAACCCCTACCCCATCCCAAAATATATTTGTTTTAACTAGTTAATTGGGGTGAAAAGTAAAATGTTGTGTTTATTTTATATTATTATACTCATTGCCATCCAATAATAATTATTTTTAGTAATAAATTTTACATATGTACCTCGACACTAAGATGTGCATAAAACTTATGTTTAATCAGAAACATACATATTTCCTTGTAGGGGTATAGAGATCCTTAAGTTTATGATTTAGTTCGAAGAAATGCATTTTTCGCTTTTTAGACTATTTAGTCTATTTATTATTAATAAAGTATATGGGTTATTTAATTTACTTTAGTAATGGATGCCTTTTTTAAACTGTAATGCTTTGAAAAAAGGCATTCCCAATAAATTCAAATCATTGTTATTTTGAGGGTCAATAAAACAAGTACGCCTAACAACTTCCGAGATAAGTAGATTCAATGAGTAATCTCAAATAAATGTTCTGAATATTTAAGAAAAAGGAATAAATCTAAGGAAATCGATTTAAGTAACTAATGAAGCATATTTGTTTCTTAGACGGCTAAAGTAGTTGTTATAAGTTTCTTATCTGATAGTAAAACATAAAATATCCACACTGGATTCAGAGATCTCGTATTCGTTGACGCTTCACATTGAGGAAACGACAAGCATAAAGGTCACATACAGTTTGCGTGGTTTATTGAAATCTGTATTGCTTTGTAATCTATATAGAGTACATATTTGCATTTTATTTTCTATTATATGCTTCTAAACATTTTTACCTAAAATAAGTTTACCTAAACATTTCTATGAAAACCACAAACTGAGTGTATTTATATTGCAATATTATTTAAACATATTTATCTAACAGTCTTGAGAAAAACTATTTTTTTGTTTATTTCAATTTGAAATATCTATATATTGCAGCCAGTTTGTATAGTTAGTTAAAAGACACATATCCTCTTATTAGTTAATCTTCCTTGACCCTTACTTGATTGCCTGTTTCCCGTTGAATAGACTAGGATTGAAACAATTATTTAATAAAAACAATTTTATTGGAGAATTCATATGCTATGAAATGTAATGCTACTTTATTGATTTTAAGTATAATATATTTAATATACTATCCTTCAGTTCAAACAACTTATAGAAATGTTATAATAAATATCAAATTTAATAGTTTTAAACATTTATGTATACTTAATACCCTTCAAAACAACAATTAATATATTGTAAACGGTATATGATTTAATAATAAAAGTTACATAATTAAATACCATTCTCTATCAAAATGTGGGTTGTACAAATTATTTTTTATCTGACTATAAGCGAAATATTTTTTCATTGTAATATTACTAATACAAGTGTTTCTTATATGTGAGAAAATATCTTTTGGAGAAAAGTTATGTGTATCCATTTTCTTTCCTGTTTCAATTTTAACAACTTACCAACTAATTGTAATTTACATCAAACTGCCGTCTTATACTTCACACCCACAAGACATGTTACAGTTATTTCTTATTAAATGATTTTGGTAAAAGACGTTTAACATACAGAAATTCACTCTTCCTCTACTTTTATATAATTTAAGTAATGTAATGTATATATTACTTAAATAAATACACTTAAATGTATATAAATTCATTTAAACGTTAATGTAATGCATGTTGAATAAATCAAACGATTAAAATATAATACTCTTAAAATCTGTTTATATTTTCATGTTTCATGTGAGCCAAATTGATTTACTACGATAGGTGATAAAAGTCATTGGTTAATAAGTAAATTAGGTTAAACTGATGAATACAACAAGAATTGAAGATTACTACAAACTTGACAGTGCATCTGCCTGTCATCTTACCGGTGCAAACTTACGCTACATCTCGAAGACTCCTTCCTTTCACCTGAATTCAGTTACATTCAACCTATTTTAATTAATGTAGATTATTACATTTATGTGCTGCAATATTATAAGTATAATTTATATATTGATTCATTTTTATTTACTAATCATAAAGTTCTTTATTATATACTTTAGGGTGTTAGGGTGATACAATGTGCTACCCAACTCGGATTAAATATAACTAATTATAGCTGTAAAATGAATTAGGGATTTCAGTTTTGGAAGTTGTATTTTTGAGGAATTAGATGGTTAGTTAGCACGGTACAGTTGTTCATGTAACAATTTGGTGAAAAAATTTGTTTAATAAAATGATGTGTAAGTCATAAAAAAGTACAGGATAATCATATTGATGTCTAAGATTGTTGTATTAAATTTAACAAAAACTAGACCGTGTTTATAAGATCTGTTAATTATACCCGAACAGTCTTAAATGAAATGTTGACTATCAACTAAGTGACAATCCTGAATGAAACCAAGCCCACTCAAGTGAACTGAAGTGGAATACACTTCAATATTGTCTCTATTCGCCAGCTTGAATATATTGTTATATCTCACCCTCCTACCAATCCTCTTTACTCTCTCATCTTCTCTAGCAACATCTCGAGGAGGCATGAATGGGTGCTTTCATGATATGTTTGTGTCATTTGAAGAGAAATGTGCATAATATAGAATAATTTTTTGATTTTAGTATCATAAATTAGCAATGTATGTATTATTTGTACTTTTAAAGGTTAAATACTTAATAATATTAAATGTTAAGTACTAAAATAATATAAAAATTCCTCTGGTTCAGAAAACAAGTCGAAACACGACCAGAAAGTGAACTTTGTGTGATCGGATGGATTTGTTTTTTCGCAGCTAATAATAATATTAATAATTATAATAAACATTTCTATATTACAGTATCTAAGAAAGAATTTATAACTATGAGGCTAAATATTGTTTACATAGCATAAATGTTTGTAAAGATATAAAAAATACATTAACTTGGCCATATTTACCTTTTAAAGGTTCCATGTAATATATAAGATTGGATTTAAGTCATTGGTAAGGACAATTGTTTTCTTAATAAACGTACAGTAATAGAAATTCAATAGTTTTAAAATACTTACTATGAAGTTACTACGCACAGTTTATTTCTTGGACTACTTTGTCATTTCATAGTTAATGGGGGGGGGGGGGGTTTCTGTTGTAAGTATTTTCATCATTACCTGTAGAAGCGTATTCCTCGTGACTAATTTTAAGGTAGCGAGTTTCTGAAATAAATGATGAACAAACTACATCTGTAAGGAATCGTATAATCTTAAAATACAGCACTTTTAAAATTTAAATATTCATTATTCTGGTTCTAATATTTTGTTTTTTTATTCCATAAAAACTAAATTGTAATGATGACAATATTACAATTAATGGATACTATGACTTTCATACAAATACATGTTAAAGCTATCAATATTATTCCTAATTTTTCGAAAATAAAAAACAAATATGTTAAAAAAGTCTTCAGAGTAACATTTTACTAATTGAAACTAAACTAAACGCTACATGTATCTGAATTGTCCGCAGAAAATCGAAAAAATTATATTTATGATTAATGACCTGTAGGAAAAAGACTGCTTTATTCTACAGCTTGATCTTATTGGATTTTAACCAGTTTGAAAGCAATTTATTTTACTGAAAGATAAAACAGTTAGAAAATGTATTATAATATTGGGCAGTAATCATTTAAAATCAACATTAGCAAACTTCTGTACCTGAAAAGGATGTATTTTCTGATATAGAGATTGCTAATAAAAGCCATTTAATTTCATAACTTTTAACCTCTAATGAATTTGGTCCTAAACGTTTTTATATGGCATAGCAATTCTAAGAAATTATGCCTAAATCAGGATAATACAAGCTAGCATGAAACGAGAATAAATATGCTCCAAAAAGTAGATGGAACAAATAGCACGAAACAAAATATTCTTAGCAAAGTCATTTTACGTTTTTTAAATAAAAAATTTAACATAAAAACTAGTTTATTTTGCTCTTATATAGCATAAGTATATACTAAGTTATTTATCGAATTGTTCTAATCAAAAGGTGCCTGAAATAAACCTTGGTTATTAAAAAAATGTTAACAAAAAGAATTATATACTTTAGAAGAATAATAACTCATAGAAAGCCACTTGCTCTTAATAAACCATTATAATACAGAAGATAGTTACAAACCAAGTTACATTTTACCAATAATAACTCGCAGAAAGCCACTTGCTCTTAATAAACCATTATAATACAGAAGATAGTTACAAACCAAGTTACATTTTACCAATAATAACTCGCAGAAAGCCACTTGCTCTTAATAAACCATTATAATACAGACGGTAGTTACAAACCAATTTACATTGTACCAATAATAACTCACAGAAAGCCACTTGCTCTTAATAAACCATTATAATACAGACGGTAGTTACAAACCAATTTACATTGTACCAATAATAACTCATAGAAAGCCACTTGCTTTTTATAAACCATTATAATACAGAAGGTAGTTACAAACTAAGTTACATTGTACCAATAATAACTCACAGAAAGCCACTTGCTCTTAATAAACCATTATAATAAAGAAGGTAGTTACAAACCAAGTAACATTGTACCAATAATAACTCACAGAAAGCCACTTGCTCTTAATAAACCATTATAATACAGAAGGTAGTTACAAACCAAGTAACATTGTACCAATAATAACTCACAGCATGTCACTTGCTCTTAATAAACCATTATAATACAGAAGGTAGTTACAAACCAAGTAACATTGTAACAATAATAACTCAGAGAAAGCCACTTGCTCTTAATAAACCATTATAATACAGAAGGTAGTTACAAACCAAGTAACATTGTACCAATAATAACTCACAGAAAGCCACTTGCTCTTTATAAACCATTATAATACAGAAGGTAGTTACAAACCAAGTTACATTGTACCAATAATAACTCACAGAAAGCCACTTGCTCTTAATAAACCATTATAATACAGAAGGTAGTTACAAACCAAGTTACATTGTACCATAATAACTCACAGAAAGCCACTTGCTCTTAATAAACCATTATAATACAGAAGGTAGTTACAAACCAAGTTACATTGTACCAATAATAACTCACAGAAAGCCACTTGCTCTTAATAAACCATTATAATACAGAAGGTAGTTTCAAACCAAGTTACATTGTACCAATAATAACTCACAGAGAGCCACTTGCTCTTAATAAACCATTATAATACAGAAGGTAGTTACAAACCAAGTAACATTGTACCAATAATAACTCACAGAAAGCCACTTGCTCTTAATAAACCATTATAATACAGAAGGTAGTTACAAACCAAGTTACATTGTACCAATAATAACTCACAGCATGTCACTTGCTCTTAATAAACCATTATAATACAGAAGGTAGTTACAAACCAAGTAACATTGTACCAATAATAACTCACAGAAAGCCACTTGCTCTTAATAAACCATTATAATACAGAAGGTAGTTACAAACCAAGTAACATTGTACCAATAATAACTCACAGAAAGCCACTTGCTCTTAATAAACCATTATAATACAGAAGGTAGTTACAAACCAAGTTACATTGTACCAATAATAACTCACAGCATGTCACTTGCTCTTAATAAACCATTATAATACAGAAGGTAGTTACAAACCAAGTAACATTGTACCAATAATAACTCACAGAAAGCCACTTGCTCTTAATAAACCATTATAATACAGAAGGTAGTTACAAACCAAGTTACATTGTACCAATAATAACTCACAGCATGTCACTTGCTCTTAATAAACCATTATAATACAGAAGGTAGTTACAAACCAAGTTACATTGTACCAATAAAAGCTTCTTGTTCTTTTTGTCTTTTAATAACTTTGAACGTCCACGTTAGTATGCTTTTACACATTTCTCACCCGGAAAATTGTATTTTAGTTTTAATATATTATACTTCCATACTGTTTTCTGCGTTAAGTATGCATTTGGAATCTAAGTTTCAGTTAGTTTATTTCCTAGGCACTCAAAAATATGTTATATTTTCAAAAATGTAATATCTATTTAAAATATCCATACGTTGATATATAGGCTTAGCTCAAACTAACAACTTCATTTGGTGACATTCTATTTTTAGGACATCTATTTCAAAGAACTTTTTGGTGTTTACAGCTGACTTGAAGCAGAACTTTTAATTTCATTTTTGGGAGGAAACAGGTTGTCCGTGGCTAGGCTACCACGTTGTAAATTATAATAGAGGTAAATAATAAACAATTTAAACTCGAAATAGCACCTGCTTTATAATGAAAACAAACGCAAAAATGGAATATTATGTTTTATATATTCAAAATATGTAGTTAGTTATATTTTTATTTTGAAATTTTTGTGTTTTGTTTTTTAATTATTTTTTTTATTTATTCATATATAAGTGTCTAAAGTTTATTCTCAAATATACAGCATTACATTGCTAATACATTAGGTAGATGAACAGTTAAGTGTGTTTTTAAAAGAATGCCTACAAATAGACTTGTTCTCAAGTCATGAGTGGAATATTTGCCAGGTAGGCAATACTTTAAAATTACATGAATATCACATTCCCGTCCCTATTACGTTGTTTGTAGAATGTATGTGGCAGTTACTATACTTTACGGTGTATTGGTGACAGTTTTAGAGGGATTATTCCTCGTACACACAACGGAAATTGCTGCAATATGTTCATTTTTAGAATGGGTAAATAACCTTTTGCTATAGGATTATTCGACAGTTACCAAGAATAATGATGTAACTAATATAGAGAACAAATGTTGCAGGCCCTTTGTTATGTTTATTTAGTATGAAAAGAATTAATGTTGTGGAGTATATGTAACAGAATAAACCTGTACAGAACGTCTAGTAGAATTTATAGATCATTTATTTTCATTGTCAGGGTAGATTAATTTCTAATGTTATAATATGTCTTTATAACATATTTTAATTACTAAAAAGTTTTCTTTAGTCTTTCGTAATGATTGCAGTATAAAAGCAATTGCTTTCTTTAAAATGATATTTTGCAAACAGCTCATTATGCTTAAAAATAAAAATATTGACAGATAAGCTCTTAAGCTTACATACTATTTTACAGTTCACATACTAAGCATTCCCATTTTTTCCCTAGGATTCATTTAAAGTTAAATAATAGAATATAATATAATAAACATTTGTTTCGTAACAATAAGGTGAACTTATGTGTTTTCTTACACTGGTATATATTTTTTTTCCTTGAGCTTTCTTACACTTAACCTTACATAATATATTATTTTGTTGTGTTATAAAAGTTGAAATATAAAGATTTGTAGCTTTTTGTGTGGTAATGTACACCCATATCACATTTATATTGTAATGGATTGGATTTACTAATGTAATATTACAATATTAGTAGGAAATTTAAATTAAAAAATCCAGTATTTAAATTATTCTCGTTAAATCATTATATAAAATAAACTATACTAGTATGCCGTTTAAAACAATCACATGTACACAAATTAACGTAGTTTTATGAGACACAAATTCACCAATGTTTAAATTTTTTTTAATCTACTAATTTATTATTTTTATTAAATTTATTAGCTTATTTAATTTGTGTAATTTATATAATCTAAATTAAACATGTCGATTGTGTAAAGTATAAGCCCAAACCAATTTTCAATCATGTTTACATCTAGAATCATTTAATCAATCATTGAAATAATAGCCTAGTGTTTAAAAGAAACGAGAAAATAAAATAACCTTCTGTAATAATTTAAAATGAAACATAAAAATCTAGCTCTCTGAGTTATAGACAAATAATTAATAAATATAAAATATCCCCAAATTTTAACACTTAAGAATAATCTTGCTTAGTAAAAACTTCGTAAAACAGTCAATACAGACAAAATGCTTTATACAATATTATTTGTTGCTAGAGTATTTAGAGAATTTAAATCTTCCTGGATTTCCTGGATTCCTGGACTCGTCTAACTGGACTTATTTTGAATAATAATAAACACTAATCTGTCATGACTATTATGATTTTTTGGAAAATAAACCCATAATTGAAGCATCGTTTGAGTATAGTGGGCAGTAACATGTTTTTGTTATTCTTAACAGTGCTAAAACATAAACCCTACAACAACTTTTGTATCTATTTATTAGTTTTTATTTACTTAATAAAAATGTTTGTCTCATTTCAATTAATTATTCAAATGATCTTAAGGAATAACAAAAATGTTTATAGTATTGTTAAAATACAATTTACTACCAAAAACTACAAAACCTTACACTATTACTATTAAGTGCCTTTGATTTCGTTCTACATAAAATACAATAAGGCTTATCAGCTGCAGTAGTTTTTACTTAATCAGATAACAAATTAAACATAAAAATATTGCAAAATAAACTACGTATAATAGTTTACAAGAACAATACATATTTATGCAAAAATGTATAACTTTTTGTTGAAATTCACCCTGAACGTCTCTCTCCTACATATCCAAGTTGTCTACAGTAAAGGCATATATTGGTGTTTATAATATTACCACGTCCCTTCAATATTTGTCAGCTCCATAACATGCCCTTTGTCATGGAAATCCACCCTTTGCCGCTGGTCCCTCGCCTTATCATGAATTGACGTCCTACGACGTCATCAATATAAGTGGAAAATACTTGTTAATAAACATCTAGAATGTGTAAAAAAGTATATTTTTCTGCTAAATTTAATTACATTGTGCATTTTCAATATAGCTATTAGTTTTACGAAATACATTTTACACATTTTTCTATCAATGACTTTCAGATAGGATTTTTTTTGTTTTGTTATTTACTACCATCTTAATTTTTCACTTGAAGACTCATAAATATTATTATTACTGGATAGTTAACAGCAAAATTAGTTTTAATTGCCTTGGTTTGAGTTTCTAAAAACACTTTTGGTTGGCTGGGAGATGTATCTAGAAGTAACATTAACAACATTACCATTATACATTAACAAACAAAATGTAGTAACAAGAAGCACGATTTTGAGTTGAGTAAACTTAATTACGGCTTTAAAACATATTAGACTATAAAATAAAGTAACACCTTGATATAGGTCTCACAAGGTGTTCAGAGTGCCGTGAAAACATGTACAGATGGTCCCTTACTGTTACATGTAACACCTTGACATAGGTCTAACAAGGTGTTCAGAGTGCCGTGAACACATGTACAGAAGGCCCCTTACTGTTACATGTAACACCTTGATATAGGTCTCACAAGGTGTTCAGAGTGCCGTGAAAACATGTACAGAAGGTCCCTTACTGTTACATGTAACACCTTGACATAGGTCTAACAAGGTGTTCAGAGTGCCGTGAAAACATGTACAGAAGGCCCCTTACTGTTACATGTAACACCTTGACATAGGTCTAACAAGGTGTTCAGAGTGCCGTGAACACATGTACAGAAGGCCCCTTACTGTTACATGTAACACCTTGATATAGGTCTCACAAGGTGTTCAGAGTGCCGTAAACACATGTACAGAAGGCCCCTTACTGTTACATGTAACACCTTGACATAGGTCTCACAAGGTGTTCAGAGAGCCGTGAAAACATGTACAGAAGGCCCCTTACTGTTACATGTAACACCTTGACATAGGTCTCACAAGGTGTTCAGAGTGCCGTGAACACATGTACAGAAGGCCCCTTACTGTTACATGTAACACCTTGATATAGGTCTTACAAGGTGTTCAGAGTGCCGTGAAAACATGTACAGAAGGCCCCTTACTGTTACATGTAACACCTTGACATAGGTCTAACAAGGTGTTCAGAGTGCCGTGAACACGTGTACAGAAGGCCCCTTACTGTTACATGTAACACCTTGACATAGGTCTAACAAGGTGTTCAGAGTGCCGTGAACACGTGTACAGAAGGCCCCTTACTGTTACATGTAACACCTGGACATAGGTCTCACCAGGTGTTCAGAGTGCCGTGAAGAACAAATGTACAGAAGGCCTCTTACTGTTACATGTAACACATTGACAAAGGTCTCACAAGGTGTTCAGAGTGACGTGAACAAATGTACAGAAGGCCCCTTACTGTTACATGTAACACATTGACAAAGGTCTCACAAGGTGTTCAGAGTGACGTGAACAAATGTACAGAAGACCCCTTACTGTTACATGTAACACCTTGAAATAGGTCTTACAAGGTGTTCAGAGAGCCGTGAACAAATGTACAGAAGGTCCCCTACTGTAACATGTACATTATACAGGTAAGTACGTATACTCCACTGTTGTTAACACTACATGGATAGAAGATCTTAGATCAACTCATTACTTAGATCTCTATACATTCCGTGATAATATCGCTGGCCTCTCACCCTTTAATTTCACTATCAATTTGTCGTGACTCTTTAGTATTTATGTATATCGAATTAATAATCCGGCAATATAAATACTTGAAATAAGAATTATGGCTTCATAAAATTATAAATTAAGTTTCATTTATGTCGATTTCTGTGATACAATGATCGTCTCGCCCTGATGATGGCTGGGCCGACACGTTGGCAATGTTTGTAAATAGCCCAGTGACGCGGTCGAAACCGAACTCCTAGAATTTGTTAGGTTTATTATGGAAATGTGTACATTTATTTCACAATGATATAAATGAAATGTATATCATTTCATATACATTACTCGTACAACATGTAAAATGATATTTATTATCATCACACTATTAATGATATAACCTAATATAAAAGTGCGCTGTAGGCACGATGAGTATTGAACTGTACACATTGGAGTGGGCTTTGAATTGCTTTTAGATTTATAAGTCATAATAGTTTGTTATTAAATAAATTTTTCCTTTCATTTGTCTAAAATGTATTGACTAAATGATTTATTTACTTAAATATAACCAGAAGTTTAGGGTTGTTATAGACAATGTTACATGACTAATCAATGTATTTTATTAAAATATTTGATGTAATTAATTTTTCTTCGGTCTGTAAACATACATTAATAATATGATGTTCTACTTTTTATGATATTGAACTTATAGTTCAATAGTAAATTTAAAGCAAAAAATATATTTTTATAGTTCATTTTGAAATTCAAAAACACACGAGATACTTTGTATTAGTTAATTTTTCGTTCGTTATTTTTTCAGTATAATATTAAAACTATTCATAATGTTGCTAATATGTTTCCGTACAACATCTTAAAACCCATTATTTTATTTTATGAAACTATAATATAGTATAGTCTCTCCTTTGAATACATTTCTCTTTATCCTTTGAGTAATTGCTTGTTATTCGATACTTAAGTACTACTCAGCCAAACGACCGTTGAAGGTGTGTAACAAAGTTTAAAGTAGAAGCTGGTTTAAGATGTAATCTGTGTCAAAGTAATTACTTGTTATTCGATACCTAAGTACTACTCAGCCAAAGGACCGTTGAAGGTGTGTAACAAAGTTTAAAGTAGAAGCTAATTTAAGATGTAATCTGTGTCAAAGTAATTGCTTGTTATTCGATACTTAAGTACTACTCAGCCAAACGACCGTTGAAGTTGTGTAACAAAATTTAAAGTAGAAGCTGGTTTAAGATGTAATCTGTGTCAAAGTAATTGCTTGTTATTCGATACTTAAGTACTACTCAGCCAAACGACCGTTGAAGGTGTGTAACAAAGTTTAAAGTAGAAGCTGGTTTAAGATGTAATCTGTGTCAAAGTAATTGCTTGTTATTCGATACCTTAGTACTACTCAGCCAAACGACCGTTGAAGGTGTGTAACAAAGTTTAAAGTAGAAGCTGGTTTAAGATGTAATCTGTGTCAAAGTAATTACTTGTTATTCGATACCTTAGTACTACTCAGCCAAACGACCGTTGAAGGTGTGTAACAAAGTTTAAAGTAGAAGCTGGTTTAAGATGTAATCTGTGTCAAAGTAATTGCTTGTTATTCGATACTTAAGTACTACTCAGCCAAACGACCGTTGAAGGTGTGTAACAAAGTTTAAAGTAGAAGCTGGTTTAAGATGTAATCTGTGTCAAAGTAATTGCTTGTTATTCGATACTTAAGTACTACTCAGCCAAACGACCGTTGAAGGTGTGTAACAAAGTTTAAAGTAGAAGCTGGTTTAAGATGTAATCTGTGTCAAAGTAATTACTTGTTGTTCGATACCTTAGTACTACTCAGCCAAACGACCGTTGAAGGTGTGTAACAAAGTTTAAAGTAGAAGCTGGTTTAAGATGTAATCTGTGTCAAAGTAATTGCTTGTTATTCGATACTTAAGTACTACTCAGCCAAACGACCGTTGAAGGTGTGTAACAAAGATTAAAGTAGAAGCTGGTTTAAGATGTAATCTGTGTCAAAGTAATTGCTTGTTATTCGATACTTAAGTACTACTCAGCCAAACGACCGTTGAAGGTGTGTAACAAAGTTTAAAGTAGAAGCTGGTTTAAGATGTAATCTGTGTCAAAGTAATTGCTTGTTATTCGATACCTTAGTACTACTCAGCCAAAGGACCGTTGAAGGTGTGTAACAAAGTTTAAAGTAGAAGCTGGTTTAAGATGTAATCTGTGTCAAAGTAATTGCTTGTTATTCGATACCTTAGTACTACTCAGCCAAAGGACCGTTGAAGGTGTGTAACAAAGTTTAAAGTAGAAGCTGGTTTAAGATGTAATCTGTGTCAAAGTAATTGCTTGTTATTCGATACCTTAGTACTACTCAGCCAAACGACCGTTGAAGGTGTGTAACAAAGTTTAAAGTAGAAGCTGGTTTAAGATGTAATCTGTGTCAAAGTAATTGCTTGTTATTCGATACCTTAGTACTACTCAGCCAAACGACCGTTGAAGGTGTGTAACAAAGTTTAAAGTAGAAGCTGGTTTAAGATGTAATCTGTGTCAAAGTAATTGCTTGTTATTCGATACCTTAAGTACTACTCAGCCAAACGACCGTTGAAGGTGTGTAACAAAGTTTAAAGTAGAAGCTGGTTTAAGATGTAATCTGTGTCAAAGTAATTGCTTGTTATTCGATACCTAAGTACTACTCAGCCAAAGGACCGTTGAAGATGTGTAACAAAGTTTAAAGTAGAAGCTGGTTTAAGATGTAATCTGTGTCAAAGTAATTGCTTGTTATTCGATACCTTAGTACTACTCAGCCAAAGGACCGTTGAAGGTGTGTAACAAAGTTTAAAGTAGAAGCTGGTTTAAGATGTAATCTGTGTCAAAGTAATTACTTGTTATTCGATACCTTAGTACTACTCAGCCAAACGACCGTTGAAGGTGTGTAACAAAGTTTAAAGTAGAAGCTGGTTTAAGATGTAATCTGTGTCAAAGTAATTGCTTGTTATTCGATACTTAAGTACTACTCAGCCAAACGACCGTTGAAGGTGTGTAACAAAGTTTAAAGTAGAAGCTGGTTTAAGATGTAATCTGTGTCAAAGTAATTGCTTGTTATTCGATACCTTAGTACTACTCAGCCAAACGACCGTTGAAGGTGTGTAACAAAGTTTAAAGTAGAAGCTGGTTTAAGATGTAATCTGTGTCAAAGTAATTGCTTGTTATTCGATACCTTAGTACTACTCAGCCAAAGGACCGTTGAAGGTGTGTAACAAAGTTTAAAGTAGAAGCTGGTTTAAGATGTAATCTGTGTCAAAGTAATTGCTTGTTATTCGATACCTTAGTACTACTCAGCCAAACGGACCGTTGAAGGTGTGTAACAAAGTTTAAAGTAGAAGCTGGTTTAAGATGTAATCTGTGTCAAAGTAATTGCTTGTTATTCGATACCTTAGTACTACTCAGCCAAAGGACCGTTGAAGGTGTGTAACAAAGTTTAAAGTAGAAGCTGGTTTAAGATGTAATCTGTGTCAAAGTAATTGCTTGTTATTCGATACCTTAGTACTACTCAGCCAAACGACCGTTGAAGGTGTGTAACAAAGTTTAAAGTAGAAGCTGGTTTAAGATGTAATCTGTGTCAAAGTAATTGCTTGTTATTCGATACCTTAGTACTACTCAGCCAAACGACCGTTGAAGGTGTGTAACAAAGTTTAAAGTAGAAGCTGGTTTAAGATGTAATCTGTGTCAAAGTAATTGCTTGTTATTCGATACCTTAGTACTACTCAGCCAAACGACCGTTGAAGGTGTGTAACAAAGTTTAAAGTAGAAGCTGGTTTAAGATGTAATCTGTGTCAAAGTAATTACTTGTTATTCGATACCTTAGTACTACTCAGCCAAACGACCGTTGAAGGTGTGTAACAAAGTTTAAAGTAGAAGCTGGTTTAAGATGTAATCTGTGTCAAAGTAATTACTTGTTATTCGATACCTTAGTACTACTCAGCCAAACGACCGTTGAAGGTGTGTAACAAAGTTTAAAGTAGAAGCTGGTTTAAGATGTAATCTGTGTCAAAGTAATTGCTTGTTATTCGATACCTTAGTACTACTCAGCCAAACGACCGTTGAAGGTGTGTAACAAAGTTTAAAGTAGAAGCTGGTTTAAGATGTAATCTGTGTCAAAGTAATTGCTTGTTATTCGATACCTTAGTACTACTCAGCCAAAGGACCGTTGAAGGTGTGTAACAAAGTTTAAAGTAGAAGCTGGTTTAAGATGTAATCTGTGTCAAAGTAATTACTTGTTATTCGATACCTTAGTACTACTCAGCCAAACGACCGTTGAAGGTGTGTAACAAAGTTTAAAGTAGAAGCTGGTTTAAGATGTAATCTGTGTCAAAGTAATTGCTTGTTATTCGATACCTTAGTACTACTCAGCCAAAGGACCGTTGAAGATGTGTAACAAAGTTTAAAGTAGAAGCTGGTTTAAGATGTAATCTGTGTCAAAGTAATTGCTTGTTATTCGATACTTAAGTACTACTCAGCCAAAGGACCGTTGAAGGTGTGTAACAAAGTTTAAAGTAGAAGCTGGTTTAAGATGTAATCTGTGTCAAAGTAATTGCTTGTTATTCGATACCTTAATACTACTCAGCCAAACGACCGTTGAAGGTGTGTAACAAAGTTTAAAGTAGAAGCTGGTTTAAGATGTAATCTGTGTCAAAGTAATTGCTTGTTATTCGATACTTAAGTACTACTCAGCCAAACGACCGTTGAAGGTGTGTAACAAAGTTTAAAGTAGAAGCTGGTTTAAGATGTAATCTGTGTCAAAGTAATTGCTTGTTATTCGATACCTTAGTACTACTCAGCCAAACGACCGTTGAAGGTGTGTAACAAAGTTTAAAGTAGAAGCTGGTTTAAGATGTAATCTGTGTCAAAGTAATTGCTTGTTATTCGATACTTAAGTACTACTCAGCCAAACGACCGTTGAAGGTGTGTAACAAAGTTTAAAGTAGAAGCTGGTTTAAGATGTAATCTGTGTCAAAGTAATTACTTGTTATTCGATACCTTAGTACTACTCAGCCAAACGACCGTTGAAGTTGTGAAACAAAATTTAAAGTAAAAGCTGGTTTAAGATGTAATCTGTGTCAAAGTAATTGCTTGTTATGTGATACTTTTAAGTACTACTCAGCCAAACGACCGTTAAATGTGTGTAACAAAGTTTAAAGTAGAAGCTGGTTTAAGATGTAATCTGTGTCAAAGTAATTGCTTGTTATTCGATACTTAAGTACTACTCAGCCAAACGACCGTTGAAGGTGTGTAACAAAGTTTAAAGTAGAAGCTGGTTTAAGATGTAATCTGTGTCAAAGTAATTGCTTGTTATTCGATACCTAAGTACTACTCAGCCAAAGGACCGTTGAAGGTGTGTAACAAAGTTTAAAGTAGAAGCTGGTTTAAGATATAATCTGTGTCAAAGTAATTGCTTGTTATTCGATACCTTAGTACTACTCAGCCAAACGACCGTTGAAGGTGTGTAACAAAGTTTAAAGTAGAAGCTGGTTTAAGATGTAATCTGTGTCAAAGTAATTGCTTGTTATTCGATACCTTAGTACTACTCAGCCAAACGACCGTTGAAGGTGTGTAACAAAGTTTAAAGTAGAAGCTGGTTTAAGATGTAATCTGTGTCAAAGTAATTGCTTGTTATTCGATACCTTTAGTACTACTCAGCCAAACGACCGTTGAAGGTGTGTAACAAAGTTTAAAGTAGAAGCTGGTTTAAGATGTAATCTGTGTCAAAGTAATTGCTTGTTATTCGATACCTTAGTACTACTCAGCCAAATGACCGTTGAAGGTGTGTAACAAAGTTTAAAGTAGAAGCTGGTTTAAGATGTAATCTGTGTCAAAGTAATTGCTTGTTATTCGATACCTTAGTACTACTCAGCCAAAGGACCGTTGAAGGTGTGTAACAAAGTTTAAAGTAGAAGCTGGTTTAAGATGTAATCTGTGTCAAAGTAATTACTTGTTATTCGATACCTTAGTACTACTCAGCCAAAGGACCGTTGAAGGTGTGTAACAAAGTTTAAAGTAGAAGCTGGTTTAAGATGTAATCTGTGTCAAAGTAATTACTTGTTATTCGATACCTTAGTACTACTCAGCCAAAGGACCGTTGAAGGTGTGTAACAAAGTTTAAAGTAGAAGCTGGTTTAAGATGTAATCTGTGTCAAAGTAATTACTTGTTGTTTGATACCTTAGTACTACTCAGCGAAACGACCGTTGAAGGTGTGTAACAAAGTTTATAGTACGAGTAGAAGCTGGTTTAAGATGTATTCTGTGTTAAAGTAAATTTATTTTTGCTTCCTTTGTTAATTTTATGTAAAATGCTTGAAACAGTTCAAAACTATTTAAGGTACAATATTTTAGTGTATAAATACATATATGCCCTGTCTAATGCCGTTTATATCACAATGACTATTACAAAAAAATATATATTTGTATATCCAATTATTAAAAGGCATGCTTCATAAAACCTGGCTGTCAAAATGGGTAATCTAGCTTTTACTATTTCTTTAATTCTTTACATTAAGTAGCAAGCTGAATTATTAATACGTGGTTATAACGTTTTAAAATGTAATCATAATCTTTATAATTAATTAGTTCTTATTTAGATTAAGCACTAAATGAGTTTTATTGATTTGGTTAGTAATTGGCAAAGAAATGTTCGTAATCCTTTTCATTATTTTTAATATCTATAGCATTTGAACTTACTAAGAATTATTAATATTAAGTAATCATGATCACCCGATAGTTTCCATATCACTATGTGACTTATTGTTGACCTGAATATAATTAACTCTAATGTTAATTTTTTTGGTTTAAAACCATGAACCATTAAAATTAGTTAAATTCACTTCACATCAATCACGTATTTAATCAAACAATTAGTTACTCCAAGTTACTGCATTTGTAAAAAGTGATTAGTTAAGGCGTGTCTAAATACCACGACCTCGGTGATTTTTGTCATTTTATATTTATATTCTAATAATTAATAGGTTGAATGTTTATTACATATATGGTTTATTGTATATATTTTCAGCAAAATATTTAAACGTTTCAAGAATTTCTGTGAATGTCTGAAAACGATACTTTCAAATCAACAATAAAAAATAATTTTTAATAAGAGAATAATTATATGGAAATTTGTTTCAAAACGAAACAATGTTTTGTATTTTCACCTAACATGTGCAAGTGTTACGAAACATCAGTTCATAGCTCATTCATTAAAAGTATATTTGTATGGATATTTCACTAGTGTCTGTGCCAGACAAGACAAATACGACAGTTTTTTACAGTTTTCTGCTGTATATGCTTGATGGAATTGCTTTGGTTGTAAATTAAAAGTCATTTTTTTTAAATAAATTCCACAAATTTTAATTTTTATAAGAGCGCTTTCGCCGGTTAAGGCATCTTCAGTTGTAATACATTATATACAGAAAACATATGTGAATAAAAATAACAGAAAAAATCACATGTAAAACATTAAATACTAGTTAAATTACATTTAAGTGGCTAAGTTTGATAAAAATTATTATGAATTAAAATATGGCTTAGAGTTTTCAATTTTCGATGATATTTCTTCTTTAATTAAAGGTAAAAATATATTACTAAAATTTAGAGACGGTTGGGAAATACATTCATCTTTCAAAATGCCATACATGCACTTTCAATTTGGTTTCTCTTGGTTCTTTTAAAATTACACTTGTAGAATTAAACTTGATATCATGTTTTTCATTAATAGCATGTTCAACTAATTTTGATTTTACTGTATTTTCTTTTTTATAATTATAAATGTGCTCATTTATTCTTTTTGAAGTTGGTCTTGAAGTTTGACCTATATAAGTTTTATTGCAATCACAATCAATTTTATATATTACATTCTTTGTTTCTTGTTGTTTATTTTTTGGTTTTAATTTAGTTAAATGGCTTCTTAGATTGTTAGACGAATTAAATACGGTTTTGTACAGAGTGGATATGTTTTGTATATTTGCAATATGCCATGACAGCCACTTTCCATGCGAGTGAGCGCTTTAACGAACTCTTACTTAGTCATCCAAATCTACAACCCCTTTACAGATTGTAAATAATACATAAAAATAGCCGGATGTCAAATTTTGTTTATTATTTATTTATGTAGAATTATGTTCAAAGAAGTCGTCAGTTCAACGTAATCTTTACAGCATTTGAAGTTATTGGTGAAAAGATCTACGTTAATTTTAAATATTGTAAAATCAATCTTGAATGTATATCCACCCCGTTTTATAGCCTTTGTATTTATTATTGCAACATGTCATTTTGATTATTGTTTGTGGGATAGGATAAATTTAATGATGGGTGAAGACATACTCCTGTCAACATTTTGGCCATTTTGAAGAACTTTTTCCATGTTCAGACGTTGAATAATTATACAAGAGTTAAGAGACTTCTTTTAAAAGGTTTAAGTCGCTTATTAATGTAAATTCTCTACTTCCAAAGTTTTTTTTACTATGATTTTGACTGTATTGACGGTCATTGAAGGTATTATATAGAATTGACGGCAAGCAGAAGGGATGACACCCTACATTGGGTAATGAGCCGAGGGCTCATGTTACTTTAGGGCATATGAGTAAATAATATCCGTCCAATCCTTCTCCAGAGGATTGATATTGTCTTGAGCAATAGCATTTATGTTAGTCTCTATTCACGACGGCAATATACATAACATGCTCAGAATATTTCTCTGATCCCGTTTGCTATTGGCCTCCATCTTCCTGTAGGTGCTGTCTAGGATGGTTGGATTTACCCCGGATTACGTCTGACTTAGATTGTTACTGTTTGTGATAAAACCATTTTATAAAATAAAATAAAGTCTTAGCTTAGTAAGCAATATAATGTATATAGAGATTCCTCCAGGGACCTTGGATTGCTGACTTTATCCTGTCGCTTTATTCTCGAAGTAGTCTTGTACTGCGTTTCATGGTGTGCTTTGATGCAGGGCAACGAACTCCACAATTACCAGAGAAGAGGCAGGGAAAACTATTGTCTACAATGACACAGAACAACAGCGCACGCAAAGGTTCCAAAGCAAGTTAGTGTGTAACAGGCTTCCTCCAGAAATAAAAAATACTAACAATTTCAATCAATTTAAAGCTCGTCTAAAATGCCTTTTGGTGTCGGGTGTGTTTTACTCTGTCAATAAGTTTCTGACAAGGCGCTGAGATAATTAAAGTTTAAAATTTACAACTTGCCATATCTATGATGATGAATGAACCGAGTTAATTTTTTCCAGATTGTATGTTTGAATGTAGTAATAAATGATGCAAAGTATTTCTATTTTATATTTTCTATGTTTCAATTTTTTATCGTGACGTATTCAATCCAATTAATATTATTTTATGCATTAAAGGTATATTTATTACTATGATGCTTGCTAACATGACATTAAGCTAAAGACTACGTCCTAATATTTTAGAAAATGGGGTTCAGTAACATTTTTGTGGGCTAGTATTTCAGTTGTTGTTAGGGGTCTACCAACCAAACCTTATTCAGACAAAAGGAAGTAAATAACTATAAATATAAATAAATATGTTTATCAATTAAATAAAATTTAATATTTTATTGTATAATTAAATTATTACAAATTTATAAGCCATATAGATCATTACTTGTAAATTATTGTTTGTGAGACAATAAAAACAATATGCTTAACGAACAAGATTTAACATTTCTTAATATATCTTGGTAGGCCAAAATTCTTAGTTTATGTATATTTATGGGAATATAAACACATTGCTCTTACTTCACAAAGTAAATAATGCAATACTTTTTTACGCTGACTTCTGAATGGATTATCTCATTTCCTCCCATTCTCCGGGGAGGTCAGTCGTATTTCTCACGTTGCCTCCTTTATGAAACTATATTTTAATATAAAATTTATTAAAAAAGAAATACGTCATTAATGCTCTATATATTATAACTTACAATTCATATGTTTCAAATAAAATAAATATAACAAAAATTATAATAAGATAGTTATAATGTTTTTATAATTGTACCATTGGAACTCAATAATTATATATTGAGTGGGATATAAATGTCAATAATATGCATCAGTGACTTAACAATCGTGCTATTTATCAGTTTGTATAATGGCGTAGATAAAACGTAATTTCCAGTGGAGGCAATACGCCAGCTAAAATGGTGCTTCTTCCTTGACAACTAACATATCGACGGAGGTTGTATAGATCTCACAGATATGGAAGACGTGAGTGGGAGCTAATAGCCAATATCAGTGTTGTGCAGACTTAAAAATATGAGTGATACAAATATTGGAAAACGTAATTTGTAATGAATAATAGATTAATGTATAACAATATTAAGGTGCATTTAAATATAACAATTATTATATTGAGCTGAATAAATATCACCTACTGTATATTAAGTATTTTTATTGTGGATTGTAAAATTGTTACTTGAAATGATAGTGACATTTTTTCCTATTACTTTATCTGCCCTTCTTATATGTTATGCCTGACTTTATTTGAGTGAAACTACATGAAAGGCTATAAGTATTTAATAATATTAGTAAAATATTATGTTTACCTTTTTTACTGTAAATATATCTGTACGGAAAGTACTTGATATCAAAAGTAGAGATAATGTAGATAAAAAAGCTTATCCAACTTTTTTCGTAGTAAATTTACCGATTCGAAATATATAAGAAAAAGAATGTGCCCATGAATTCCACATTATAAAAGTAAAATAAAATTATTATTATTTAAGTACAGGGAACAATATTTACTTGAATACTCATAATATACTACCCCATCACAATAAATGACGTAAGATATTAAATGTATATACATCCAAGTAGAAAAAACAAGTAATTTACTAAAATACATAAAATATCCACAATATTTGTTATAAAAGTGCAGACGATGTGAATCAATCAATCGCAACAGAAGAGTCGTGCCTAGAAGGTGACATCTCACAACATGGGAGAGGTATAGTCAGCTCAAGGGGAGTAACATCTACTAGAATAATAATATTGACATACAGTATCCAGGTCGATGATAAGGCGATGTAAGTCAACTAGTTGTAACAGACGAGTGGTACTATTAAAGGTGACATCTCACAACATGGGTGAGGTATAGTCAGCTCAAGGGGAGTAACATCTACTAGAATAATAATATTGACACACAGTATTTAGATCAATGATAAGGCGATGTAAGTCAACTAGTTACACAGATGAGCGGTACTATTGAAGGTGACATCTCACAACATGGGCGAGGTATAGTCAGCTTAAGGGGGGTGACATCTACTAGAGTAATAATATTGATACACAGTATCCAGGTCGATGATAAGGCGATGTAAGTCAATTAGTTGTAACAGACAAGCGGTACTATTGAAGGTGACATCTCACAACACGGGTGAGGTATAGTCATCTTAAGGTGAGTGACATCTACTAGAGTAATAATATTGACATACAGTATCCAGGTCGATGATAAGGCGATGTAAGTCAACTAGATGTAAAAGACGAGCGGTACTATTGGAGGTGACATCTCACAACATGGGTGAGGTATAGTCATCTTAAGGGGAGAGATATCTACTAGAGTAATAATATTGACATACAGTATCCAGGTCGATGTTAAGGCGATGTAAGTCAACTAGTTGTAACAGACGAGCGGTACTATTGAAGGTGACATCTCACAACATGGGTGAGGTATAGTCAGCTTAAGGGGAGTGACAGCACGTACAGTAATAATATTGACATACAGTATCCAGGTCGATGATAAGGCGATGTAAGTCAACTAGTTGTAACAGACGAGCGGTACTATTGAAGGTGACATCTCACAACATTGGTGAGGTTTAGCAAGCTCAAGGGGAGTGACATCTACTAGAGTCATAATATTGACATACAGTATCCAGGTCGATGATAAGGCGATGTAAGTCAACTAGTTGTAACAGACGAGCGGTACTATTGAAGATGACATCTCACAACATGGGTGAGTTATAGTCAGCTCAAGGGGAGTGACATCTACTAGAGTAATAATATTGACATACAGTATCCAGGTCGATGACAAGGCGATGTAAGTCATCTAGTTACACAGACGAGCGGTACTATTGAAGGTGACATCTCACAACATGGGTGAGGTATAGTCAGCTTAAGAGGAGTGATATCTACTAGAGTGATAAAATTTACATACAGTATCCAGGTCGATGTTAAGGCGATGTAAGTCAACTAGTTGTAACAGACGAGCGGTACTACTGAAGGTGACATCTCACAACATGGATGAGGTATAGTCAGCTTAAGGGGAGTGACATCTACTAGAGTAATAATATTGACACACAGTATCCAGGTCGATGATAAGGCGATGTGAGTCAACTAGTTGTAACAGACGAGCGGTACTATTGAAGGTGACAGATCACAACATAGGTGAGGTATAGTCAGCTTAAGGGAAGTGACATCTACTAGAGTAATAATATTGACATACAGTTTCCAGGTCGATGATAAGGCGATGTGAGTCAACTAAATGTAACAGACGAGCGGTACTATTGAAGGTGACATCTCACAACATAGGTGAGGTATATTCAGCTTAAGGGAAGTGACATCTACTAGAGTAATAATACTGACATAAAGTATCCAGGTAGATGGCAAGGCGATATGAGTCAACTACTTGTAACAGACGAGTGGTACTATTGAAGGTGACATCCCACAACATTGGTGAGGTATAGTCAGCTTAAGGGGAGTGACATCTACTAGAGTAATAATATTGACATACAGTATCTAAGTCGATGACAAGGCGATGTAAGTCAACTAGTTGTAACAGACGAGCGGTACTATTGAAGGTGACATCTCACAAAATGGTTGAGGTATAGTCAGATTAAGGGGAGTGACATTCAATACAGTAATAATACTGACATACAGTATCCAGGTAGATGGCAAGGCGATATGAGTCAACTACTTGTAACAGACGAGTGGTACTATTGAAGGTGACATCTCACAACATGGGTGAGGTATAGTCAGCTTAAGGGGAGTGACATCTACTAGAGTAATAATATTGACATACAGTATCCAAGTCGATGACAAGGTGATGTAAGTCAACTAGTTGTAACAGACGAGCGGTACTATTGAAGGTGACATCTCACAACATGGATGAGGTATAGTCAGCTTAAGGGGAGTGACATCTACTAGAGTAATAATATTAACACACAGTATCCAGGTCGATGTTAAGGCGATGTAAGTCAACTAGTTCTAACAGACAAGCGGTACTATTGAAGGTGACATCTCACAACATGGATGAGGTATAGTCAGCTTAAGGGGAGTGACATCTACTAGAGTAATAATATTGACACACAGTATCCAGGTCGATGATGAGGCGATGTAAGTCAACTAGTTGTAACAAACGAGCGGTACTATTGAAGGTGACATCTCACACCATGTGTGAAATATAGCCAGCTTAAAGGGTGTGACATCCATTACAGTAATAATATTGACATATATTATCCAGGTAGATGGCAAGGCGATATGAATCAACTAGTAGTAAGACGAGCGGTACTATTGAAGGTGACATCACACAACATGGGTGAGGTATAGCCAGCTCAAATTGTGTGACATCCAGTACAGTAATAATATTGACATACAGTATCCAGGTAGATGGCAAGGCGATATGAGTCAACTAGTTGTAACAGACGAGTGGTACTGTTGAAGGTGACATCTCACAACATGGGTGAGGTATAGCCAGCTCAAAGGGTGTGACATCCAGTACAGTAATAATATTGAGATACAGTATCCAGGTAGATGGCAAGGCGATATGTGTCAACTAGTTGTAACGGACGAGCGGTACTATTGAAGGTGACTTCACACAACATGGGTGAGGTATAGCCAGCTCAAAGGGTGTGACATCCAGTACAGTAATAATATTGACATACAGTATTCAGGTAGATGGCAGGGAGATATGAGTCAACTAGTTGTAGCAGACGAGCGGTACTATTGAAGGTGACATCTCACAACACATGTGAGGTACAGCCAGCTCAAAGGGTGTGACATCCAGTAAAGTAATAATATTGACATACAGTATCCAGGTAGATGGCAAGGCGATATGAGTCAACTAGTTGTAACAGACGAGCGGTACTATTGAAGGTGACATCTCACACCATGGGTGAGGTATAGTCAGCTCAAGGGGAGTGACATCTACTAGAGTAATATTATTGACATACAGTATCTAGGTCGATGACAAGGCGATGTAAGTCAACTATTTACACAGACGAGCGGTACAATTGAAGGTGACATCTCACAACATGGGTGAGGTATAGTCCGCTTAAGAGGAGTGATATCTACTAGAGTAATAAAATTGACATACAGTCTCCAGGTCGATGTTAAGGCGATGTAAGTCAACTAGTTGTAACAGACGAGCGGTACTATTGAAGGTGACATCTCACAACATGGATGAGGTATAGTCAGCTTAAGGGGAGTGACCTCTACTAGAGTAATAATATTAACACACAGTATCCAGGTCGATGATAAGGCGATGTGAGTCAACTAGTTGTACCAGACGAGCGGTACTATTGAAGGTGACATCTCACAACATAGGTGAGGTATAGTCAGCTTAAGGGAAGTGACATCTACTAGAGTAATAATATTGACATACAGTATCCAGATCGATGATAAGGCGATGTGAGTCAACTAGTTGTAACAGACGAGCCGTACTATTGAAGGTGACATCTCACAACACGGGTGAGGTATAGTCATCTTAAGGTGAGTGACATCTACTAGAGTAATAATATTGACATACAGTATCTTGGTCGATGATAAGGCGATGTAAGTCAACTAGATGTAAAAGACGAGCGGTACTATTGAAGGTGACATCTCACAACATGGGTGAGGTATAGTCATCTTAAGGGGAGTGATATCTACTAGAGTAATAATATTGACATACAGTATCCAGGTCGATGTTAAGGCGATGTAAGTCAACTAGTTGTAACAGACGAGCGGTACTATTGAAGGTGACATCTCACAATATGGGTGAGGTATAGTCAGCTTAAGGGGAGTGACATCTACTAGAGTAATAATATTTACATACAGTATCCAGGTCGATGATAAGGCGATGTAAATAAACTAGTTTTAACAGTCGAGCTGTACTATTGAAGGTGACATCTCACAACATGGGTGAGGTATAGTCAGCTTAAGGGGAGTGATATCTACTAGAATAATAATATTGACATACAGTATCCAGGTCGATGATAAGGCGATCTAAATCAACTAGTTGTAACAGATGAGCGGTACTATTGAAGGTGACATCTCACAACATGGGTGAGGTATATTCAGCTCAAGGGGAGTGACATCTGCTAGAGTAATAATATTGACATACAGTATCCAGGTCGATGACAAGGCGATGTAAGTCAACTAGTTACACAGACGAGCGGTACTATTGAAGGTGACATCTCACAACATGGGTGAGGTATAGTCAGCTTAAGAGGAGTGATATCTACTAGAGTAATAAAATTGACATACAGTATCCAGGTCGATGTTAAGGCGATGTAAGTCAACTAGTTGTAACAGACGAGCGGTACTATTGAAGGTGACATCTCACAACATGGGTGAGGTATAGTCAGCTTAAGGGAAGTGACATCTACTAGAGTAATAATATTGACATACAGTATCCAGGTCGATGATAAGGCGATGTAAGTCAACTAGTTGTAACAGACGAGCGGTACTATTGAAGGTGACATCTCACAACATTGGTGAGGTTTAGCAAGCTCAAGGGGAGTGACATCTACTAGAGTCATAATATTGACATACAGTATCTAGGTCGATGATAAGGCGATGTAAGTCAACTAGTTGTAACAGACGAGCGGTACTATTGAAGATGACATCTAACAACATGGGTGAGTTATAGTGTACCGGGTCGTTTTGACCGGTACATTTTTCGTTTTTTTCGTCGTTTGTCTGCCAGGCTGCCTGAGATCGCTCACGCTCTGCGTTCCGCGTACTTTGGTAGCCGTTGGCCCGGTTCCGTTAAGTTCCGTGTTCCAGAAGCTTCGGTCCGCTTGGCCAGCCTTCTAGATGGTTCGAGCTGTTCAGTGGGTCTGCGGAGGTTAGTCTTGTGCTGTCTGCCGATCAACTAACTATGCGTGGCTGAGAGACACTGTAACGTAAGTGTTCATTTTGTAAATTTCTAATATCGAATCACCCTTTTGGTGAAAATACTTTTGTTTAAATAATATTAATCGTTCTTGCTTGTGTTTTAGGGTTTTGTTAAATTTGTATTTTCTTTGTCTAGTTTAGTTAACCTATGTTTGAGCCATGTGCTCCAGGTTACAGGTTTACCAGTAATTGCTTTATTATATCTTGTTTTATTTTCAATTGTAATTCTGTATGATGTTTATTGAGCCTTTTTACAGTTGTAGTTACCGATTTACCCTATTTTTTGTTCATTGACAATAACCTAGCCTATCTTTAGCTTTTCATGTTAATTCCTATTGCTCATGTATCCATATCCTAGTTTTCAGTTTGTCTTTTTTAGTTCATATACGCAATTTTTCTTTGGTAATTGGTTAACTTGTAATTGGTTAAATTGTAAGTTGTTAAATATTCCATAGCCTAAAGTTAATCTTTCACTGTCTTGTTGCTCCAATCATGTATAAGTTTGTCTCTTCATGTTAAGTTTGGCGAAATCATGCACACTTATATTTAGTGGTTATGTGTAATATTTTGTTGTGATGGCTGGACTGTATTTGATGTGCTGTGTGTTGTGCCTTACAGTCCAGGGTCCTTGAGTAGGACGGTTCAACCCTCAGCCGGTCGTCCGGGCAAAGTTCTACCTACGACACTGCGAGCCTGGCCTGGGGACCATGTGATTGAGCAAGTTTGCCCCGTGCTGCCCTCTCTACTTCTTTGGGTAGAAGACTTCAGTCCTCAGGTCAGTGCGTTCCAGCTTATTTCCCGGCGGCTGAGCTGGGGGTGATTTGTGGAAAATAATTATTTATAAAAAAGAAATAAAAAGAGACGAATGGTGGTGGAGCTATTTTATTGAGGCCTAGTCTAAAGACTGAAAGTGACAAAACAGCCATGGGGACATTGCTAGGGATATATAATTATATTGAAATTTAAGAAAAGAAAAAAAAAGAAAAGAAAACGTTGATATTTATTGTTATTTATTTAATTAGTTTATTTTATTGTTATATTTTTTAGATTTTATATTTTGTTAGGTCCCTATGGTTAAGTTATGTTATTGTTGATTATTATGTTTAGGCCTAGTGATTGTTATTTATATTTTTCGTGTAGTGTATTATTGATGTCAGGGGATAATAGAACGGTACCGTGTTATATTTTTTTTTAAATTGTTTAATTTTTTTAAACTTTCACCAAAAGGGGATTATTGTGCTTTGCTTAATTTCAATTCGGAGCTGCCCAGGGATTCCGGCTTACTCCCTGGCCCGGTGGAATCAAGGGATGTGTGGGCTAAATTGCCGGTTTAAGTGTTGTGATCCAAAAGTTTTCTAAATTTTCACGTTTATTTGGGGCTTAAATTTTCCTTACGTTTTGGGAGTCTCAGGCCAACCTGCAAATAGGCCATACAAAAATTGATTGTTAAATTTGGGTATTTGTGGAGTTTGTTGTTTCTGTAGTTTATGTGTTGTATCTTGTTATTTTAGTGTTTATGGTTATTGATTTAAGTGCTAATTTATATTGGGGCCTTCTGCCCGTTAATATTGTGGCCTTCTGCCGTTTTGGTTTAATTATTATTTGCCTTGATAATAAAATCAGTTTTGCTCAGCTGCCGAGTGTTATTTTGACCCTCCAACTGCCACCCGTGATCCCATCGCTCGTTTTGTTTTGAGCCATCCCCCAGTTGGCACGCTTTCCAGCTTTGGTGGGGGGGGATGGGTCTCAATTGGTAGCAGAGCGTGGTTGCCTAAAAAAAAAAAAAAAAAAAAAAAAAAAAAAAAAAAAAAAAAAAAAAAAAACTCACTTGGTTGTTGACGGTGGGTGTTTGCCTGTTAGTAGGTCATGTTTGGCCGACCTACCGTCAAGGTGTCTTGGTATTGTAAAAAAAAAAAAAAAAAAAAAAAAAAAAAAAAAAAAAATAAATTAAAATTATTTAAAAGCAAAACAATTAGAAAATCCTAATAAATAATTTAAAAAAAAAAAAAAAAAAAAAAAAAAAAAAAAAACAGGCAATCCGCTTGGTTACGTTGTTGAATGGGTTTCATGGGTGGATTGGAGTGGTCGGCAGTGGCTCGGTAGGCTGAGGGTTTAGTTCGTCTTGGACCCTGGAGTTGTCGTTTTTTGTGTATATTGTTGAGAATTTTGTTTTGCGAGATGGCCTATCTGCAGAATGTTGCGCTCCTAGTCAAGGAGGAGTTGATTTTCGAGTTGAGGTCGCGGGGTGTGACTCCGGAGGGTGATGTTCTGAATCTCCGGAGGTTGCTGCGGGAGCAGTTGTCCGCGGGTACGGCGGTGGATTGGTCTGACCTGCTGGAGGTTGGTGATGAGTTGGGGATTTGTAAACGGAAGGTGGAAGATTGGGAAGGGGTGTTAGAGGATTTGCAGTTGGAACCTCCAGTAGGTCGTGACCGGGCCTGCCACTTTGCACGTTTGGGGCATCTGCTTGCCCGTTTAAGGCTGGTCAACCGGGCACCGGGGTTGGAACCATCGGATAGGGCGTGGATCTTGGAGAGTGTGTCTAGGCTGGATGAGATTTTTCAGGCACTCTCCGGTTCCACGACTCCTACGGGTCTGGGTCAGCGGCCTGCTTTCACACTGTCGCCTAACGTGTCGAGGCCGCAGGCTGAGACAACGGTTTTCACTGTGCCTGAGGCTCCTTCTGAGCCTGCAGGCGTTTCTGTTGAGGTTGCTTGTGGTTCGGCTCCAGCTGCCCTTTCTTCTGATTCGGCTCCTGTGGGTTCACCTGCTCTTCTGCAGCTGAGCTACCACAAGCTGCCTAACCCTCTCACGCCCATGATCCAGAATCTCCCTGTGATCGATGGGATGGATCCTGAGGAGCTTCTTAAGTTTCTGGTGGCCTTTCTCAGACTTAGTGAGATGCCCGGCATGCAGGCTGGGGACTTGCTTCGTCTGGTGTTCCCTTATTGCAGAGGTCCCGTTGGGGAGTTGCTGAGTTCTGTCTTGGCCAGTGATGCCTCGGTGGACTCGTTCCATCGAGAGTTACTTTCGTCGTTTCTTCCCATTCGACTCAGGGAGAGGATGGTCATGGACAGATTTTATCGGTCGCAGGGTAGGGGCGAGTCTCTGGCAGCCTATGTCTCTTCAGTCAAGGAAGCTCGTCAAGCGTTGCGCCTCACCCTTTCTGAAGCTGACACCGTTCGTGTCATCCTGGATGGCATTTCTCCAGAAGAACGGTGCAGATTGGTTTTTGCTGGTGTTCCTTCTACTTTTCGGGAGCTGCATCAGCTGTGCATTGTTTCGCGCAGCGTGCAGTTCTCAGACCAGCAAGGGAGGGATTCTGAGAGTCATCGTGCTCTCCCCACCCGTCGACCGGCTATGTCTTTAGGTGTGAGTCAGCCAGTGGAGGGTCGTGGTTCTCGGCCTCCTGTTCTGTGTTTTGCTTGTGGCCAACCTGGTCACATTCGACGTGACTGTCCACGTGCTCGAGGTCGTGGGGCGGGAAACGCTCAGCGCGGGGGGTTGCCTCCACAGTAGCTCCCCGCGTTGTTGCGACTGACCGTGGCCATTTGCCTCTGACGCGTGCCCATCGCAGGAGCGTCGGGGATGTTTCGGGCCTTGCTGGCATGGCTTCCCTGGGACTTAGGGCGGTCACCACGGTGTGTTCTGGCGTTTTTGTATCTTTTGGTGGTACGGTGTGTCGAGCCCTTCTTGATTCTGGTTCGGCATGCTGTATCATCAGCCTTTCTCTTTTTGAGTCCCTTGACGCCTTAGGACTTGTCAGGCACACCGAGCCTTCTTCTGTTACGTGCTGGACGGCATCCCAAACTCCTCTACCTATACTTCTAAAGGCGTCATTACATTTTAAAATTGAAGGATTTTCCTGGAGGTGGGGTTTTCTTGTTGCCAAGGACCTGGCGGTTTCTTGTATCCTAGGGGCAGACTTTATTTCTAAGAGTGGTATGGTGCTTGACCTCCAGAAGCGCCAGATATTTTTCAAGTTTAATCGGCGGGTTTTGGTGCCTCTAGTAGGGGATTCTGACTGCCCTCCTGCAGTCAGAGAGGTGGGTTGTGAGCCCGAACAACCCAAGGTGGATCCAGTTGGTCATCTCCCCCCTGAGCAGGCGGAGGCCATTAGGAGGCTGTGTTTGCGGTTTCCTGATGTGCTTACGCCAGAGCTTGGGGTCACTTCTCTTCTGGAGTATGAGATCCACCTCACCGATTCTCAGCCAGTTAGAAGTCATCCGTACAAACTTGCTCCCCCAAAGATGGAGGTTATGAGGGCTATGATTGAGGATCTTCTGAGCAAGGGTGTGATTGAACCGTCTCGTTCTGCTTATGCCAGTCCCGCTTTTCTTGTGCCCAAGCCTAATGGTAAGTCTAGGCTTGTGATGGATTATCGGAGGCTCAACGCTAAGGTCGCTATTGACTCGGTACCTCTGCCTGATTTGCATTCTGCGTTTGATTGGTTCGGTAAGGCTAAGTTTTTCAGTGTTTTCGATTTGAACCAGGCCTACCATCAGATTCCATTGAAGAAGGAATCACGGCCCATGACTAGCTTCTGTGTTCCCTGGAATCTCTATCAGTTCACTAGGGTTCCTATGGGTCTTGCTGTGGGTGCCCAGACTCTTACTCGTCTGCTTGATTCCATCTTCCATGATGTGAAGTTCAAGTTTGTTTTCAATTACCTGGACGATCTTCTTGTCTACAGTGAGACTTTCGGGGAACACATGCAACATCTGGAGGAAGTTCTTAGTCGCCTCAAATCAGCTGGCCTTACCGTCAATCCAGAGAAAGTCACTTTTGCTCGTCCTGAGATTTCTTTTCTGGGTCATCTTATCTCTTCTCGAGGCGTCTGCATAGATCCTGCGAGGACCCAGGGCATTCGGGATTTTCCTCCTCCCAGAGATGCCAAGGGGATTGCCCGTTTTGTGGGGATGGTGAATTTTTACCGTCGCTTCATCCCTAACGTGGCCGAGCTTGCTGCCCCGTTGAACGAGCTGCGAAAGAAAGGTGTCCCTTTTGTGTGGGGCCAAGCTCAGCAGACTGCCTTTGATGCTCTCAAGGAGGCTATCATGCAACCTCCTGTCCTGCGTATGCCTGATTTCAGCAGAGAATTTATTCTTCAGACTGATGCCTCCTCCTCCGCCATTGCTGCTGTTCTTTCTCAGGAGTTTGATGGGGTCAGGCAGCCCATCGCTTTTGCTTCGAGGACGTTGTCTCACCAGGAACAGAAAGCTTCTTCCATCTATGAGTTAGAGTGTCTGGCTGTTGTCTTCGGTACGGACAAGTTTCGGCGTTTCTTGGAACACGCTGAGTTCTTGCTGGAGACGGACAATCAGGCACTGTCTTGGCTTCTTGCCCATCCCCGACAGCTCGGGAAAATTGGTCGCTGGGTGGTCAAAATTTCTGCCTTTAAGTTCCGAGTTCAACATCTTAGGGGTACCCAGAATGTCATCGCGGATGCTCTTTCCCGCATGTATCACGAACCCAGTGATCCACCTACTGAGGCTGTTGCTCAGTGTGGTGCTGTCCTTCTGGATTTTCCTCTGGCTTTTGACGACCTACTGTCCCATCAGCAGAAAGATCCTGGGCTGTCAGTCATCTTAGGTGAGCTTCAAGAGGGAGGTGCCCACCCTCCCTATTTTCTGTCCAAAGGGGTACTCTGTTGCCGTCCTCGACAGAGGGGTGAACCCCGTGTAGTGCTGCCTAGTCATCTAGTACCGATGGTCTTTCAATATTATCACTCTTCCCTTGTGGGCGGTCATCTTGGCATTCATAAGACCATCGCTAAGATTCGTAGGTACTTCATCTGGAAGGGCATGGACCGGGATGTTGCTGGCAGAGTGCGGGCTTGTCACCTGTGCTCTCTCAGCAAGCCTAGTCAGAATGCAAGGTTAGGGTTGTTATCTTCTGAGGTGGCCGAGCGTCCTTTTGAGAAGGTGTTCATCGACTACGTGGGTCCTTTTCCCCGTAGCAAGTCAGGTAACTCCTACCTACTTGTTTGTGTGGATGCTTTCTCGAAGTTCGTTTGGCTTTTCCCACTTCGGAGTGCCACGGCTAAGCTCACCATCCGTGCTCTCCAGTCCCAACTCTTCCAGCACTTTGGTGTGCCTTCCACTCTTGTGTCCGACAACGGTAGCCAGTTTACCTCACACGAGTTTCGTAGGTTCTGTTTTGGCAATGGTATCAGGCATGTGACTACCTCTCCTTATTACCCACAGCCTTCTCATGCAGAGCGGTTCAACCGCAATCTTCGGTCTGCCCTTATTACCTTCCATGCTGAGAAGCAGAACACCTGGGATGAGAGTCTCTCTTGGCTCCAGCTTGCTTTTAATTCTTCTAAGCATGAGAGTCACAATGCCACTCCCTTCGAGATTCTACATGGCTACCCTCCTAACAACCCTTTGTCCAACTTGTGGAGGTTAGAGGATCTTCTACCTACGCCAGGGGCCACTGACGTAGTGTCCACGTGGCGGGCTGCTCGGCGCAACCTGCTACGTGCTAGAGAGAGAGTAAGGAGGAGGTATGATAAGGGTCGTACTCCTAACCCTTTTCAGGTTGGAGATCTGGTTCTTTGTCAGGCTCACCCGGTCAGTTTGGCCGCGGAACGAAGAGCTGCAAAGTTGTGCTATCGGTGGTCTGGTCCCCACCGCATCGACAGGTTTTTGTCACCGGTGACTGCTCTGCTGGTTGATCCCCAGTCAGGCAGGGTGTTTAGGAAAGCCCATGTGTCCCAGCTTAAGGCTTTCCGGGGAACGGTTGATCCAGGAGTTGGTGTTCCTGGGGGTTTCTTGGGGCAAAGAGATTGATCACCTCTGCGCCCTAGGTGGCTGTTCTGAGAGAGTCTCCTTTCTCTCTTTTCTGGTCGGGCCCGACCGTCAGGGTAGTTCGCTCCCTGTTTGAGGGGTTTCCCCTCTTAGTTTCTCTTTGGCGTCCTTGGAGCACCACTCTTTGGAGGTTCTTCTTCTTCTGTTTGGTTCCCTGAGGTACCGAGTTCTCCCCTGCCTGGGTGTGTTGAGGTTTTGCAGAGGGAGGTTGTACCGGGTCGTTTTGACCGGTACATTTTTCGTTTTTTTCGTCGTTTGTCTGCCAGGCTGCCTGAGATCGCTCACGCTCTGCGTTCCGCGTACTTTGGTAGCCGTTGGCCCGGTTCCGTTAAGTTCCGTGTTCCAGAAGCTTCGGTCCGCTTGGCCAGCCTTCTAGATGGTTCGAGCTGTTCAGTGGGTCTGCGGAGGTTAGTCTTGTGCTGTCTGCCGATCAACTAACTATGCGTGGCTGAGAGACACTGTAACGTAAGTGTTCATTTTGTAAATTTCTAATATCGAATCACCCTTTTGGTGAAAATACTTTTGTTTAAATAATATTAATCGTTCTTGCTTGTGTTTTAGGGTTTTGTTAAATTTGTATTTTCTTTGTCTAGTTTAGTTAACCTATGTTTGAGCCATGTGCTCCAGGTTACAGGTTTACCAGTAATTGCTTTATTATATCTTGTTTTATTTTCAATTGTAATTCTGTATGATGTTTATTGAGCCTTTTTACAGTTGTAGTTACCGATTTACCCTATTTTTTGTTCATTGACAATAACCTAGCCTATCTTTAGCTTTTCATGTTAATTCCTATTGCTCATGTATCCATATCCTAGTTTTCAGTTTGTCTTTTTTAGTTCATATACGCAATTTTTCTTTGGTAATTGGTTAACTTGTAATTGGTTAAATTGTAAGTTGTTAAATATTCCATAGCCTAAAGTTAATCTTTCACTGTCTTGTTGCTCCAATCATGTATAAGTTTGTCTCTTCATGTTAAGTTTGGCGAAATCATGCACACTTATATTTAGTGGTTATGTGTAATATTTTGTTGTGATGGCTGGACTGTATTTGATGTGCTGTGTGTTGTGCCTTACAGTCCAGGGTCCTTGAGTAGGACGGTTCAACCCTCAGCCGGTCGTCCGGGCAAAGTTCTACCTACGACACTGCGAGCCTGGCCTGGGGACCATGTGATTGAGCAAGTTTGCCCCGTGCTGCCCTCTCTACTTCTTTGGGTAGAAGACTTCTGTCCTCAGGTCAGTGCGTTCCAGCTTATTTCCCGGCGGCTGAGCTGGGGGTGATTTGTGGAAAATAATTATTTATAAAAAAGAAATAAAAAGAGACGAATGGTGGTGGAGCTATTTTATTGAGGCCTAGTCTAAAGACTGAAAGTGACAAAACAGCCATGGGGACATTGCTAGGGATATATAATTATATTGAAATTTAAGAAAAGAAAAAAAAAAGAAAAGAAAACGTTGATATTTATTGTTATTTATTTAATTAGTTTATTTTATTGTTATATTTTTTAGATTTTATATTTTGTTAGGTCCCTATGGTTAAGTTATGTTATTGTTGATTATTATGTTTAGGCCTAGTGATTGTTATTTATATTTTTCGTGTAGTGTATTATTGATGTCAGGGGATAATAGAACGGTACCGTGTTATATTTTTTTTTAAATTGTTTAATTTTTTTAAACTTTCACCAAAAAAGGATTATTGTGCTTTGCTTAATTTTAATTCGGAGCTGCCCAGGGATTCCGGCTTACTCCCTGGCCTGGTGGAATCAAGGGATGTGTGGGCTAAATTGCCGGTTTAAGTGTTGTGATCCAAAAGTTTTCTAAATTTTCACGTTTATTTGGGGCTTAAATTTTCCTTACGTTTTGGGAGTCTCAGGCCAACCTGCAGATAGGCCATACAAAAATTGATTGTTAAATTTGGGTATTTGTGGAGTTTGTTGTTTCTGTAGTTTATGTGTTGTATCTTGTTATTTTAGTGTTTATGGTTATTGATTTAAGTGCTAATTTATATTGGGGCCTTCTGCCCGTTAATATTGTGGCCTTCTGCCGTTTTGGTTTAATTATTATTTGCCTTGATAATAAAATCAGTTTTGCTCAGCTGCCGAGTGTTATTTTGACCCTCCAACTGCCACCCGTGATCCCATCGCTCGTTTTGTTTTGAACCATCCCCCAGTTGGCACGCTTTCCAGCTTTGGTGGGGGGGATGGGTCTCAATAGTCAGCTCAAGGGGAGTGACATCTACTAGAGTAATAATATTGACATACAGTATCCAGGTCGATGACAAGGCGATGTAAGTCATCTAGTTACAAAGACGAGCGGTACTATTGAAGGTGACATCTCACAACATGGGTGAGGTATAGTCAGCTTAAGAGGAGTGATATCTACTAGAGTGATAAAATTGACATACAGTATCCAGGTCGATGTTAAGGCGATGTAAGTCAACTAGTTGTAACAGACGAGCGGTACTACTGAAGGTGACATCTCACAACATGGATGAGGTATAGTCAGCTTAAGGGGAGTGACATCTACTAGAGTAATAATATTGACACACAGTATCCAGGTCGATGATAAGGCGATGTGAGTCAACTAGTAGTAACAGACGAGCGGTACTATTGAAAGTGACAGCTCACAACATAGGTGAGGTATAGTCAGCTTAAGGGAAGTGACATCTACTAGAGTAATAATATTGACATACAGTTTCCAGGTCGATGATAAGGCGATGTGAGTCAACTAAATGTAACAGACGAGCGGTACTATTGAAGGTGACATCTCACAACATAGGTGAGGTATATTCAGCTTAAGGGAAGTGACATCTACTAGAGTAATAATACTGACATAAAGTATCCAGGTAGATGGCAAGGCGATATGAGTCAACTACTTGTAACAGACGAGTGGTACTATTGAAGGTGACATCCCACAACATTGGTGAGGTATAGTCAGCTTAAGGGGAGTGACATCTACTAGAGTAATAATATTGACATACAGTATCCAAGTCGATGACAAGGCGATGTAAGTCAACTAGTTGTAACAGACGAGCGGTACTATTGAAGGTGACATCTCACAAAATGGTTGAGGTATAGTCAGATTAAGGGGAGTGACATTCAATACAGTAATAATACTGACATACAGTATCCAGGTAGATGGCAAGGCGATATGAGTCAACTACTTGTAACAGACGAGTGGTACTATTGAAGGTGACATCTCACAACATGGATGAGGTATAGTCAGCTTAAGGGGAGTGACATCTACTAGAGTAATAATATTGACATACAGTATCCAAGTCGATGACAAGGTGATGTAAGTCAACTAGTTGTAACAGACGAGCGGTACTATTGAAGGTGACATCTCACAACATGGATGAGGTATAGTCAGCTTAAGGGGAGTGACATTACTGAGTAATAATATTAACCACGTTCCAGGTCTTTTTAAGGCGGTAAGTAAAACAGTTTTAACAGACAAACGGTACTATTGAAGGTGACATCTCAAACATGGGGAGGTATATCAGCTTAAGGGGAGGGGGACATTATAGAGTAATAAAAATTACCAAGTATCCAGGTCGATGAAAAGGGGATGTAAGTCAACTATTTCACAGACGAGCGTACAATGAAGGTGACATCTCACAACATGGGTGAGGTAAGTCCTTAAGAGATGATATCTCTAGAGTAATAAAATTGACATACATCCCAGGTCGATGTTAAGGCGATGTAAGTCAACTAGTTGTAACAACGAGCGTACTATTGAAGGTGACATCTACAACATGGTGAGGTATAGTCAGCTTAAGGAGTGACTTCTAGAGTAATAATATTACAACAGTATCCATCGATGAAAGGCGATGTGAGTCAACTAGTTGTAACAGACGAGCGGTACTATTGAAGGTGACATCTCACAACATGGGTGAGGTATAGTCATCTTAAGGTGAGTGACATCTACTAGAGTAATAATATTGACGTACAGTATCTTGGTCGATGATAAGGCGATGTAAGTCAACTAGATGTAAAGACGAGCGGTACTATTGAAGGTGACATCTCACAACACGGGTGAGGTATAGTCATCTTAAGGTGAGTGACATCTACTAGAGTAATAATATTGACGTACAGTATCTTGGTCGATGATGAGGCGATGTAAGTCAACTAGATGTAAAAGACGAGCGGTACTATTGAAGGTGACATCTCACAACATGGGTGAGGTATAGTCATCTTAAGGTGAGTGACATCTACTAGAGTAATAATATTGACGTACAGTATCTTGGTCGATGATAAGGCGATGTAAGTCAACTAGATGTAAAAGACGAGCGGTACTATTGAAGGTGACATCTCACAACATGGGTGAGGTATAGTCATCTTAAGGTGAGTGACATCTACTAGAGTAATAATATTGACGTACAGTATCTTGGTCGATGATAAGGCGATGTAAGTCAACTAGATGTAAAAGACGAGCGGTACTATTGAAGGTGACATCTCACAACATAGGTGAGGTATAGTCAGCTTAAGGGAAGTGACATCTACTAGAGTAATAATATTGACATACAGTATCCAGGTCGATGTTAAGGCGATGTAAGTCAACTAGTTGTAACAGACGAGCGGTACTATTGAAGGTGACATCTCACAACATGGGTGAGGTATAGTCAGCTTAAGGGGAGTGACATCTACTAGAGTAATAATATTGACATACAGTATCCAGGTCGATGATAAGGCGATGTAAGTCAACTAGTTGTAACAGACGAGCGGTACTATTGAAGGTGACATCTCACAACATGGGTGAGGTATAGTCAGCTTCAAGGGGAGTGACATCTACTAGAGTAATAATATTGACATACAGTATCCAGGTCGATGATAAGGCGATGTAAGTCAACTAGTTGTAACAGACGAGCGGTACTATTGAAGGTGACATCTCACAACATGGGTGAGGTATAGTCAGCTCAAGGGGAGTGGCATCTACTAGAGTAATAATATTGACATACAGTATCCAGGTCGATGACAAGGCGATGTAAGTCAACTAGTTAACAGACGAGCGGTACTATTGAAGGTGACATCTCACAACATGGGTGAGGTATAGTCAGCTTAAGGGGGAGTGACATCTACTAGAGTAATAATATTGACATACAGTATCCAGGTCCGATGATAAGGCGATGTAAGTCAACTAGTTGTAACAAGACGAGCGGGTACTATTGAAGGTGACATCTCACAACATTGGTGAGGTTTAGCAAGCTCAAGGGGAGTGACATCTACTAGAGTCATAATATTGACATACAGTATCCAGCTCGATGATAAGGCGATGTAAGTCAACTAGTTGTAACAGACGAGCGGTACTATTGAAGATGACATCTCACAACATGGGTGAGTTATAGTCAGCTCAAGGGGAGTGGCATCTACTAGAGTAATAATATTGACATACAGTATCCAGGTCGATGACAAGGCGATGTAAGTCATCTAGTTACACAGACGAGCGGTACTATTGAAGGTGACATCTCACAACATGGGTGAGGTATAGTCAGCTTAAGAGGAGTGATATCTACTAGAGTGATAAAATTGACATACAGTATCCAGGTCGATGTTAAGGCGATGTAAGTCAACTAGTTGTAACAGACGAGCGGTACTATTGAAGGTGACATCTCACAACATGTTTAAGGTTTATCCAGCTCAAAGGAAGTGCCATTCAGTACAGTAATAATATTGACATACAGTATCCAGGTCGATGGCAAGGCTGTGTGAGTCAACTAGTTGTAACAGACGAGCGATACTATTGAAGATGATATCACACAACATGGGTGAGGTATAGCCAGCTCAAGGGGAGTGACATCCATTACAGTAATAATATTGACATACAGTATCCAAGTCGATGACAAGGCGATGTAAGTCAACTAGTTGTAACAGACGAGCGGTACTATTGAAGGTGACATCTCACAAAATGGTTGAGGTATAGTCAGATTAAGGGAGTGACATTCAATACAGTAATAATACTGACATACAGTATCCAGGTAGATGGCAAGGCGATATGAGTCAACTACTTGTAACAGACGAGTGGTACTATTGAAGGTGACATCTCACAACATGGATGAGGTATAGTCAGCTTAAGGGGAGTGACATCTACTAGAGTAATAATATTGACATACAGTATCCAAGTCGATGACAAGGTGATGTAAGTCAACTAGTTGTAACAGACGAGCGGTACTATTGAAGGTGACATCTCACAACATGGATGAGGTATAGTCAGCTTAAGGGGAGTGACATCTACTAGAGTAATAATATTAACACACAGTATCCAGGTCGATGTTAAGGCGATGTAAGTCAACTAGTTCTAACAGACAAGCGGTACTATTGAAGGTGACATCTCACAACATGGATGAGGTATAGTCAGCTTAAGGGGAGTGACATCTACTAGAGTAATAATATTGACACACAGTATCCAGGTCGATGATAAGGCGATGTAAGTCAACTAGTTGTAACAGACGAGCGGTACTATTGAAGGTGACATCTCACACCATGTGTGAAATATAGCCAGCTTAAAGCTTGTGACATCCATTACAGTAATAATATTGACATATATTATCCAGGTAGATGGCAAGGCGATATGAATCAACTAGTAGTAAGACGAGCGGTACTATTGAAGGTGACATCACACAACATGGGTGAGGTATAGCCAGCTCAAATTGTGTGACATCCAGTACAGTAATAATATTGACATACAGTATCCAGGTAGATGGCAAGGCGATATAAGTCAACTAGTTGTAACAGACGAGTGGTACTGTTGAAGGTGACATCTCACAACATGGGTGAGGTATAGCCAGCTCAAAGGGTGTGACATCCAGTACAGTAATATTATTGAGATACAGTATCCAGGTAGATGGCAAGGCGATATGTGTCAACTAGTTGTAACGGACGAGCGGTACTATTGAAGGTGACTTCACACAACATGGGTGAGGTATAGCCAGGCTCAAAGGGTGTGACATCCAGTACAGTAATAATATTGACATACAGTATTCAGGTAGATGGCAGGGAGATATGAGTCAACTAGTTGTAGCAGACGAGCGGTACTATTGAAGGTGACATCTCACAACACATGTGAGGTACAGCCAGCTCAAAGGGTGTGACATCTAGTAAAGTAATAATATTGACATACAGTATCCAGGTAGATGGCAAGGCGATATGAGTCAACTACTTGTAACAGACGAGTGGTACTATTGAAGGTGACATCTCACACCATGGGTGAGGTATAGTCAGCTCAAGGGGAGTGACATCTACTAGAGTAATATTATTGACATACAGTATCTAGGTCGATGACAAGGCGATGTAAGTCAACTATTTGCACAGACGAGCGGTACAATTGAAGGTGACATCTCACAACATGGGTGAGGTATAGTCCGCTTAAGAGGAGTGATATCTACTAGAGTAATAAAATTGACATACAGTCTCCAGGTCGATGTTAAGGCGATGTAAGTCAACTAGTTGTAACAGACGAGCGGTACAATTGAAGGTGACATCTCACAACATGGATGAGGTATAGTCAGCTTAAGGGGAGTGACCTCTACTAGAGTAATAATATTAACACACAGTATCCAGGTCGATGATAAGGCGATGTGAGTCAACTAGTTGTAACAGACGAGCGGTACTATTGAAGGTGACATCTCACAACATAGGTGAGGTATAGTCAGCTTAAGGGAAGTGACATCTACTAGAGTAATAATATTAACACACAGTATCCAGGTCGATGATAAGGCGATGTGAGTCAACTAGTTGTAACAGACGAGCGGTACTATTGAAGGTGACATCTCACAACACGGGTGAGGTATAGTCATCTTAAGGTGAGTGACATCTACTAGAGTAATAATATTGACATACAGTATCCAGGTCGATGTTAAGGCGATGTAAGTCAACTAGTTGTAACAGACGAGCGGTACTATTGAAGGTGACATCTCACAACATGGGTGAGGTATAGTCAGCTTAAGGGGAGTGATATCTACTAGAATAATAATATTGACATACAGTATCCAGGTCGATGATAAGGCGATCTAAATCAACTAGTTGTAACAGATGAGCGGTACTATTGAAGGTGACATCTCACAACATGGGTGAGGTATAGTCAGCTCAAGGGGAGTGACATCTGCTAGAGTAATAATATTGACATACAGTATCCAGGTCGATGACAAGGCGATGTAAGTCAACTAGTTACACAGACGAGCGGTACTATTGAAGGTGACATCTCACAACATGGGTGAGGTATAGTCAGCTTAAGAGGAGTGATATCTACTAGAGTAATAAAATTGACATACAGTATCCAGGTCGATGTTAAGGCGATGTAAGTCAACTAGTTGTAACAGACGAGCGGTACTATTGAAGGTGACATCTCACAACATGTGTGATTTATAGCCAACTCAAAGGGTGTGACATCCATTACAGTAATAATATTGACATATATTATCCAGGTAGATGGCAAGGCGATATGAATCAACTAGTTGTAAGACGTGCGGTTTTATTGAAGGTGACATCACACAACATGGGTGAGGTATAGCCAGCTCAAATTGTGTGACATCAAGTACAGTAATAATATTGACATACAGTATCCAGGTAGATAGCAAGGCGATATGAGTCAACTAGTTGTAACAGACGAGTGGTACTGTTGAAGGTGACATCTCACAACATGGGTGAGATATAGCCAGCTCAAAGGGTGTGACATCCAGTACAGTAATAATATTGACATACAGTATCCAGGTAGATGGCAAGGCGATATGTGTCAACTAGTTGTAACGGACGAGCGGTACTATTGAAGGTGACTTCACACAACATGGGTGAGGTATAGCGAGCTCAAAGGGTGTGACATCCAGTACAGTAATAATATTGACATACAGTATCCAGGTAGATGGCAAGGCGATATGAGTCAACTAGTTGTAGCAGACGAGCGGTACTATTGAAGGTGACATCTCACAACACATGTGAGGTACAGCCAGCTCAAAGGGTGTGACATCCAGTAAAGTAATAATATTGACATACAGTATCCAGGTAGATGGCAAGGCGATATGAGTCAACTAGTTGTAACAGACGAGCGGTACTATTGAAGGTGACATCTCACACCATGGGTGAGGTATAGTCAGCTCAAGGGGAGTGACATCTACTAGAGTAATATTATTGACATACAGTATCTAGGTCGATGACAAGGCGATGTAAGTCAACTATTTACACAGACGAGCGGTACAATTGAAGGTGACATCTCACAACATGGGTGAGGTATAGTCCGCTTAAGAGGAGTGATATCTACTAGAGTAATAAAATTGACATACAGTCTCCAGGTCGATGTTAAGGCGATGTAAGTCAACTAGTTGTAACAGACGAGCGGTACTATTGAAGGTGACATCTCACAACATGGGTGAGGTATAGTCAGCTTAAGGGAAGTGACATCTACTAGAGTAATAATATTGACATACAGTATCCAGATCGATGATAAGGCGATGTGAGTCAACTAGTTGTACCAGACGAGCGGTACTATTGAAGGTGACATCTCACAACATAGGTGAGGTATAGTCAGCTTAAGGGAAGTGACATCTACTAGAGTAATAATATTGACATACAGTATCCAGATCGATGATAAGGCGATGTGAGTCAACTAGTTGTAACAGACGAGCGGTACTATTGAAGGTGACATCTCACAACACGGGTGAGGTATAGTCATCTTAAGGTGAGTGACATCTACTAGAGTAATAATATTGACATACAGTATCCAGGTCGATGTTAAGGCGATGTAAGTCAACTAGTTGTAACAGACGAGCGGTACTATTGAAGGTGACATCTCACAACATGGGTGAGGTATAGTCAGCTTAAGGGGAGTGACATCTACTAGAGTAATAATATTGACATACAGTATCCAGGTCGATGATAAGGCGATCTAAGTCAACTAGTTGTAACAGACGAGTGGTACTATTGAAGATGATATCTCACAACATTGGTGAGGTATAGTCAGCTCAAGGGGATTGACATCTACTAGAGTAATAATATTGACATACAGTATCCAGGTCGATGACAAGGCGATGTAAGTCAACTAGTTCTAACAGACGAGCGGTACTATTGAAGGTGACATCTCACAACATGGGTGAGGTATAGTCAGCTTAAGGGGAGTGACATCTACTAGAGTAATAATATTGACATACAGTATCCAGGTCGATGATAAGGCGATGTAAGTCAACTAGTTGTAACAGACGAGCGGTACTATTGAAGGTGACATCTCACAACATGTGTGATTTATAGCCAGCTTAAAGGGTGTGACATCCATTACAGTAATAATATTGACATATATTATCCAGGTAGATGGCAAGGCGATATGAATCAACTAGTAGTAAGACGTGCGGTACTATTGAAGGTGACATCACACAACATGGGTGAGGTATAGCCAGCTCAAATTGTGTGACATCCAGTACAGTAATAATATTGACATACAGTATCCAGGTAGATAGGCAAGGCGATATGAGTCAACTAGTTGTAACAGACGAGTGGTACTGTTGAAGGTGACATCTCACAACATGGGTGAGGTATAGCCAGCTCAAAGGGTGTGACATCCAGTACAGTAATAATATTGAGATACAGTATCCAGGTAGATGGCAAGGCGATATGTGTCAACTAGTTGTAACGGACGAGCGGTACTATTGAAGGTGACTTCACACAACATGGGTGAGGTATAGCGAGCTCAAAGGGTGTGACATCCAGTACAGTAATAATATTGACATACAGTATCCAGGTAGATGGCAAGGCGATATGAGTCAACTAGTTGTAGCAGACGAGCGGTACTATTGAAGGTGACATCTCACAACACATGTGAGGTACAGCCAGCTCAAAGGGTGTGACATCCAGTAAAGTAATAATATTGACATACAGTATCCAGGTAGATGGCAAGGCGATATGAGTCAACTAGTTGTAACAGACGAGCGGTACTATTGAAGGTGACATCTCACACCATGGGTGAGGTATAGTCAGCTCAAGGGGAGTGACATCTACTAGAGTAATATTATTGACATACAGTATCTAGGTCGATGACAAGGCGATGTAAGTCAACTATTTACACAGACGAGCGGTACAATTGAAGGTGACATCTCACAACATGGGTGAGGTATAGTCCGCTTAAGAGGAGTGATATCTACTAGAGTAATAAAATTGACATACAGTCTCCAGGTCGATGTTAAGGCGATGTAAGTCAACTAGTTGTAACAGACGAGCGGTACTATTGAAGGTGACATCTCACAACATGGGTGAGGTATAGTCAGCTTAAGGGGAGTGACCTCTACTAGAGTAATAATATTAACACACAGTATCCAGGTCGATGATAAGGCGATGTGAGTCAACTAGTTGTACCAGACGAGCGGTACTATTGAAGGTGACATCTCACAACATAGGTGAGGTATAGTCAGCTTAAGGGAAGTGACATCTACTAGAGTAATAATATTGACATACAGTATCCAGATCGATGATAAGGCGATGTGAGTCAACTAGTTGTAACAGACGAGCGGTACTATTGAAGGTGACATCTCACAACACGGGTGAGGTATAGTCATCTTAAGGTGAGTGACATCTACTAGAGTAATAATATTGACATACAGTATCTTGGTCGATGATAAGGCGATGTAAGTCAACTAGATGTAAAAGACGAGCGGTACTATTGAAGGTGACATCTCACAACATGGGTGAGGTATAGTCATTTTAAGGGGAGTGATATCTACTAGAGTAATAATATTGACATACAGTATCCAGGTCGATGTTAAGGTGATGTAAGTCAACTAGTTGTAACAGATGAGCGGTACTATTGAAGGTGACATCTCACAACATGGGTGAGGTATATTCAGCTCAAGGGGAGTGATATCTGCTAGAGTAATAATATTGACATAGAGTATCCAGGTCGATGACAAGGCGATGTAAGTCAACTAGTTACACAGACGAGCGGTACTATTGAAGGTGACATCTCACAACATGGGTGAGGTATAGTCAGCTTAAGAGGAGTGATATCTACTAGAGTAATAAAATTGACATACAGTATCCAGGTCGATGTTAAGGCGATGTAAGTCAACTAGTTGTAACAGACGAGCGGTACTATTGAAGGTGACATCTCACAACATGTGTGATTTATAGCCAACTCAAAGGGTGTGACATCCATTACAGTAATAATATTGACATATATTATCCAGGTAGATGGCAAGGCGATATGAATCAACTAGTTGTAAGACGTGCGGTACTATTGAAGGTGACATCACACAACATGGGTGAGGTATAGCCAGCTCAAATTGTGTGACATCAAGTACAGTAATAATATTGACATACAGTATCCAGGTAGATAGCAAGGCGATATGAGTCAACTAGTTGTAACAGACGAGTGGTACTGTTGAAGGTGACATCTCACAACATGGGTGAGATATAGCCAGCTCAAAGGGTGTGACATCCAGTACAGTAATAATATTGACATACAGTATCCAGGTAGATGGCCAGGCGATATGTGTCAACTAGTTGTAACGGACGAGCGGTACTATTGAAGGTGACTTCACACAACATGGGTGAGGTATAGCCAGCTCAAAGGGTGTGACATCCAGTACAGTAATATTATTGACATACAGTATCCAGGTAGATGGCAAGGCGATATGAGTCAACTAGTTGTAGCAGACGAGCGGTACTATTGAAGGTGACATCTCACAACACATGTGAGGTACAGCCAGCTCAAAGGGTGTGACCTCCAAAAGTAATATTATTGACATACAGTATCCAGGTAGATGGCAAGGCGATATGAGACAACTAGTTGTAACAGACGAGCGGTACTATTGAAGATGGTATCTAACAATAAGGGTGAGCTATAGACATTATGTACAGTAATAATTTTTAAAGACAATTTCAAAGACAACTAACTTTAATAATGTCCTATTTAAATTAGTTAATAGAAACGTAAATTGGATTTTTAACATACCTAAATAACTTAAGTCTATTTTGCAAATGTTTTATTACTTATAAAAGGAGACTTTATTATTTTATATTATAGTAAAGAATAATCATTAGGTCATTGACTAATGACTACCATTGACTTGGGTAGTAATGCTAGAAAGTAATATCAGTAATTAATTCACTGGCCATTGATTGATCCATAAAAAACTAGGGGTTGGCGAAACAATTACTTATGCCACGCATGATAACAATACACTATTAAATGTCATTATTCTTGATTGATTTTGCAAATTATTATTTACTTCATACATATAACTAAGAGGTATATTAGTTTTAACCCCGATAAAAACGTAAGTGTCCTGTTTTTGTTTCATGATTATAACTACGTAATTGTTACGGTAGCATGTAATTGTTGTTGTGACAATTACTACTCCTAAACTTTAGTATATTTCACAATAATTAAGCGGTTTTGACTTATTTAAAATATTTATTAATGACATTTGTAGCTTATAAATTAAGTTTTAATTTGTTTGTAATATTGTGCAACATCACTGATTTATATAGTTTTAGCACTCCAGAATTTGTGGCATTGAAGAAACAGCATGTTGGGTATAGAACATAAGTAATGCTGACATGTTATAATTTAAAACTAGTGGTGTGATTCTTAGATAGATAATAGGAATGAATCATGTAAATATTTAGCAGTAAACTATAATATAAAGATTAAATTAAATTTGCACCAAATGTAGCTAATATTATTTTGTTCATTATTAATTAGTCAAACCGTTTTTTAAATATGTATGAATCGGCCTGTATGATATCTATTATTGTTTAAGGTTACCTTGTCATTAATTTGTGTGATGTTAAATGTACCATGAAGATATTACCAACTGGTATTTCTCAAATCAAACGGGATCCCTTAAGATATAGGCTCTAATCAACTATTTAAAAAATCATATTCTTATGTTAATTTTCATAAATTTAGGTAAGAATATTCACTTGTTTTCTGTAACTCCTTTACTGTGTTTAATAAATGAAATTTGAATAGTTTTCATGATATAATTTTGTAAATAGATAGGCTGTCGTAAATGTTAGCCCTGAGTTGTATGTTTGTTTTATATAACAAGACATCAGTTTGGAATCCTTTACAGATGACTCTGAGCCGTACAGAATGTACCAGTGATGCAATCATATATCAACCAGTGGTAGGAGACAATATTGGGACTCAATTCCATTCAGTTCACTCGACTGACTACTCCTCTTCTGGACGATATTCCTGATTATTTCTGACTCTTGTTCAAATATATATGTATTTTATTTTTATTCTGATTTTTTTAATGTATGAATTAAACAACCATAATGTTGTTTATGCTTTAGTACAACACTGTAAACGACTTATCAAATTATTACTAATTTAATCAATTAATTGCTTTATTATGCGTATAGTTAATCATTCAGTTAAGATTCAAAACAATACAATATAATATAATTGATAGTTCTAATTTATTCATAAATATTCTAGACTACGTACACATGTAAATTGCATGTAAAATGCTCTTCAGCAAGTAATTGATAGTTCTAATTTATTCATAAATATTCTAGACGACATACACATGTAAAATGTAGGTGAAATACTCTTCAGCATATAATTGATAGTTCTAATTTATTCATAAATATTTTACATGTAAATTGCATGTAAAATGCTCCTCAGCATGTATTGATAGTTCTAATTTATTCATAAATATTCTAGACGACGTACACATGTAAATTGTAGGTGAAATACTCTTCAGCATATAATTGATAGTTCTAATTTATTCATAAATATTCTAGACGACGTAAACATGTAAATTGTAGGTGAAATACTCTTCAGCATATAATTGATAGTTCTAATTTATTCATAAATATTCTAGACGACATACACATGTAAATTGCATGTAAATGCTCTTCAGCATATAATTGATAGTTCTAATTTATTCATAAATATTTTAGACGACGTACACATGTAAATTGTAGGTGAAATACTCTTCAGCATATAATTGATAGTTCTAATTTATTCATAAATATTCTAGACGACTTACACATGTAAATTGCAGGTGAAATACTCTTCAGCATATAATTGATAGTTCTAATTTATTCATAAATATTCTAGACGACTTACACATGTAAATTGCAGGTAAAATACTCTTCAGCATATAATTGATAGTTCTAATTTTTTCATAAATATTCTAGACGACTTACACATGTAAATTGCAGGTGAAATTCTCTTCAGTAAATTGAAATCTAATACTTAATAAAATTAATAATGTGTTTATTGGGCAGTAATTACTGATTTACCTTATAATACTACACATAATATTATGAGGATTTACAGAAATGCACATATAGTACAACTGTCAGCACAGAAATTATGTGTACCTGAGTTTGATTGTTATTAATTAAGGAAATAAGAAGCCTATTATTTTCCTCGTTCATTTGTAAGATGATATATATGGATTTTTTTAAATGTTGCTTTCAATTTAATAATTTGTATCCTAGTTGGAAAAGAAGTTAACGAATGTTAACTAGTTTTCATTGTGTATCAACAGTTCAACTTTATTACTCAAAAACGCGTTAATTTGACACATTTACATACGTGTTCACTGGAAAGTTTTATATATGTTTTATATATTTCAAAGTTTTAACTTTTTAACAAAAAAAGATGTTATCATTTTCCAGAAACAACGTCTTCTTGGCTTCTAGAGGCTGTACAATTAATTACTTGTTTACGTCGCAGTCCTTATGACATTTATAGTTCCGATACGTTATTTGCACATGCGTATGTAGATTCAGTGATCTTAATTATGTAGTCACGATACGTAATTTACACATGCGTATGTAGATTCAGTGATCTTAATTTGATTTAAATCAGTTTAAAGTTACATTAAATTTATCAATTTAAATTTATTTTATTCAATATAAAATAATTGTATTTACTTACGCAAATTTAAGTAGCATATCGTAACTATAATTACTAATTATCTATGTAATTAATTTTACGATCTCTAGAAGCCAAGAAAACGTTGTTTCATAAATCGATAGTAATTTTTTATTTTAAATAATTCAGAAATGAACAAGTGATACATGAAAACTCCTTTATACCACATTTTACAATACAAATGACACATTTAAACGGGATTTTGAGTAATAAGGTTTAAACTTGATTTACAGTTAAAACTAGATAAAACTCATGTACTTTTTTTATTCCAACTAAGATAAAAACTTATAATAAATTTTAAATGCATATTTCGTAACGTAAACTCAAATTAGGAAAACAATGGGGAGATTGGATGTTTCATATGCCTTAGTAGTTTTTAGTAAACAACCTAAACTACGTCCAAACTCGGGTAGACATAATTTATGCGCCGGCAGTATGTTGAATATTTAAGCTAGGTGGATGATATTTGACCTTGTTGCATGCCTGACAGTTGATAATTTAGTGAATGTTGTCAAATATTCCAATACACTGTATACTTTTGTTTATTTAACTTAGCATAACTTACCGTCAAAATGTGCTTTTTAATTCAATACTCTATAGATATAAGTACAATTGGAGGTTTACTGATTTTTATTGAGTCACTAAACCTCTATCTTTAAAATCAAACCCTCGTGGTCGTAAATACGTTCAGTAGTTTCCCCCAGAGAGATCCCTCCCTCAGTGGAGTGAAAGGGGAGGAAAGGAGTATTATGTTAGTCACAAAAGCTGAGTGTGCTTCCTTTGATCTCTTGGTTGATATAAGACTACTGGGTTTTATGATGGATATATTTATTTATGTATTATGGTTTGTATGACATTTAAAAAACTTATAAAAAGCGCCATGATGTGGAAAAAATTAAAATTGTTAATTAAATACATTACTTATCGCAACTATAAATGTTGTGATATTGACATCATTTTTTTATTATATGTCTACTTATTCATTAAATAGAATGATTAAACTATCACTAATTAGTTATTTAAATATTGTATTAGTGTAAAATCCTGAAGTCATAAATATTACGAGTATGTAAACAAAAATAAACATTATGGGTCTAAGTAATTTAAAACCTGAAGATAGTTCTCCAACTCGAACTATCGGGTACGTCGTCCACGACGAGATATGTAATGAATCACTAACCACAGTTCTCCAAATCGAACTATCGGGTACGTCGTCCACGACGAGATATATAATGAATAACTAACCACAGTTTTTGACTCAAACTATCACCCAACCCATCAGCACCTACCTGAAGACAGTTCTCCAACTCAAACTATCGGGTACGTCGTCCACGACGAGATATGTAATGAATCACTAACCACAGTTCTCCAAATCGAACTATCGGGTACGTCGTCCACGACGAGATATATAATGAATAACTAACCACAGTTTTTGACTCAAACTATCACCCAACCCATCAGCACCTACCTGAAGACAGTTCTCCAACTCAAACTATCGGGTACGTCGTCCACGACGAGATATGTAATGAATTACTAACCACGGTTTTCGACTCAAACTATCACAGAACCCATCAGCACCTACCTGAAGACAGTTCTCCAACTCGAACTATCAGGTACATCGTCCACGACGAGATATTAAATGATTCACTAACCACAGTTCTCCAACTCTAACTATCGGGTACGTCGTCAACGACGAGATATGTAATGAATCACTAACCACGGTTTTCGACTCAAACTATCACCCAACCCATCAGCACCTACCTGAATACATGTTTACGATGTTTTTACCAGAACTTAGTTTTGTAATCAAAACTAATGATTTGTAATAATCCATAGCAAATGTTAATATTGTATCCACCTAATGAAATAATGTTTTAGTTTTGGTATCCCTATCACATTTATTGATTGTATTCACTAATTTATTTTAATAGACGATGATAATCCACTCAAACCTTTATCGACACATACTACTTTAATGTTTAAATAGTTTTTTAATTAGCATAATACGTGTTGGTACATATACAGTACAAGTAAACGTCACACAACACAAATTTATTACAATATAAGCACAAAATACACAAATATACTACAATACAAGCACAAACCATAATATTTGTGCATTTTGTGCTTGTATTGTAGTATATTTGTGCATTTTGTGCTTATATTGTAATAAATTTGTGTTGTGTGACGTTTACTTGTACTGTTTAATGTTTAATAATACAATTGAATTTAATAAAATTGTTTGTTATATAAAACTTTCTTTGACTATAAAACCGTCATATAGAAATGAATACATGAATAAAGCCTTCATCTCCTTGAAGCGATGACATCTTACTAAAATGTTTAACAAACTGAAAACATTGCACCTTAAGAAATAACATGGTTTTAACCAGGAATGACCTGTTGTAAATAGTTAGTGGATTTTTTTTTTCATCAACCCCTAAAATACAGTAACAGTACAAAACTGAACAGCAAATGTTTCGAGGACAGTAGAATATTTTTGGGATGATTTCTACCATATTACATTTTCCTTGTTAATACATTACAATAGTTAATTCATATTGGATTATTAAATGTTGTATCTGAAAACATGTATAATATATAATGTATTTCATACGATCCATAAGTTTTATACATTTTTTATTAATAGCTCATTTGCTAATTTTGTGTCACTAGTTACAGTATCTGCTATTTGTAATGAGAGTTACATATATCAAATAAGGTAAATAAGGTACTAAGAAATAAATTAACGAAAAACAAACATGTTCTGAGTTAACGTGTATGGGCACGTGCATGAGTTTGTTTGGAATAAAAAATGTTGGTTATAATATTGAGTCTGAACTGCTTAATCTGTTAGGTAAATTCTATGTTCGGTAACGTATGTTTAATAACACTCAATAATGACAAATAACCAAAGGTAGATAAGTCTTATCAGACCTACTTATTGGTCATAGGTAGAGAAGATTTTTTAAATGTTTACAGTACAAGTAAAACGTTTACACAACAACACAACATTTATTACAATATAAGCACAAAATGCACAAATATATTACAATGCGAGTACAAAATGCACAAATATTACGGTGATTGATTTCGATGAGCGTGGTTCACCGAAATCGATCACCATAATATTTGTGCATTTTGTCCTTGTATTGTAATATATTTATGCATTTTGTGCTTATATTGTAATAAATTTGTGTTGTGTGACGTTTAACTTGTACTGTATATGTACCAACACGTATTATGCTAATTAAAAAACTGTTTTTATATGTTTGTAGAAAACACAACAATTTAAATTATGTAATTCTAAATAATTAACTTAAACAATCTCTGTTCAGTATATTGTTATTTTCGTTTAAATGCACTACATATAGGTTTGTATGGGTGATATTTACTTATGTAAATAACACAATACCTAAGCAATAATGTAGATATTACTTGTTGCCTAGTAATGAATGTTACAGAGAACGTGTGTTGCAAGCAAGTAGGATAGTGGCCAGGACTCGACTTCAGTTAGCCAAAATGAGATTACCACTCAGCGGATCAGATTCCCTCAACAGTTTTGGTTCCTTAATTAACTTTGTTATTGGTCTATTTTAAGTCCCAATCAACTTAGGATATAAACAAGTTGGACTTAATAGACCTAAGGATCAGTCGACCTTCGTTTGTAACAGAGACTACACATGTTCACCTACACTAATTACTCTTAATCACGCTATTTCTAGGAATTGAACTATTAGGTTTAATGACTTTAATTTGGACCACTAATTATATTAGATAAATGTTATCAAATACTATCTGTGTATTGTGAATATTTTTCAAACCAATTTAAAGAATAGAAACAACATGATTATTAAGTCATGATTTCTTATAACACGAATCTTAATGGTAAAAGTTTGAAAATTATGCTTATAATGTATTGTATTTTTTTTTTTTTTTTTTTTTTTTTTTTTTTTTTAAAAGTCTCAGTTGACCAGATTGGCATACTACAAGGCCGCGATGCCATCTATGTGACCATTAGGCAAGTGAAAAGATAACTGTATATTTAAAGCAAACTGTGATGATTACATTATTATTAATTATGGTCCTGTATAAAAAAGAGAATAAACTTTGAATGCATGCTTAATAAAGACGTTATTTACTTATTTAACAATAAGACTAACAAAAAAAAAATTAAAAGTTTATAATTGTTTCTGTGTCATTTAATCATATTGCTGAACTTAACTTGTAAACGTAGGCCTAATAATTGACTTTACAAATCTTAACCTATTTATTTAGATAATTTCATGTCCCTGAGCTTGATTTAAATATAATGGAGCGTGCAAAGTAGAAATTTTTGAATTTGGTTTAAATTTTGAATATTGTATAGCTCATTTTTGTGAAGTATGGGAATTAAACTAAAGTTATAAACATAAATAAAACAAAATATCAAATAACGTAGGTTATTCTTTTTTAAATATTGAGAATTCTTAGTAAAAAACATAATAAGAGAAATTCATACATTACAACCCATTAATCAAAGGATAGTTTGTTTTTAATACTATGTAGATAAATAATAAATCAGGCAAAATAAGTTTCCGAAAACGATTACAATTTTGAATTCAGAATATTCTTCCGAAACTAAGGTTGAGAGAAAAACTGGGAAATAGAGTACAATTGAATGGCATACTTGAGTAGAGATCGTCCTGACCCTTCTCCTGCCATTTCTCTTGAATAGATGTTCGGGATCAGGGTTGTTATTGTCTTCGCTTACCGTTTCCGTCGCTGTTGTAGGCCCTTCTCTTTTCCGTTTTCGACGTTTGAATAGAACTTTTAATGTCTTCCAAGTAGTAATAAAATCAATATATTTCACATATATTCTAAAAGAAGTAGTTCACATTAAAAGAGAATTTTAATATAAACAACAATTTGAATTTCTAAAGTGGTTTGTAACCTAAATAAAAATGATAACTAATACAAAAGAAGCTTACAAAATAAGAATGAAGCTTTAGTGACTCTTGACAGACTTACGGATGACAAATTGCTTCCTTACAAAGATAACTTACGTATGACACTAAATATTTATTATTTGTGCCTTGATTGAGTTTTCAATTTCATTAATATGGCATATATATATGAGTGATTATTTTAATTAATATAGTGTAGACATAAATACCTAATATGAATATTAACAACACATAAATCGTTTATATTATTAAAATCGTTTATATTTAGAATATGTATATACACAAATTGCAGGTTATATTAAAACTACACTCGATAAATTAATGACAATATAGATTAATGGTTTGGATTAATTAAATGACTAAATTAAAACAGAACACTCCGAGGCTTAGCTGGCGTATGTGCGTATATTATAGAACGGAAGTAAAGGACACGAGTTGTCAGTGAAAACGGATACTAAGGAGTTAGGCTACATTAAACGTTGTATCTAAACAAACAAACAAACAAAATTTATATAAGATTATTTGTAAAAGCATGGCCATAAAATATCAGTGGATAGATAAAGTTACTAAAATGAATACACGGAAACTATCATTTGGAATATTATATCTGATAGCTTACACTTGAATATATAGTAACAACTGTCTAAGATCAATAATTATTACAAATATACTCTTTAAAGTCCTTTGATTAAATCATCCTATTATTTGCATTTTAAATATGATGGACTCAGGATCTACCCATAACATAATGTGCAATTGAGCGTTAAGATGCCATATTTTATGCTCCAGAACCGGTCAACCCCTAATTGAAAACTACCTAAGGTTTATTACAATTTTGTTCATGAAATGGTTTGCTAGCACACTTCACTGCGGTTTGCTAGCACACTTCACTGCGGTTTGCTAGCACACTTCACTGCGGTTTGCTAGCACACCTCACTGCGGTTTGCTAGCACACTTCACTGCGGTTTTTTTTTCAAAAACCTGCTGAATATTTTGGATTTTTTAGAATGTGAAGATACGATTTAGTGTGTTACACTATATGTTGTATTTGAAATGTTTTATGACATTGGTGGAAGGATATCTAGTGTAGGAAAACATTCGTTTGAAGAAAATGTCAAAATGTCCTCATTTGACTCATGTGATGCGCTAAATTATTATACTTTAACACAAAACTTTATTGTTAGACCAAGCCTTTGTAAATAATTTCGGCCGAAATACATATATTTGTGTTTTAGTGGCGTAAAAATATAAATCAAAAACATTATGAAAACTCACTATAGATATTTTAAATTATTATCAGTATTTAAGATTTTAGTAAAGATATTTTAATCATTAAGAGGCTAGTGAGTAAGGTGTTTGCTATCTGTTTAAAACATTTGCTTTAGAATTGTTCCATATTTTTTACGAAAATGTATTTCTTGATCTATTACATGAAGGTAATAGGTAATCGTTACTTCGTTATGGGCGAACGATACGTGCATGTAGATGTCAGTACATTTAAATACCCTAATACAAATATTTTGATGAATTATTCCTGATTTTGAAACCTTAAAGAAATATGTCATATTCAATATTTAATATGGTTACTTCTGACCTTATAATAATGGTTATATTACATTAATTTTTGCAATTAAAACTTCAATGTCTTCATTCACATGGAGCCCGATTTAGTTGAGGTCCTTTTAAAACAACAATTGTTTAAAATTTGTTTTCTTATTGGTTATACTTTAAAGTTTTTTTTTAACTATACTATAGTTCATATGAGTTTAAATGTGCAGGGAAATTTAATATATTTTTAAGTTTTGATTCAGGAAAATATTTTATTTTTGAATAATCATTAACATGACAATATTTTCGATCAATAAATCTACACTGAAAGAGAAGTTAACTAAATAAATAATTGAATTAAAATTATTTAAATAAAAGTTCTAGTTCTTTTAGCAATTTTAAAATTATCTAAGGTTCAAGTAAACAACGGTGACAAGAGAGCAGAGTGCAAACTAGGAAAGATACTAAAGATAATACTGATCGTTTGGAATCTCTGTTTACTAAAAAGAATTTTGTTCACTTATGCTTACCAAACCATTTGAATATTTGGCCTTTAAGTACGTTAGAAAAATGTACAGTTAATTTCTATTTTATAATCACGTAAAACTAATTTCTGGGCTAAAAACTGCCAAATTCCGTTAGAAACTGCATTGTGAAATCGTCCAAGTAGAACATATCTTTGTTCTAGTATATTTTGTTAAAGTAAAAGGCAGGTTTAAAACACTAAACAAAACTTATTAACAAAAGTTGACATAACTGTTTATTCTCATAATAAATTATAACTTCTTTGTTACAACAATTCTCCTAAAAAAAATATTTAAAATAAAAACATCAGCTGGTTTAAAAAAAAAAAATTAAATTAAGTTGAAGTGTATAGAGTAACATTTAATAAATGATATGATATTTCGTATATCTTAACATATTTTACTGAGAGCGTTTTGATAGTGAAAACTCTGAAAATAAGAAAAGTATTTCTTAAGTAATGATAATAATATTGTATACAGCATAAGAGAAAACTGCAAACGATATATTTTTATCATGTAGTCAAAACTAACCGTAGATCAATAAAAAGAAAAATATTTAAATGAAGTAGAACATTTACAGCTATGAACTGACACATATTTTAAACTACACTGTTTAAACTGTTAAACTGTTTTGATTTTGTTTTTAACACCAGAAAAAATTTTATTTCAAACACCGATGCTAGCGTTTCCTCTTTAATTCAGTTAAATTTGTAAACAATACTAGTATATTGAATTTAAGTATTTAAATTAGTTTAGTTTACAAATTAACAACATATTTTTCACCTTTTTTAGGCAAAACCTTTTTAAATTGTAGTTAAAAAGTGCTTTTGTATTTATGATATAAATACAATGTAGATTAATTAATCAACATTAATTAATCTACATTAAGTAATGTTGATTAATTTGATATCTTCCACTACAGCTAATATATTAAAATAATCAACATTTTATTCTAAGATCCATGTGGTTTTGAACAGAACAATTTCAGTAATATACTTCAATGTAATGCTGGCTTCCATATGTCATAGATGTCAGTGGCACAATACCCCGGTACGGTGTCCCAAGTGACCAGTTCACATTGGTCTTCTATAGTGCTCTGGTAACTTTGGTAGCCACCAAACCTAACCTAACCGTGATTGTGATAAAAAAGTAGTTGTAGTGAATTAACGTAAATAGTAGTGGTAGTGAAGTAACGTAAAAAGTAGTGGTAGAGAAGTAACGTAGAAAGTAGTGGTAGTGAATTAACGTAAATAGTAGTGGTAGTGAAGTAACGTAAAAAGTAGTGGTAGAGAAGTAACGAAAACAGTAGTGGTAGTGAAGTAACGGTAAAAGTAATGGTAGTGAAGTAACGTAAAAAGTAGTGGTAGTAAAGTAACGTAAAAAGTAGTGGTAGAGAAGTAACGTAGAAAGTAGTTGTAGTGAATTAACGTAAATAGTAGTGGTAGTGAAGTAACGTAAAAAGTAGTGGTAGAGAAGTAATGTAGAAAGTAGTGGTAGTGAATTAACGTAAATAGTAGTGGTAGTGAAGTAACGTAAAAAGTAGTGGTAGAGAAGTAACGAAAACAGTAGTGGTAGTGAAGTAACGGTAAAAGTAATGGTAGTGAAGTAACGTAAAAAGTAGTGGTAGTAAAGTTACGTAAAAAGTAATGGTAGTGAAGTAACGTAAAAAGTATTGGTAGTGAAGTAACGTAAAGGTCCATGGTTTTTAGAATGGTTTTACTGAAGATGACAATACCAAGTGTATGTATAATTCAATGTGAGAACGGGAATTTTCCGATGAAATTATTCCAAGTGGTAAAACGATAAATATTGAATTTAATTTCTTTCTCTCTCTACATTCACCCAACTGGCTTCGCCTGTTGATATTTACAGATTCTATTGAATTGTACTGTGGTTGGCTCAACGCGTACTATTGAAATGGTAAAAAACATTAAAAACTATACAAGATATTAAACATATTGTGTGTTATTCAAATATATAATTTACAAGGGAAAACTATTCCATCCAAGCTTAATATCAATACATTAGCCATCAATCACTGTTTTAAATATAGTGTATCATAAATACGACTACACATAAAGTTCATTCATGGATTAGTATTGTAGAGACATGAAGTACTAATGCTGATTGAATGGAAGTTATCTGTAGGAGGTCAATGTGAAGATGAGAAGATGGCGCTGTGCTGGTACCATGTAGTGAGATACAGAGGGTTGACGTAACATAAACGTTACATCTCATTTGGTGGGGTTACTTGCATGTTGTGTGACCAAAATTGCCATGGAACGGTTGTAATGTAGGGAGATGAAGATCTTCAAAAAGCCAACTTTAGTTATTTGGTATTCAAAATATAGTTTAAAGGGACTTTTATGACCAATTTCGTTTAAATGATTACTTAATTTTATTGCCAGTTTGTACACCTATGGAATTATTACTGTATCAGAACAGTTACATTATATTTCCATACAATAAACAGAAATTACTAACAGTGTGGTTTTAATTATAGGACTAGCATTAATTCTGAATCAGTTAGACACATTTTTGAGATTTAATTGATATATGTAGAATGTTTTCTTATATATTTTGTAATTCTAGTGAGCGTCAAACAATACAAATGTATTACAATACTAGTACAAAATGTATAAATATTATGGTGATCGATTTCGGTAAAGCAAGTTTTCATTCCTCAGGATTTACAAAATAATCATAATAATTTGTGAATTTTGTAATGCAAGTGATTTTTATGGTCTGAAAAAGTTAAACAGGGTTCACTAAAATCGATCATTATAATATTTTTTAAATGTTGTATTTATATTGTAATAGATTTGCTGATTAAGGAACTATATCTTTAGATGTATTGTGTTATTTTACATGGAGGCCCACAGATGAGTTCATACTTATATAATATTCTTGCATTGAGTTGAATAGCTCATCATTTTGAAGAATCATTTTTTAAGTAGGAAGTTATAATTTTGAACTCAAAAGGACAATGGTAGTGGCTGGTTTTCCTAAGCAGTGGTGGACCCTAAGCGTACATACCCTCCCTACGGGTGTCAAATCCTTGAATCGTGAAACATTTAAGGCTCATTTAAAGAAAATAGTTTATTTAAGACTTATAACATATTTATGACTTAAGTTTTCTTATAAAACAGTGTAAACTGAAGATCACTTAAAATAAAAGCTCTATTTATTTATTTATTTAATACAATCAGAACTAATATTAATTACATATCTAGACTTTTTTATGAATGTTGATTTTTCCAGTTTTATTGAAAGGAACAACTCATCCTATATCATCAGAATATTATTTTGAGACTAACATATTAGTACTATAGAATTTATAGTAAATTAGCATTTTGAGCTTTTCTTGTCTTTTTTTTATTTGGTGTTTTTTACTGATATGGAATTGACAGAAATGAACAAGTGACATTGTTAGTGGTGAGGTAATTTCGTAATTGCCGACTTGTTTAGCGAAATATTTTCAGGTAGGGGTCTAACACCCCACCAACAGTCATAATAACACTTCAATGCTTTGATTTGTCTGCAGTGTACAAAACAATTTCAAATTTAGTTAGAAGGCTGAAAAGTGCAACTGGCAACAGCCATACTTTGACCTTTTTGCAAATATTTAGACAATCGTGATAGATATGGGCCATCAGAAATACTTCATTTGGTATTTCCAGGTAAGGTTCGCCGATTAATCCCAAAGGGGTGTTGCGAGAGCCAACCCCTACGCTACTCCAGGTAAACTAATTAATTAAATCAAAATTGTAGCGGGTTATTTTACATATTATTTGGAATTAAACAGTGATCTTAGACACGTTGTTTTCGAAATTTCTCATAAAATAGTGATTTTTAAAGGTTTTTTTTACAAATTTAGTGACTTCTGACTTAGTCAGTTTTCGAAAGTACGTTATTTGTAAGTTAAACAAATTCACTTCTAACTTTAAAAGAGGACTTAAGATGTGAAAGTTGTTAAACTATCTTAAAAACTTCCTTTACAGATCCTCTTTCATTTGGTACATTGACCTTGTATTGTACATTGTAGCCAAGAACGTAGTCGTTGGATGACATAGATTTACGTTGATGTAACTGAAAGATGCCAACCACTATCACATTCGCTTGTTTGTAATAAAAATTCCTCTCTTAAAATTAAAAGTTACTTTGTAAAACTTACAATGTTGTACTTTCACGCTCCTTAATTCACAATAAAAGGCAATCAATCTTTACGATAAACAGTTTTTTCCGTAGTACATTTAACGTTCTTTAAGAATATACTATACTTTTGAGTATTTTTTTCGATTGTTATAATAAAAACTGCCTTTATTTGTCGGAAGTCACTAACTTTGTAAAAAACTTTTAAAAATCACTATTTAATGATAAATTTGAGTGAAAAATATCTAAAACCACTGTTTTGTTCCAAATACCATGTACAATAACCCGGTAAAATTGTAAACACTAAGTGTCAATAACCCTGTATTTCCTCCAACGTTTACTCATATAGACAACATAAAAGGAATTATTAAAAGTGTTTAGTAGTGAATAATTGTTTCAATAATGAATTATTATCTGTGATATTTAGCTTAACAAACTTCTTTGCATTTATTACTCACTTGAACCTTATGCTGATAAGCCTGATAATGTACAGAAACTACTTCAATTTCAATCAGTGTTATAAAATTATCACAATTAATTATATACTGTCAAAATAAACAGGTACTGTTAGCAAGTCAATAATTTAATTTTTAACTCATTATTATTTTAATTAGATTAAATTAACAACGCGTATAATTGGCTGTATAGTTAAAAAAAATCAATAGTATAACTATTCCTTTTTAATTTGCTCACATTAAAGATGAAACTTACCTTCTTCATAACAATCCTAGAATTGACTATGATTATGATATTATTTTCATGTTAGTATACAGTTTATGTAACACATCTTCACATGCCTAATATATACAATTACGTATCGATAAATCGGTAAGACTACTGAGATGTTTGTAAACGGCAATAGATGTAATGAAAGTTAGCAGTACAATTCCCAATACCTATAGTATCTCTTTATTATTTAATTGATTATGTTTAAAACTGAGTTTCCTATTATGATTTCACTTAACTCGTCTTTCTCATTATACTTTGTAACTTTCGCTGGGTTTATAGTCTTGCAGTACTAATGAACCATATAAATCCAGCAATAAATATTTTCTTCTGGTTGAGTTCTATTTGTGACTTTACACCACCTTCCTTAAATAAAATCTTTCTTAATTAAAAATTAGGTCAGTAAAAAAATAAATACTGGTATAATGTGACAACCTCTATATAACTATGACTATTACTTTACATATTTACCAATTATAAATTGTTTTTAATGTGAGTCAACTTTCCCACTTTGGAGCTCTATCACCTGTTATTTTCGGTGCTCTATCACAAACTAGTACTACATATGGGATCATTATATGATCAGGGGGATTATAATGAATGCTGTATAGAAGGCATTAGTTTATTCTTACATTGTATTACGACCAATGTTGGGATGGACCCTGAATTGTACAGAACTACATTTTAGGGTTAAAGCAAAGGATGGCTTGTAATTTTAATTTTTACCACAATAATGTAAAATGATACTGCGTTTGTGTGAATTTTATGACATCTGAACGAAAAGTCAATTAAAATAGAAAATCTTCAAATAAATGTGATTTTGTAATTAAAAAGGTACTCATATGCAACGTTACAAACCAAGCAATTGTCTTCTATAAAGGATGTAAGTAATCGGTCCACGATTAAATATAAGTAACGTTACAAAAACTCAACTGCAGACTTATTTGTGAATCCATATGTAGAAAAAACGATATTTAGTTGTGAATCGATATGTAGAAACAATATTTATTTGTGAATCGATATGTAGAATCAACGATATATATTCCTGAATTGATATGTAGAAACAACAATATTTATTTGTGAATCGATATGTAGAAACAACAATATTTATTTGTGAATCAATATGTAGAAACAACAGTATTTATTTTTGGATCGATATGTAGAAACAACAATATTTATTAGTAAATCGCTATGTAGAAACAACAATATTTATTTGTGAATCGATATGTAGAAACAACAATATTTATTAGTAAATCGCTATGTAGAAACAACAATATTTATTTGTGAATCGCTATGTAGAAACAACAATATTTATTAGTAAATCGCTATGTAGAAACAACGATATTTATTTGTGAATCAATATGTAGAAACAACAATATTTATTAGTAAATCGCTATGTAGAAACAACAATATTTATTAGTAAATCGCTATGTAGAAACAACGATATTTATTTGTGAATCAATATGTAGAAACAACAATATTTATTAGTAAATCGCTATGTAGAAACAACAATATTTATTTGTGAATCGCTATGTAGAAACAACAATATTTATTTGTGAATCGCTATGTAGAAACAACATAATTTTATTTGTGAATCGATATGTAGAAACAACAATATTTATTTTTGTATCGATATGTAGAAACAGCAATATATATTTGTGTATTGATATGTAGAAACAGAAATATATATATTTGTGAATCGATATGTAGAAACAACAATATTTATTTGTGAATCGATATGTAGAAACAACATAATTTTATTTGTGCATCGATATGTAGAAACAACAATATTTATTTTGAATGTTACATATTACTTATATGTAACATTAAACATATGCAGTTATGTTTTCTCTGCATAAAATAAATGTTTAGTGTTAATTACAATGATACAAGAACAAACTACATTCATCCATTAACAAACTAAGCTACAAGTTTAATAAAACTGTAATTGCTCACTTTCCTGGTATTGTATCTATAAACATTTTAGTTTCAAAATGATAATATAATACTTCTAAAATAACAATAATAATATTAGCAAAGATATTAAACAGTAGACATAGAGAGAGAGAGAGAGAGAGAGAGAGAGAGAGAATAGCTACACTGGTTTGTTGAATGGAAGTAAGGAAATGAGTTGTCAGCGAGAACGGATGTGGGAGGGTCTGGTTGCAATGGAGGTGGTACGTGAATTGTACAAGTGTATTGCAAACAGTAGACCTGAAGTTGTTGTATTTAATATTGTTTTGGATTCCTTACAAAGTAGGTTTTCAATTTTGTTTGAGAATAAAAATAATTTTAGATGTTTAAACTAATCAACTTTAGAATAATTGCATAATAATTTAACACAATACCAACCACACAGACTGTTTTATTTATTTGTTTTCATAAATTCATAAACAATCATTCTCCAATAATATGCATTATTATTATTATAAAATATGCCTGAATACAAAAATACCAAATACGTAAATTCCTAGACCAAATAAATAGCCTGCTCTAAGCATCCTTAGAAGAAAACTTTCTCCTGTGTGAAACCACTTTCAGACATCCCCCCCCATTATCAAGTTAACTTACTTTTATTAAAAAAATTCTTAAAACGTCAATCATCAAGATTTGGGCGAATGGGGATTTCAAGAAAGTAAGTGCTACGAGTTTAGGAAAGTGAAATCAGTAATTGTTAATAAATTAGGCAGAATATTCCTTAGAAAGTGCAGTATTAATAATAGCCCAATGCAAAATGAACAGCAAGAGACTATCAGATGATTCCTTTAAAATGTTGTTACGTCTTCAAATTTGGATCGAACTGAGAACCTGGGCTTCAAGCCGCTGCACTACCAACCCATTGATGTAGTCGTTTACCTCATATAACTAGCCACATTACAAGCAATACTATACAGAACCAAATACTGCTCGTAACTTTTAGCTTTTAAATAAATGAAGCTATCTGTGGGTAGAGGTAATAAACGTAGTGGAAGGGTCCGAAACTAATCAAAGGATCATGTTGAACGGTAAAATGGATGAAAGAAAATAAAACGAATCAATAAAGTTTTATGACGCAGAGGTCATTTACGTACATTTTTCTAATCATCTGTCCTTTTAACTTTCAGCTAATAAAAATAATTTAGTACATTACACATATACAATTTAAGACCTTTTATAAAAATTATATAATCTTATTTTATTAGATCTATATTTTTTATTTTTATTTCATTATTCAACTTGATTTTTAATTAAGGTCATAAATTAAAATGCTATTGCTAAAACCCCATTATTTTATGAGTTAATATTTATGATTTGCGAACATGATGGCAATATACGATTATTAGCTTTGCAGATAATAAAATAAAAGAAAGGAAGCTTGCATTCTTATCTAAAAAAAGGTACAATTGGTTAATAATCATATTCTAGGAATATGTGGAATGTGCAAATGAATTTAACTGTTGCTGTTAAAAACTGCTGGATCACATAGTCCTCACTTTTTAAAGTTTAATTTGTAAAAAAATAATAAGTTCTCAACTATATTCTTGCCAAAGGTTCAACATGAATATTTTTTTGTATTTATTTATTTTTTACTTTCCAATAATGTTTTGGAGTTATTATAGAACATAATTCAATTGGAGAAGTACACCGACTACAGTATAACATTTCAGTTAGTGATTCGAAACTCGGTCCTGGTACTCCACAGAATTATAAACTGAGTAACTTACTGATTTAAAGTGACAGTACTAATCCAAAAGTGTGAGAGTTACTGGTGAAAGTTTTGTACTTTGTAATTTTAAGGTGTTATAAGTATTATATTAAATGTCTTCCAAATGTATTATTCTTTGTGGCTCCTAAGTTACTTATGCAGTTGATAAAAAAGTTTATTTTACGTTGTAAGTATTGACCTTGATTATAGGTATAACAAAATGAGTAGTTTAGTTAAAAAATATAACTATTACAAATTTATAAAAATTATAGATTAAGTATAAAGTTTACTTAAATACTTATCCGCTTTCTTACAAGTATATACTACTAAATAATACATATTTACTTAATAAGAAACCAAGGAAAGAACTTTTTTATTTGTTTATTTATTTTTTATTGTTTTATTTTTAAGGCACCGATCGTCAATATATAGGCGAATATGGCTTTCGCATGAGTGTGAAGAGTAAATCAGCAAATGTAGTCATTGTTACATTTTGCCACATTTAATAAGGCCGACTGTTCCTTATAAAGTGTCATTAATTAATAGCCCAATGACATAAAACAACCAATGGTTATCAGCTGATCCCTTTCAAAATGTTTTAAACAATGCAAAGTGAAGTAGCCTGAACGATCTAATCACTATAAACTAGTTATTGTCCTAATGAGTGTCAAATTAGAGTATTCTATTTATTCTAATCGAAAATAGAGCTTAAACTCTTTTGGTAAAACTATTTTGAAGCGATTATTCAGTCTAAAGTAAGTAGTAATATTATGATTGAAGTCTCCAAAAAATAAGCAAAAACAGACTGTTTATCAGGTTTTGCTTATTTTTACTTAAATTTAATTTATAGGTTATTCATAACTATTCGTTCGTTGTAATGGTCATATTGATCCCAACACTAACTACTGACAACAGGAGGAATACTATCAGACCTATTTCTCTTAGATTTAAAGACGAGGTCTCTTAGATATCTAGACATAACAGCTAACAGCTTCCAATAGGATGTCTCGCATGGTTTATTTAGAAGTCAACATAAAGTTAGAGATAAAAATACTTGCGATAGTAAATACGATAAAATAAAAATAAAGTAAATAAATATCATAATAATATATTCTATGACTTGAGTTTAAAGTTAAGCAATTAGTCCTTTTAAATAATTTCATATGTGTGTCATCAACCGTTAAGTGATGCCTACAAAATACCATAAAGATTTTGATTTGAAGATCAAATACCATTTGAAGGAGAATATTGATGATGTTGTTGGCTTTGGAAAGGCGGTGAAAGGTCTTCTGTTAAGTAAATGTTATTATAGGATTAAGGACTTCTTAATAGATCAAATAGATACTATTTAGTTGTATTTTGTAAGAATGTTCTGTTTAGATTAATGACGCTACTATACAGTGGTTGTACTATCAAAATAAAGTGATTTGATTCTGATTCTGAATATAAATATTTATGTCAGTAAAAGACGTATTGTCTCCTACAAAAAAATCAGAAATGCTATTGAAATGACTTTTAAATAAAATTTATATAGTGTTGATATTTATTGGATATTTTCATTTCAACATAGATTACCATTTTGTATTACTGTGGAAAAATAAATAACGTAATTAAATGATTTTCAATGTCTTGTAAAATATATTAAATAATCTTAAATGTTTAATGGAATTACGTACATTTTTGAAGAGTCACATTACATAAATATAAATTTCAATTGATGAGAACTGTGCACATTGTGAAAATAAGTTATTTTAAATTAATTATACAATTACAAGGTCGGCGTGCTCCGACCTTAGGGATATCACGTCGATCGCTACAGTGCATCCTGACATGTGAGTTACAATTCCACCCTTACAAGATAATGATTGTTCAGAAGCTCCATGAACGTGATTTTCACGAACGAAGAGTTTTTTGCGAGAGATTGCTTGATGTCGTTGGAAATGACAATAATGTTGTAATGCTGAGTGATAAAGCTCATTTCCACTTGAATGGCTCAGTAAACAAGCAGAATTGCCGCTATTGGGCAGCTCACAACCCACAGGAAATGCATCAAAAACCACTGCATTGTCCTAAAGTTACAGTATGGTGTGGGGTCTCTAAAATTGGCATCGTTGGACCTTATTTTTTTGAAGAGCGTGACCAAACAGTCACTGTTAATTCTGAACAATACGTGATAATGCTACGCACATTTTTGCAGCCAAATCTTGAAGCTTTGGGGCTCGATATGGAACAAAAATGGTTTCAACAGGATGGAGCCACAGCCCACACGAGTAATCAATCTATGGCTGTCGTTCGACGAATGTTTCCTGGTCACGTGATTTCACGTTTCGGTGATCTCCATTGGCCTGCACGTTTGCCAGATTTGACTCCTTACGACTTCTTTTTATATGGGGACACCTGAAATTCAAAGTTTGTCGTCGTAAACCTTGGTCACTCGAAGAGTTGAAGGCTGCAATAAGTGAAGAAATTGCCGCTGTATCACAGGACACTTTGAACAAAGTTATGGAAAACTTTGAAGAGAGACTTGCAATGTGTATTCATGCAGAAGGACGCCATCTTTTTGATGTTATTTTTAAAAATTAATTAATTGTCTTATAATTATTAACACCCAACTCTCAAATTGGGTTGTTTGATGATTGTTTTGGTGTAATTAAAATGTTGGTGTGATTAAAATTAACCAACTTATAGCCTTTTAAAATCCATGCATTCTTTTTGCGCCACCCTGTATTATCATGCCCGAAAATATTATTTACTTAGTTTGAGTAACAATCGTCAAAACCTAATATAAAGGATTCCGAACTACAAGTTGTATAATTATATGAAATTTCCTCATTCACATTAAAACAGTAAGTAAACATTTCAAAAATGTTGTTTCCCTATTGGAAAATTGACTGTTAATGTCAAAGGTAGACGATCATTACCATACGCACATTCACGGGTTTTTGAGTTTACTAAAGTAATATTTGATTAAATTAAAACGAGACATTTTACATTATAATACACCAGGTATCTTGGGTGTCTTGTTATAATAATCCACTTAAAATAGAAACATGAAACGGAATTGAATTTCTTGTAATTTAGGAACTATAATATGTTTTTACAGATGTAACAAAACATACATTTACTATTCTTGCAGATAGTAAAATATATGATTATATATATATATATATACATATATATATATATATATATATATATATATATATATAACCTTACATCAAAATAATTACGTGTTGTTTCATTGAGATATGTGACACTAAGTCACGCAGTTGTAGTGTAAGTAATAGAGTGTCATAATAACGAGTAAGTAATCAGTTACTTATTTTCTATACGATGAATTAAAATTATTATAATATATGGCTACAACCTATCAATACAATGGATCTTGAATATTTACATCATAAATAAATAAATGATAGAGGATACGTTTAGACCAATGGTTTAATAAATTCTCAAAAGTAATAACTGAGGGTGAAGTTGGAAATGAAATAATTTGTCATCTCTTGCTCTCTTCCATTTAATCTCAGTTCTGTAGCTCTCATCCCGTCAAATGGCATTGTATTAATACTTTTTAGTTCAATATACTGTATGAGAGTTTATATATAAAAAGGTTGGATGTATAAAAAAAGGGATTTCATATATCACTTTATTTAGTCAGATATTAATAATTAATCAAAATAAATCTTGAAATAGTTATATACTGTACAAGTTATATACAAATTTGAACAAATTAAAAAAAAAAAATAATGGTAAAGTAACTAATTGATATTTTGGTTAGAACTGCAAATTAATGAGCTTCCATGTTTGTAAATTCAGTAACAACCAAATTATCCTAAAGGACGAAAAAACAGTATTGTGAATAACTAAATACATATGTTTTATCTTTTATTACCATTTTTAACTGATATTATATAATGTAGCATATATAACGAAAGTAGAAAAAGATAGAATCGGTAGCAGTTAACATATATAGACAACATTTTTGTGTGTGCCATATATTACAACTACTTTACCTAATTCTTGTTCTCAGCATAAATCTGGTAAGCAATTATACTTGGAAATGACCACAGATATCAATGAAAGAATAAATATATGTCTAGTTCAGAATATAATTCATGTTTAAGTACCAAGGATAACTTTTAGTCGTCATTTATGAATCTTCATATAGAGCGTGTTAACATTTGACTATACCAAAAACTACTCCCAACTAAGGAGAACTAAAATTGAAACAAAAAGATTAATCCATTTGATTATTTTTCTCTGTTTAGTAATAAATGACTGAAACATAATAAAACATTTATTAATATTTCTTAAAGTAATATTAAGGATATTTTTAACTTATTTGTTCACTATCTATGTGTGATTTCGTTTGATATTCTTTTAAGCTTGATAAAAAATATATATTTAATTTAATAGATTCTGTTTGATTTAATTTTTATAATTTCATAATGAATGAAAAGAGACCGCACTTTCTTAAAGGAGAACTATTGACTTTTCATTAAAATACTGTTATCATCAAATATAAATAAGCTGCTATTATAAAATTGTATAAAAAGTAAAAGAATTTTTAATATTGAGTAGTAGATTACTACACATTTTCAACTTTACAAAATGGAGGTTATTAATCTTTCTAAAAAGAGAAACCTATATTCCATAGATAAAAGTTATTGTACGGTATTTTGAATATTTTAATTGGTTTATCCTTTTCTCAGTTTATCATCTTAGTTGGTTTATCATGGACTCACATATTTATCTAATAAATACACGTATTATTAAGTACTATACGAAATATAAGAGAAGCATTAAGAGAAATATTTTCTTAAGTAACCTTTGATTTCTTATGGCAGCACAATTGCAAGATAAAAAAAGTGGAGCTATATTTTCCTCCTTATATAATGGATTATGGTCAATTAAATTAGTCTATAAACAAAAATTATTAAATGTTTTGTTTTTACATTTATTACGTAAGAGTCCTGAGAGATCATAATTTGTAAGAACTTTACACCTGACAAAAAAACTATGAGCTCTTTAGCCCAGTAACATTCCTAAAATGTTTACACAAGTGTTATGATTAGTGGCCTATGTTGTTATGATTCGAATACCTCTTTTTTAATGTAGTAAAGATGGGAAATGTATCACACAGGTAGCATTATTACAAATACAAAATTGCAAATTTATTTTTTGTCGGCTTATTTCAACATGAACGTTTAAGATACTAAGTGTAAATATTGTAAATATTTCCTAATTATAGAAGTGTTAATTATAAAAATGTAAATCTTTCCTTGTCTCCTAGTAATTAAAATGATAGGCTTACATTTTCATAACTATCTCAAATCATATTTCAATGAAAATAAAGAATGTATGTTAACTTAAATTCTGATGTTAAAATGATTGACAATAGAGTAATTTCCTATATATGCCCTTTGCTGTTGGGACATACATTAAGTTACGTTATAAATTCATTGATATTATTCGCTACTTAAAATAGTATTTAGGTTATGACAAAATATTTTTACTTTACAACACAGCAATCTCCGTTGCTTTGTGCCAGGCTGCATTTATGAGCTTTACAACAATCTAACCTCTTTAGCATGTGCCGGTAATGTCTTTCCCTAAAGGTTGTGTTTTATTTTAATCATAGGATAGTTTATAACTGATGACCTCAAAATGTTGTAAGTTGGGTTTTAATAGCAGTGAAATTAGCTAATATCTACAATACCAAGATTGCAAGTAACAGCAAGACAAAAATAGATTTGAATTGAACGGTCTTCGTAAAAAATGTTCCAGTACTTATAAAGGATCCCTGTGTAAATTACTAATTGTCCAAGTAGTTACTAACATCACTAGCTAACTTTGTTTACTACGGCAAGATTTTCGCTTGAACATGTTTTAAGAAAACGCTTTTTAGATTAATAACAACATGTCAAATCAAACCTTAAATACGTATAGATTTTTTATTTATATATTCAGAAGTTTCATTAGAACTATTTTATGTATGAAAAGACAAAAAAATTTTGTGCTTTTATATTAAAACACAACATATATAATGAATTCACATCTACAGTACGATATTTTGACATTTTATATAATACTGATATGGAATTACTACTATGCAGTCTTAAGAATTATTGGTATATTATTGGTATTGGAATTATTGGTCAGTAAAATTAAAGAATATCATATTCAGAGGTTAAAGAAAATAGTATTTATGTATAGGAATAATTGGGATATTAAACATATATATATATTACTGATTTATAATAATAGGTAGACCTATTACACTATAATATGTATTTAAGATATTATGTTTGTTTTAGTTTTAATAAACAGCATATTATTGATAGTTTTGTAAAAATAATTCATAAAATAGATTTTTTTTATTTCACTAAATTGTGTTAAGTTTAATGTTATAAGATGTAACAAGCACTCCAGTAAATAAATTTTTAATTTCGTTAGGCCTTTCGGTAACAAAGTTACCATCTTTAGACAACCAAACTGTTTACTGGAGTGTTTGTTACATCTTATAACATTAAATTATAATATATCCAGTAAGAAACGAGCTTAAAGAATGATTGTGTTAAGATGTTGACTACATATTTTGTATTTTCTAGTGCTAATATACTAGTATATAATGTAATCTAATAATGTCTTACGTAAGTTATTTTTGCATAATTGACTGTATTTGAGAACTAACATTAAAAAATGGATTACTGAATTTAATGTACCTAAGGCACTGAATGTAATGTTATCCAAATAATAGCACGTTGTAGCCTATCATTGTCCATGGTTAACAATGAACTCACAAAGCACACAATTCATACAAAGCTAACTGCTTGTTCCCATATACAATCTTCGCACATCCGTTCCCTCTGACAACTCATTTCCTTGTCTTTCATCAAACAAAGAAAGTAAGCGCTTTTAAAATTGCAACAACTTATTACTATCAATATTTGTTGTGCTCATATTCTTGCATATTAGTTTTGTTTGATCATCAAAGACCTCTCTGTCCATTTACCAAAGCAATGTAGGCATTATAGCCTCTCAACCCTAGTATTCATATTTATAGTGCATTTTTAAAACCTCAGTACCACTGCTTCCTTATACCGAATTTGAGCTGCAAACTCATTATTTATATTATTGAAATCTCTAACTATCAAAACTTGTACCAATAGTTTTAACTATTGGTTTGAAATACCTAGAAAGCTTTATAATACTCCAAAGTTAAAAACTTATTTATTTACTAAAACAATTCTTAAGATAAGCCTTATTTGATTATGTAAGAAGCTGTATTAGACTAACAAATGATAATTTGAGATTTAGATGTATTTACTGTTTTCGATATTATATTAAAAAAAAGAAAATACTTAAAATAATTAACTTTTTTATGACGAAGTGGGCAAATCTTCGCCCACACATAACTTGCAAAAAAGACATTGCGGGTGATATGCCGCCCGCACACGGCCGTACGTAACCGGCGGAGCGGGCGATCGCCCGCCCACCCGTAATTGCACCGGAAATCGGCAATTTCGTAAAATAACTGCCCATATGTTGCAATATTTTTGCAATAAACAGAATCTAGAAGAGTGGAACTTATTATTTCCACAGTCCAGTCCAGACTGTCGAGAATATTCCATAAAATAAAGTTTATTTATCAGCTGTTTACCTGCCGATATAAGTTCAGGCGTTAGTCTGGTGAAGGATTTGTTTACGTATGTGTTTTGGTTATTGTGCTAATGTTGTTTGTTGAAAAGTTTGTTGTTTGTAAATAGTTTTGTGATCTTTTATATCTTATTTTGTACAGTATAAAAAAGTAACTATCTCTTTTTGTCTCTATTCTTAAATTCAACCTCTTATCAATTATTCTCCAAATGTGGACTTAGAAATAATCCTCTACATCACTACTCCAGGATGTTAGAACGGGAGGTAATCTTCTTAGCCCTAACTTCACCTAGTTAAATAAGACCTCCTTCAACTTTTAATTAAAAATAATGCATTTATGAATTTATCTGTATTGGATTCTTTTCCGCTATTTAAAATAATATAATTATTAGGCAAAATGTAAACTTTTTAAAAGCCTGAAAAACAGTGTCTAAAACAAAAAATAGGACTTATAATATGAATTCCGAGAGGGTAGTTAAATTTTTATTCTTAAAGAAAATTGTAAAAATAACTCATCTCAGCAACATTCATTGAGTGCTGGTGAGTGATTTTCCTCTGTTTTTTTTCTGCTGGTTCTGAGTTTCCTTGCCGTGATAAATAGCCTCTGTAATTCCGCTTCATTGTGTGTCGCCTTCCCTCTGTTGACAACATTTAAAGTGATGGTTATCGATATTAGAAGAATGGTCGTTCTTACGTTAACGAAGCTCTATGTATTGTTTATAAATTGAAAAATAACGTTTTCCCATTTCTTCCTTGAGTTACATATTGGAGGTTTTTAAAACAAATCTCATTTGTTGATGTCTGAGGATTCTACATTGTATGCCAAAATAAATCATTTTATTTGAATATATGGGATTTTTTAAAAATTATTTATAATTTAGTAATGTGTTTATTTGACGTTCTGACTTCTATTCTACAATTTTTATAGTTTCCCTAATATAAGTTAACCTTATTATTTTTTGTAAAGGGAATATCTTTTTAATTATAAAAACGTGACGGATTAAATTTAATATTCTTTAAGACCACTCATATAGGTAAGAGCTTAATGCTCTATGATGTTTTATATAGTAAATTATAGTGTCCTACAATATTTAAATTAATTATTAATTACATAACAAACGTAAGACTTTAAGCTAAAGTAATATTCCATCTCTTAATAGAAATATTGGAATATCAAGTAAACCAATTTAGCACCAATATATACTTTTATACATTATGTGAAATAGACAAGGTACTAGTGATTCTACATATGTCCGTCCAAGAGGTGTACAACACTGATGTAATCATATAATGGGTACTGACAGCGGGATACGACGTTTGAAATCAGCAATATTTGACAAAAACAACAATACAAATTTACTTTTGAGAGTTAGTGATATTTTTCGTGTAAAGCCAAATCAATACAAAATAAATGAGTATATAACTGTTAATCAAAAAATGTTTACTTTTTAAAAGACGCCTAAGTTGTAAAAAATTTTTAAAATGTATCAAGTACCGTATATCAAAGAGTTAGTAAAATAAAGTAACATATTTAAATACACCTTTCTCACTGTTTACAAAATGAGAAATCGATCCTTGGGCCAACCAGTTTATCGAGTCCAGTTGTCCATATAAATTTGTGCAGTTTATGTAACATGGAGGTTATAAAACTTGAGGTTAAGCTGAGCTTATATCTGCATTATATTTCAAGATAATCAGTAGAGAAGAACAAAACAAAAGGAGTCCAAAACCAATTTGTGTTAAACAAGCCACTAAGTTTTACTAAACAGTACTGCTTTCTTAACGTTATCTCTACTCAAGGGAGTCGTAGAATTTAATCACTTTTATGTTATCATTCTGTAAATATTATGTAACAGTCTATTGAATTCTGATGACTTTTGGTAGCCTAATATAGCTTCTTACTTCATCCAAAAATCCTATCTGAATAATAAGATTAAATAAACGTATTATTTACTAACTTATTTGCGAAATAGTTTAGTGTTTAATTTGATAGCAATATAGTAAAATATATAAGGTGTAATTCTTTCAGCAGTACGTACTGGTTATGAATTATTTTATTTTACTTGACAAAGATAAAAGATACTAAATGGATCATTTTCTACATCTGAGTGATAATTTAAATATCATTTTAGAAAATACGAGAAAATAGCGCATACTTCGTAATTGAAACTATTATGGTTAGTAAACGTAGATATTTTATGACTATCTTAATTTAACATGATGTCATAATGTACAGGATTAAAGTAAGAAACATATCAGCAATTTTATTTGGTCAATTCTACACTTTGTAAACTCTTTTGGAATTTGAGACGTTTATTTTGGTGATATTGATATAAAAAGGATATACAAACAAAAGTAAAATACTTGAATTAATAAGAAACTTTATATTTGTATATCGAATTATATTGCATTCTAAAACAGTATTGTCTAAAAAAACTTAATATTAAAAATAAAACCTTAAAGTTCACAGTTACGGTTAAGTTAGGTCAGGTTAGGTTAGGTTAGGTTAGGTTAGGTTAAGTTAGGTCAGGTTAGGTGGCTACTAAAGCTGATGATCACAAACTGGTAAATCCAATGATTGACTTACCACCGAATGCGCTCTCCGTGTGTAAATTCATGAAAAGTATTTAATATATACAGTATATACGAGTAAAGATAACTAACTCGTTTATATTGTAATATAACACTTTCTATCTATATACTTCCGTACGTGTGTGAGCGGGTGGGTCAATACCACTGTATGTGTATGGGTGAGTGGGATAGTCAATACCACTGTATGTGTATGGGTGAGCGGAATGATCAATACCACTGTATGTGTATGGGTGGGCGGGTGGGTCAATACCACTGTATGTGTATGGGTGGGCGGGTGGGTCAATACCACCGTACATTTGTGGGTGGGCGGGTGAGCCAATACCTCCGTACGTGTATGGGTAAGTGGGTGGGTGGGTCATTACCACTGTACGTGTATGAGTACTAATACATGTCACGGAATGTAATAAAATGTAATACGTACGTCAATAAGGAGGGATAAATGTTGACGAGCGGTGTATATTACTTCTGTGGTTGACCGAGGAGTGCCAACGTTTCTATAGCCACGAACAATACATTAGTAATGACGTGACGAAAATACAAGACATAAATGTACTTTACATATAACGTGAAGTATGTATGTCAGGGGAGAGGGGGAAATGATGTTGAGGTGTATATGTGATTACTTTAGTTATTCACCAGGGCCAGAGGGAGCCAACAGTTCGTCAGCCACGCACAGTACATTTTACACAGTACAGTCATGATAGGACGAGCACACAGGGATGAATGTACTTTTCATATAACGTGAAGTACGTACGTCAGGGGGAGGGGAAAATAAAGATAAGAGTGTAGGTGATTACTTCTGATGTTCAGTGAGGAGCGCCAACAGTTCGTCAGCCACGCACAGTACATTTGTCATGACGTGACGAACATACAGGGCATGCATCTACTTTTCATATAACGTGAAATACCTACGTAAGGGGAGGGGAAAATAAAGATAAGAGTGTAGGTGATTACTTCTGATGTTCACTGAGGAGCGCCTACAGTTCGTCAGCCACGCACATTACATTTGTCATGACGTGACGAACATACAGGGCATGAATGTACTTTACATATAACGTGAAGTACCTACGTCAGGGGAGGGCAAAATAAAGATAAGAGTGTAGGTGATTACTTCTGATGTTCACCGAGGAGAGCCAACAGTTAGTTAGCCACGCACATTACATTTGTCATGACGTGACGAACATACAGGGCATGAATGTACTTTACATATAACGTGAAGTACCTACGTCAGGGGAGGGGAAAATAAAGATAAGAGTGTAGGTGATTACTTCTGATGTTCACCGAGGAGAGCCAACAGTTCGTCAGCCACGCACATTACATTTGTCATGACGTGACGAACATACAGGGCATGAATGTACTTTACACATAACGTGAAGTACCTACGTCAGGGGAGGGGAAAATAAAGATAAGAGTGTAGGTGATTACTTCTGATGTTCACCGAGGAGAGCCAACAGTTTGTCAGCCACGCACATTACATTTGTCATGACGTGACGAACATACAGGGCATGAATGTACTTTACATATAACGTGAAGTACCTACGTCAGGGGAGGGGAAAATAAAGATAAGAGTGTAGGTGATTACTTCTGATGTTCACCGAGGAGAGCCAACAGTTCGTCAGCCACGCACATTACATTTGTCATGACGTGACAAAATTACAGGGCACAACTGTTTTTAACAAATACAGGGTGATTGAAAAGTTGTAGCAAACTTAGTTTTTTATTATAGGTATTAAAATCTGTTTGTGATAATCTTACAAAGGTACAAATGGCTACACTAATAAGGGAATTTTTATAATTTTTTACTATCAGAGAAAAGTGGGTGGAGGTAGCTCAACATTTCAAAAGAGAACTTATAGTCTTGAATATATCACATATTTTTTTAAGGTCTTGGTTATCCAATAAAAACACAGATTTGAAATCTGACACACTCTACAAGAAATGGCATCTCCAAACGAAACTGAGCTTTATTATGATTCATGGCGTTGAGGAAATGACGTATCTAACAAATATTTTCAAACATTGTTTCAGATTTAAAACATTAAGTGTATTATATATTAGCTAACCAAGAATTTAAATAATATACTACATGACTATAGGTCATATTTTAAAATGTTGTTAACCCCCACCCCCTTAGTTTAGTTACCGCCACCCCACCAATGTCAAACATCAAAATGGCACTGACATTTATTGTAGAGTAGACCGCTTTAAAATATTTTTTTATTAGCTTTTAACCAATACCTTTAAATTATATACGAGACTCGTATTACAAGACCATAAGTTATATTTGAACATTGTTCAGTTACCATCCATACCCCTTTATCCTAAGGTTCAAAAATTCAAAATAATTAATATTCTAGTCCTTTATATCTAGTATTTTTTCACAAACAGATTTCACATTTCTAAAATAACAAAGAAGTATAGGGAGGGTGAATCTCACTATTTAATCACCCTGCAATATTTCAAGTGCATATGTTAAGACTACATTACTAAGGTAAACTGTAATTTTCAATAGAGCCTTCTTTATTCAGAACTATAACATTGAATTTTAAATACAACTTATTTCCGTAACAGTTTCCATTGAAACATATTTCATCCCAATCATAAATAAAGCATTTTATTGAATGTAAACAAAGACGGTACCAACATCTCCCATTTTTAACTTTTATTTAACATCTTATGAACTTCCTGTTTCCTGTATATAGGCTTCGATTCACACCAATTATATACGTTTGCAAAACAACTATTTTAACAATCTTTTCTTTTACCCAATGTTTATAGGTTTTCTTCTTATCTATACAACTTGATCAACCTTCTTAAGGTTAAGTGTAAGAAAGGGCCATGTGGCCCTAACTTCGCCTTTTTTTGTAAATTAATTGTATAATTAATTTTCAAAATATAGAAATTTCTATTCTATTCTATTCTAACCTTTACTGGTACCAACTATTAACTTCCTATGTCATATGACAGTTAATATGCTAACTTTTTTATCAACTCTCTGGACAATGCGTTTAGGTATGTTAAACTGCAGCTGGTTTTGGTTTTTAGGTAGACAACTTTTGGTTCTTCTGCAGAACTAACTTTAACTTCAACTCGTGAGTGAATTCTTTAAAGACGGCTATCTAGAGGAGTACCACTATCAGCTACATGAATTTCCATATTTTGCAGAAATTTTGAATTAACTAATTACAAAAGTTCACAAGTGTTCCTGCCGTGCAATTGGCTTTCTTCGTGGTTAAAAATTACGAGTAACAGTCACTGTCTATTAATCAGTGAACATTTGCTTCTTGGAGAAAGTCATTAGCTATTCGTTGCCATGGTCTAGATGGTATTCCCTGCAATTAATAAAGGTTCCTGTTTTGTATATTTCGCAAGTTTAAGTTTCCTTCCTAATATCATTTCTCATATTTGGCCAGAAAATAAACCAAATTTAGCTCGTCTTATGTAGGGCACAACTCCATAATTGGTAGAATGTACTCTTCAATTCAGCTCATTTCTCATTGCGAAAGGTACAGCTATTCACCCACCATTTAAAATTATTCTATCTTCATAACCAAGTTCATCACGACGTAACCAAAGTGTTTGTAGCTCCATCGGGAGCTGAGATCTTCTTTCAGGTCATCCACGTTGAATAATTTCATCCAACCACCTGACCTAAGATCGTTATTTGCGTTTTGTTTATTTGAGTCTAAGGCTCATCAGTTACATTTGCATCAGTTCCAAAGATTTATATTGCTCAGTTTCATAAATAGAACAAAACCCAAATACCTACCTTGAATTAAGACAGTTGGTGAGGTTATTTAACGTGGATGACCTGAAAGAAAATCTCGAAAGTCCCGAAGGAGCTTCATACATTTTCACCGTATCGAGATGAATACATTCACACCTTACGAAGATGTGATAATTTTAAAGAGTGAGGGTATAGTACGGTACCTTTAAAACTATTGAACCAAAAGTATTGCTGAGTCCACTACTTTTGGTCCAATGCATACCTCAGCCAATGTGAGATAACTATTCCATTGATTATGAATAAATTCCACTCCTCAGAATGAATGCTCTTTTCTGTAATATTTAGTGGGTCCGGTATACATATTCCATTCATTTCATTAAGTTTAGCATCACGTAATAACTGTGATTTTTTTTATAGAGAAACTTCATAAATCAAAACTATAACATCAAATACAATAAAACTTATTTTTGGACTGTTTCCGTGGAAACATTTTCCAGACCAAACAAAAATAAAAACATATGTTTTGAATATATCAAATATTAATGTAATTTAATAACATTCCAAAAGTAAATTAAGTATATTGGAATTGATTGATTGTCATTCACTATTTGTTTTCATTTGTTTATAGTTTTATAACTATGCGTTCATAGTAATATACAGTTTAAAATTGATAAAAAGACGATGAATGATTTAGTTTTTAATTTGTAAAAAAATTGCCAGTTAAAGAATGTTTTATATTGCCTAATAAAAGTATTGATATGTCTAGTTGATTTGATTTAATTTTAATATGAGCAACTGTTTTATTATGTATAAAAATAATAGAGCTATTCGAATTAGTCAGTTTTACAAGATTATTTTGCAGAGATAGTGTAATAACAGAAGTGAGTGTAGCAGCTACCTAACTTGTAATATACCTTATTATATGTACAATTAAAACTATTATGTGTCATTTAATATTCTTTTATTTGGAGTTTTTAGCTCTTGAATATAGAACATATTGTCCAATACCGTAAAAAAACTTATGTACAGTAGTTGTTCGGAGTCTACTTAAAAAACATTCAACATTATTTTTAAAATGTCAAAACTTGCAGGAAATTCCTTCCTCCCATTGATAATACAGGCCACAGAACAAAGTACGGGTTAGTACCACTGTACCTGTATGGGAGGGTGAGGGGATCAGTACAACTGTACCTGTATGGATGGGTGAGTAGGATAATACCACTGTACCTGTATGGGAAGGTGAGGGGATAAGTACCACTGTACCTGTATAGGAAGGTGAGGGGATCAGTAATACTGTACCTGTATGGGAGGGTGAATGGGTCAGTACCACTGTACCTGTATGGGAAGGTGAGTGGATTAGTACCACTGTACCTGTATGGGTGGGTGAGTGGGTTAGTACCACTGTACCTGTATAGGTGAGTGAATAGACTAATATCACTGTACGTGTATAGATGTGTCAGTTACTACTCTACGTGTGTAGGTGTGCAGGTGAGTCAATACCATTGTATCTGTATAAATAAGAATTTTCTGATTTAGTTATATACTGATGATAGTTTAATCTATAAATAACCAACACAATATAATATATAAATAACAATAAATATCAACGAGGTGCCTCATGTTATTTGAACATTAACATAAAACTCTATTCAGTGATATCAGATGTGAAATGATCCCTCAAAGCTCTCTATTTATTTATGTTTGTGATTTATTTATGTCTCCAAAAAGCACCAGGAACTCCCGTGGTAATTGCCAATTATATTTTTACTTTCGATCATAAATTTCGGAAAGGAAATTCCTCCTAAGAAAAATAATACAAACAACAGTATTAAACAAATTTATGCAATTTAGATCGTCATCTATGTATGGGTGTTTGTTCTTTATGCATTACTAAACACTCATCAAATTGCCATGAACACTTGGGAAGCTGTAGTAGACTTCACCCTCGCGAAGATTTTTGGTGTGGTTTCATGCAAATCTGACTCTAGGTCCACTGGCCTTTAAAGTTTCAATGTAATTCTAATTCAGTTATTTTATTTATATTTTATTAATCGTCAGACGTTAAAAGAAACAAATTAAATGTTAACTCTCAAAATGATTATACTGTATCAAATCACAACCGTGATATTACAAACGGCTAGTTTTACATGTAAGATACTGATATTTTTATGTTTGATATGATTTAAGTATATCAAGTACATTAGTATCACCAAATGTTTTACGTAAAATAATAAAACAAATTTAAATGTACATGTTTGGTAAAAATTACATGATGTAAAACAACGGAGTCTAACAGAATGGTTACTGAAATGTGATGGGAATCAAACCATTTTGTGTCTCGACTGCTCATTTCCTTTACTTCCGCTGTTTAACGTAAGGAGCCCGCATAAAGGAAACGAGTTGGTGACAGTGGTAGCTACAGGATGGCTAAAATAACTGTTTGGTCCACAAAGATTTTCTTTACTTTGTTGTGTGACTGTACAAATAGATTTAATAAGATTAGTTTTAAATAATTAACAACCTGTTCATTATTTAACATTTTGGGAAGTAAATAAAAAAATAATTGAAAGTTTTATTGTGCAGTACATAGAACCAACACTAAAACAAGAGGAGGTTTATAATTTTATTGTAACGGTTAAACTCTGGATTCTGTTTGTTTGAGTAATATGCTGTTCACTTATGGTTTCATTTCCTTTTTAGAAAATATAGGTTGTAAATGTGTTAATGACAAAGGCTGTGCTCACCAATCTCTACATTTTTATAATACAAACTGTACCTGATATATTATCACACCATTATGAATGTGAACATTAAATCCATTACACTAGCATATTAATAGACAATAATAAATCAAAACGTACATTAAATAGTTATGTATAATATAAGTATATACTTACCAGGTATAAAATGGTGTACTGAAAACAATAATCTGACAGTAAAAAATAAACTTCAAAAATCCGCGCAAGAGTTCTACTAAAATAATACTGTAATAATTTTTTTACACGTGGAAAAACATACAATTAAAATAAACTGTGTATTTTAATATCATGTTATTATATGTTTAACGTAAGATTTAGAGCTTATGGTTTATATTAAAATGTTATACTTGCAATATAAAAGTAATTTGACCTTAACCTTCTTACTTAACCAATTATAATCAATCAATCAAATAGAATATGGATTCACAGGTTGTTATAATGGATCAAAATGCAAGTCAGTTTTACCTATAAATGTGGGTAAAACCTGGGAAATGAGATTCCCTGGTGATGAATGTACTTTGGGCGTGCTGTGAATACCTTGACATGCCTTTCTTACCTTACACCTTACCTAACTTTAGAAAAAGATTACATAAATGTTTAGTAGGCCCTACCTATATATATATATATGTAAAATCAAATGTCATTTAAAAATCAGTTTGTGTTAAACAAAAGTAATTTTGTCAAATGAATATAATTATTTTCTGATTAGTGTGTCACGTTAGTAAATTCCTTTAATGAAAGGCCTCACAAAATAAACATTTATTTTTATGAGTGTTTAGTCATACGTACGATGAGAGAGGTACATTTATACATTTAAATTATAATATCCAGTAGCGAGAGCTTCAATAATGATGAATTAGGAATTACTTGTTGTAATTGTGAAACATCTAGATGTAGTGTTGTTGAGCTATAGTTGATATTGGTTATTTTAAATAATCATTATTAAATTTTCAATAAAAGCAATAAATTTTAATTCCAACTAGGCCTTTCCCCAGCAAAGTTGGCATCATCAGGAAAGTTAATGTAAAATGAGCCTGGACTAAGTGGAAGTTTCTGTTTTAATAGCCCTGAGGGTAAAAGTGCTAAGACTTCACTCGCCAGTTTACTTCGGCCTGAAGACCTACCTGTGCGTGAACTTTATTCAACGAGTGAAGAACCGACCGTTAGATGAGTTATGGATTTAACCTTGGACCTTCGTATTCCAAAATGACCCCTGAGTCATCACGCAGGCGATCTCTCTAGCGAATAAACTAAATGAACTTTTCTATGAGAGAATAAGCTCTTTTACTCAATTTTACACGTAAATCATCTCGCAAGACTACCCTATCCTCTGTTTTAGGTATCTCTCTTATCCGTGCCAAGTTATTCTTTCCTCTCCTGCAGGTATATTGTGTAAGACACCATCTCCTCTGCTGGAAGTTACTCTCATGTTTTGTGCAAATCGTCCTCTCATATCCTGTAGATCACTCTCAATTATTTTGCGGGTTAACTCTGTTTATTTATAAATTTTATGGTTGTAAACATAGATTCTAGCTGCCGTTTGGATATAGAAACATATAATTACGTAAACATGGATACATGAGAATGCACTGGTCACTCTTTACCTATATGAACGGACAACAATTTGCTCCTAATTGTAATTGTAATAGTTTGTAACAATAACCCTGATAATGGTTGTTATTTTTTTATAAATTAGGTATGAAGCATTATATAAGCATTTCAATTGCGCAATTCTAGATTACTACCATTATTTGTAATGAAATGAACACTGGAGGATAAAAAGGTACGCTATACTATAATGTACGTAATATTTTATTGAGTATAAAACATTCAAGGAACTCAGTATGAAATAAATTGTTTTCTCACCTTACCAGGAAGAGAGAGACAATACACCAACCTAGATTTGATAATAGACAAAAATTATTTTGAAAAATATTGTTTATTGCACAAGAAAATACCTAAAATAGGAAAAATACAAATTACACGAGACAAAATTTAAGCAGGTTAGCGAACATTTTTTTTCAAACGAGGAAAACAAAAGCCGTGCCTCAAAACAGTGGGCCAGTAGTGAAATTTATTTTGAATGTTAAGGGTTGCATAGATGTTTTATGTATGAAAAATAATTAATAAAAGGGGAAAAAACTACTCAATGTGACATATTTTGCACATACAATTAATTCAACGTAATGATGGTCTATTACACTTTCACCAGAATCAAACCATTTAAAATATCCATAAGAACGAATATAAATACTACTTAACAGCTACAACGAACAACAGAAAGAAAGTTAAGATAAATAACTGCCATAAAACATAAGAATCAAAATTAACATTTGAACGGAATAAGTAAACAATAACTATATAAACTACAGAATAGAGAATAAAATATAAAAGTTTGAAAATAGCAGGCAAATGGTGACCTCGGAGACAAATTTAGAGGTTGACTAAAATAGAAAAGAAAAACTTTACGTTAGTTAGGAATTAAACCGAATTCTGCGAGAAATGTAAGTTGGCTCATAATTAGAAATTTAATAATATTACTCTAACCGATAACCTCTTACTTTAAGAGATAAGACAAGAAAGGCCTAGGAGGTTACATAAACATAAATAATTTCAATTAAATTTATTGTAATGTGTTTCACAGTTATATAATCTTCACTAATAAAAATAATCCCTCTCCCACACTAATTTCTCAAATATACTGCGTAATGAGTTCGGAGAAGTAGTGGATTTAAAGAAACAACTTGGCCGAAAGGCCATCTAATATAAAGGTGTATATCACCAGAGTACTGAAGCATTTGACTCAGCAAGGAGAGGTAATGAAGTTTCCACCGCCACTGGGCTGGCAAGAAGTCCGAAGGCCATCCCGAAGATCCAACGCTGCCTCTCAACACTCTCCAGTTGCCTGCGTGGCATGGTCTGCTTCCCCAATTGGACCCTGTAGCTGGTAAGCTGCAAAGTATGGCACAAATTAATTTCGAGTAGGCCACACCAGGAATAAACGCATTACAAGAAAATGTATACAATAAAGGAAGGAGGAAAAGGAAATGGAGAAGAGGTAACATTACTACAAGTCAGGTGACAACTAATAGAGCTTAAAAGTTATTGAAAACTATATGCAAATGATTGAAAATTAAATAAATTTTATTCGTATCGTAAAAAAAAACAAGTTAAAGATCGTCATATTTTACCAGGCGAAGTTAGGGCTAAGAAGCCCTCTCTAACACTTAACCTAGGGACCAACGGCTTAACGTGACTTCCGAACCACGGGAGCGACAGGGTAAAAACTGTTTAGTCATATCGGGAATCTAACCCAAACCGATTGCGTGGAAAGCCAACGCCTTAGCCCCTTATCTACGGCCACTCAAAATTGTAGTTTAGTTCCAAAAGTACACAGTTACTTCAGAATTTCCTGCACAAAAGTGTTTAAACCCGGAAAATCATGAAAATGTAGATAGGAAATATACAATAATATAATAAAATAAAAACATAATTGCAAGAGTAAATAAAGATCATTTAAAGCTTAACTTTGAATAGTGAGGGTGTTGCAAAGGACAAAAACATCAAGGAATTGTGAGTGAATTAGTAAAAATTTAAAATCTGCAGACTAAGCCTAGTCTAGTACAAGGTTAGTGAAACAAGTTATAAATTTAAATCACTAACTAAAAAAAATGTATGACCAAACCACAGTGACTCGAAAAGGACAAAGGCAGTTTATAAATTGAGTGTAACAAAGTACAAAATCACACATTAAATAACACTACAACTCAAAGTTAAAAACTTTAATGTATAGTTGTCATTTAAATGAAATAAAAGGCAACACGATTTAGAGGACTTAACGAATACAAGACAAAATAAATTGTGTTAGAAAATCTTATCCCACATCTCTAGCTTGCAACAACAGACTACGAAGAAAGCAAAACAAAAAGTGGAAAGCCGATATGGAAACTCCAGCCTGATGTTCCCCATCTGAATCAACCACTTAACGCCTGAGGAGAGCCAACGGTCAAAGGAAAACACACCACCAACAAAGAACCAACAACAAGACCACCCACTATAACCAAGATCCAAGAATCGAAACATAGGCACATATTCGTGACAATGTTTGTACCTAGTGATATTTTTTCAATCCATTCCATTGATATTGAATAATAATTATCAATGGTATAATAATAATAATTATTATTATTATTATTATTATTATTATTATTATTACATGCGAAAAAGACCAGTAAATGATCACGCAAAGTTCACTTATGGGTCGTCCTTTTTCTCCTTTGCCAAGCAGCCTTCAATTTTTCTTTCATAATGGATCTGCGTTCTTCTGTCCATTTAGCTCCTGTTTTCTTCTTTTGGTCTCTCTCTGATTCTACTTCCCATTTATAAATTTTGGATTTATAGGTGGATCGGTCCGAAATATCATTGATAGAAATCTGGGCTCTGGACAAATCCTTCCTGATTTCCGAGGTCCACTTTTTGGTTAAAATATTTTCAGTGTTCTCTAGTAAGATTTTTGTTAGTCTATTTTCAGGAAGACGCTTGATATGCCCGTAAAATTTTAGGCGTCTTTTTCTGATATCCGCGGCTAAGTTTGAGAATTCTTCCACTCTAGTTCGGGACTGAAGTCGGTATCCTTCATCAGTGAGTCTTGGGCCGAGAATCTTCCTGATGATTTTCCGTTCTTCTTTAAGGATGTTTTCAAGTATCCCTTTTCTGGTCAAATCAAGAGTTTCACTCGCATATAGGACTTCAGGTTTGATGACGGTATTGTAGTGGTGAATTTTGGTAGAAATTGATAGGTATTTTTTGTTATATATGTTTTGAGTACGACCAAAAGCCCTCTTCATCTTTTGGATCCGGGAGTCCAAGGCTTTAAGTTCTTTCCCTGATGGTTCAAGGATTTCTCCTAGGTATCTGAACTCTGTTACTTTTTCGATATCACCATATTTTGTGTTCAAATTTTCTAGGTCACAGAAGTTGGTTATTACCTTTGTTTTTGAAAAAGAAATCTGTAGGCCAATTTTTTCAGCGCACTCCTTGAGGGTTTCGATTTGGGCAATTGCCTGTTGACGGGTTTCGGCCAGGATGGCTAGGTCATCTGCAAAGGCCAGGCAGGTAAGTTTTGTTTGATTTCTGGAGATTTTCAAAGGGTTCCAGTTTCCTTGTTCTTTTAGTTTGTTTTCCCACTCTCTCATGACTTTGTCTAGGGCTATGTTGAAAAGGAGGGGAGATAAGCCATCGCCTTGTCTCACACCAGTTTTTATCTGGAATTTTTCCGAAAGATTCCCCATGAACTTTACTTGAGAGGTGGTGTCAGTAAGTGTCAATCGGATAAGTGCCCTGGTCTTCTGGTCTAGTCCGTATTCTTCCAAGTTTTGTAGTAGGGATTGTCGGTCGATGGAGTCGTAGGCTTTCTGGAAGTCGACAAAAGTACAGATGGTGGGTTTTCTACGGGTGTTTCTGTATTTTAGGAGGGTTTTCAGGTTAAGGATTTGTTCAGCACAGGACCTGTTGGGCCTGAAACCTGCTTGGTATTCCCCTATGAGTGGTTCTACTTGTTCTTGTGTTCTTTTCAATAGGGCAGCCGAGAGAATTTTGTAGGGGACTTGTAGTAGGGAGATTCCTCTGTAGTTGTTCACGTCTGTTCGGTCTCCCTTTTTGTGTAGTGGGACGATGAGGGCATTTGTCCAATCTTCCGGTAGTTTCTCTGTTATCCAAATTTCTTCAATGATGTTAGTGAGTTCTGTTATTGAGTTACTTCCCATGTGTTTCAGTAGTTCGGCAGTGATGTCATCACTTCCGGATGCTTTGTTGTTTTTAAGTCGTTGGATATGTCTTTGAATTTCGTCTAGGTCAGGGGCGAGTGAGTCCGTGTGTGGGTTCAGGTGGGGTTTTGGTTGGAACTTTTCAGTGGGTTCGGGACAGTTAAGTAGAGACTCAAAATAACGGGCAAGTTCTTTAGTATTTTCCTGGTCTGTTAGCGCCAAATTTCCGTCTTGTTTTCTGAAGCAGAGGTTTCTAGGCGTATATCTATTGAGACGGGATTTAAAGACTCTATAGAAGTCCCTAGTATTGTAGTTTCTGAAGTCTTGTTCAGCCGACTTAAGTTGGTTTTCCAAGTACTTCCTCTTGGTTTGCCTGATAAGTTTGGAGGCTTGCTTTCGGGCTTCCCTGAACTTCTTTTCAGTTTCTGGAGAGCGGTTGCTAATACATTTTTGGTAGGCAATTTTTCTCATGAGAATTGCTTGGTCACATTCTTCGTTCCAAAAGGGGTGTCTGTTTCTTTTCCGTTGTGGAATCTGTTCTTGGGCATTCTTGATGATTTTCTCATGGAATTCTTCCCAGGTTTTTGCTGGGATTCTCTCCCATATTTCTTTGAGGTTGGATTTTTCCAGTAGCTGTGTGTTGAGCTTTCGGCTGACCTGGCATTTCGGGTAGAAGCGTTTTGGAGTGAATTTGACTTTTATTCGGATTAAATGATGATCCGAGTCGATGTTAGCACCTCGTCGAACCTGAACATTATGTACTTCTTTTTGTGCAGGGAATGAAATAGCTATGTGATCAATCTGATGTTTCCCACATTGGGTGTTGGGGCATTCCCAGGTGAAGAGTTTGTTGGGGTTTTTCCGAAGTGAAGTTGACATGATTTTGAGGTCGAACTGTTGGCACATCTCGATGAGGCGTTTACCATTTTCATTGGTGTTTTTGTGGGCAGAGAATCTTCCTGCTGTTTTCCTGTAGCATCTCTCTTTGCCAATTTTTCCATTGAAATCTCCTAAGAGTATGATTGTATCCTTCTCAGGGATTTTAGTGAGAGTTGCTTCGAGTTTGGACCAGAAGTCTTCAGTCTGTGTCTGATCTTTACATTTGTTAGTGGGAGCATGAGCATTTACAAATGTATAATGGTGGTTTCCACATTGAAGTCTGAGAGTCATTAGTCTGTTGCTTATTGGTTTTATTTCTTTGACTGAATTTATGATCTTTTTGTGGACTAGGAAGGCCATGCCTAGTATTGGGGTGGCCTTGCCTACAGTTCTACTGGTTTTACTTTTGAATATACGGTAGTTCCCGTAGTCTGCTGTTTCTGACTCTGTGAGTCTTGTTTCTTGAAGGGCTAGTAGTTGGATTTTTTGTTGGTCTAATTCTGATGTTAGTCTCAGGAGTTTACCTACTTGAATTAGTGTGTTGATGTTAAAGGTACCAATGTAGAAGGGTTTTTTAGTGGGAAGTTTGTCAGAGAGCTCCGACTCTCTCTTTCGTGTAAGTCCGGTCCCTCCAGAATCCGAATGGCCGGTTGCCGCTTTCGTATTCACTTGGCGGGTGGATTGGTTACCACCTGGAGTAATGTTGTATTTACTTGCACGATTCATAGTGAGCTTGTTCTCAAGAGTTGAGTTGATTCTTAGTAGAATCGGAGTACAATCAGGCTGGTTAGTTCCTGAAGGGTGTTTTAACAGCCGCTCCAACTAGGAGAACAGACGCTGACCAGAAGCCGACCCACTGGGTTTACAGACACAACTGGAATTTGGGTGTTCGCTATCAGTTTCACCATATTTTCATATGGCTACTCACAGGTTTTGGTTTTGGTTCCTCTGCCTTTCCTACCGTTGGGAGTACTTATCCTCTTCCGCTAGCAAAGTCATTGACCTGTTTTCATCCGTGACCCTGGCGGGGGCCCTTACAGGGTGCTACCATCCGGGCCAGATGGACCCTGGTTTTTTAACGAGGTTGTTACTCCTCCGACTCCTCATCCCTATCCAATTTGGATAGGTCCCGGGCTTGTCACCGGCATAGCTGAGTTTATTATTATTATTATTATTATTATTATTATTATTATTATTATTATTATTATTACTAAGTACTATTTTCATGTTGAAGTATTAAATTTATTAATTTACAATATTAATTGGTTTCTATGTCATACATTGTATTAAAAATATACGAATCTAAAAAAAATATAGTGGTTAAGGTGGATCTAATTTTCCTTTATTTCAGTAAATGCAAAAAATGTGTTCTACGTGTACTATTTACATATTTAATTTGTAATAACCACTAGTCAACAATGGTTTGGTAAAAAAATTCAAGGAACAATATTTTTAAAAGCTCTCGTCAGAATCGATCTCAACACAACGATTGTCTTTTATTTTCACATTAAAGAAACTGTAGCACCTTATTTGTCGTTTTAATAATTAGCCACCAAATTAATAAATTAACCAATGGATTTGGTATACAAGATTTCAGACGGATGAAACGCTAACCATTATTCAAAAACTATTTTTATAGCTTAAATCATTACGACAATGAAGATCAATTATATATAGTTCACGTTAAAATTTAAAAATGTAAAGTGTATTTAATTTTAAATTTTATGCTGAGTAATAAATGTGTCTTACATTAATTAAATGACAACAAACCGAAATAATAGCTTAAAATGTTTTAACATGTCCATACAGAATACATAATATCACAAAGTATTATAGATTTAGTAAAATACATCTTTAGAAAAATGTTTATCTTTAAACTGTTCAAAAATATTAAAACAAAAAATAAATAGGAACAATTTTCTTCTATTTCATTGAAACAATAATGAAGTTACTGATAAACTTCACGCCAGTAATGAACAATCTTTTACATCTCAGTTTTCTAATTGAATTTAGCTTCAGAGTTAATCTTTGTAATTTATCTGCAGACTTACTTCCATTGTATAACTGCCTTCTTTCCAAGTCGTTCTCTTTTATTAGAACTTTTATAATATTTGATTAAGCATGTAAGTATTATTTTTATATAATAATATTTAGAATGTTGTTACTGTTGCATTTGTATGAAATGCTTTCCACTGTATTTTGTAAGTAAGACGCATATCTCTATTGATGTTTTATACATGTACTTAGTATAAAATTTTTTTACAAAAATTTAAATGCTGTGATTTATATTCATATCTAACATTTCATATTTGCGATGTAATATTTTTCAATGTATAGTTTTTTCGTGATATTTATAAATAAAACAGAAAATAATGATGTGAAAATTAGTTTTTTAAGATTATAACCAACCTCTAAGGTTCCCTTTTTTATACTTGTAGAATGTTAATTTTAATCCATATGTATTCAATTGTTTTATGAATAGATGTCAATTCAAAAAGACCTATAATGTTATATTCATCTTTAAATGTAATTACGACAATACATTCCATCGCACTTTAATTGGAACTATTTCTTCACTGCCAGATAGGTATTTACTAAATATATTCATGTTGGCTGGTGAACAGATCACCATCCAGAACTGCTGATACCACAAATTATACTATTTTAATGAAACGTTTTATTGAATGGATTAGTGAATATCTGGCTTGCTTGATATTACATTGATGGTTTTAGTTATGTTTCATAATATCATCAATTGACACATGTGTGTGTCCTATTAAGTTAAGAAATAACGCTGTTATCATATCCCAGGACATGTATACATAAATTAGGATCATAATATTTTGCTTGGGAAGAACTTTCAATTTGCGAAATTAATTAATTAATCATTAAATTAATTAAACCAGTACATTTCATGAAATTGGTGTGTTTATATTTAACAGGTTATCACAGATCACAAATGGTCATGATTAAAACTCCATTTTATTTATTTAGTCTACAAAAGCTACCACGCTTGCACTGTATTTTTATTTTACAACGTTTATTATGTTCAAAAAGAATTCATGACAGTTTTCCAACATTCGATTTTCCACCACTCGTTTATCAAATATCTGAGTCAATGTGTGCAATAAAAGATCAAATAGAATTATTTGACATGCAATAACGGCTTTTGTTTAACAATTACAACAACCCAAAATTAAAGTATCTGCAAAAATAGTTCATATTACAGATCTTTTACCGTGTGTATTTGATAATTTAACAAAAGTTTCTAGTACAATAATATTAAACAATTTTAAAATATAAATTTTATATTTAAAAATTAACAAATATATTTATGTATAACTATTATTTTTTTATATCACATATATGCTTAATAACAGGACATAAATATAAAAAATCTAATAAGTTAATCTGAAATAGGAGTGAGCTTTTTGCGAACTGTATTTTTTTAATTCTTTTCTGCGGGAAGAATGATAAAGATTTTTTAAATTAGAGAATGAAGAATAATCAAGAATCAAGGAATAATCAAGACACTCTTGATTGACAATGTTAAAAAATCACATTAATCAATGGCTAGTAATACTACTTGAGATGAATTTCAAGTAGAACCTTTTACGTTTCTAGGCCAGCAAATGTTTGCTAAGAAGATATTAATAAATATAGGCCTACTTATATTAAGCTACAGAATATATTTTATTAGTATTTTCTTCGAAATAGAATCAGTAATTAAAGATTAAGTATTTGAATCTGAAAGTAGTTTTAGCCAGAAAAATAACATAATTGGTAACATTTTTCTTAAACAATATATGAAAAATGTTTCATATATTGTTTTAATAACCAAATGTTCACATGTTATTTATTTATTTTAGGTAAATATTATGACAGCAGAAATTAAAACTATGATGATAGTGGTTTGTCAAAGACACAAGTTACCGTAAAGAGTACGCTTAGATATGATACATAACTATATACAATTATCAACAAGGCCACACTAAAATTGGGAATAAATTATATATAATGCCTTTATATACTGTTTACATAAAAATAACTTTAAAACAAGATAAATAGCATTTTAAAAGTGTGTGTTTAACATAAATTGTTTTGTTTTGACTATTGAAAAATAAAAAGAGTGTTTATATTATTCAAAGTGGAACTTTCAGAAGAGCATTTCACTGATTGCACTGAGACACTGATCATATTTCCCCTACATTTTAGACATATTTAATAACAGTACTTAATGAGCCAATTGCAGGCACTGGGAAGATTTTATTTCAGTAAGAAAGTCTTTTTGTAAGTATTTTTCGATAGTAATTGCCATATTTTTAGATATATCATCATTCTTATAAAATATGTTAAATATCACGATCGTATGTTACTGATGACTATTACAAGTGAGTAATACGATTTTTAAATTCAGGTTTTTAAGTGAATTTGTCTTAATAATATTTTTATATCTCAAATATGTAATTTGAAAAATACACATAGTTTATTCATAACAAGAAACAACTATCTAGATATTATATTATGACTTTTTAGTTATTGTTCAACTGTTTGAAAGTATAATGTGATTGCAAATACAAAAATTCATTTATCCAATCATGTATTCGTACTTAAAAATAAAAATACTTTATGTGTTGGTGAGGTAAATATACATTGATACATGGAAGTGGGAAAGAAGAGTTACTGGGACACAAATCTCACAAAATGGTGCCCAGACAGAATCCAATTCCCATCAAATACCCTAAATACACCTTATCAGATTGGCTAAATTGTGTATTTTAAAGTCGACTTGCATGGCTCCGGTTCTGTAAATTGTTACTCTCTCGAGCTATTCATGGAATTATTTGTACATTGTATGGAATGTATTGTATTATATGTACAATTAAAACTATTATGTGTCATTTAATATTCTTTTATTTGGAGTTTTTAGCTCTTGAATATAGAACATATTGTCCAATACCGTAAAAAAACATATGTACAGTAGTTGTTCGGAGTCTACTTAAAAAACATTCAAAATTTTTTTTTAATTTCAAAACTTGCCGGAAATACCTTCCTTCCATTGGTAATACAGGCCACAGAACAAAGTACAGGTTAGTACCACTGTACCTGTATGGGAGGGTGAGGGGATCAGTACCACTGTACCTGTATGGATGGGTGAGTAGGATAATACCACTGTACCTGTATGGGAAGGTGAGGGGATAAGTACCACTGTACCTGTATGGGTGGGTGAGTGGGTCAGTACCACTGTACCTGAATAGGAAGGTGAGCGGATCAGTACCACTGTACCTGTATGGGAGGGTGAATGGGTCAGTACCACTGTACCTGTATGGGAAGGTGAGTGGTGGATTAGTACCACTGTACCTGTATGGGTGGGTGAGTGGGTTAGTACCACTGTACCTGTATAGGTGAGTGAATAGACTAATATCACTGTACGTGTATAGATGTGTCAGTTACTACTCTACGTGTGTAGGTGTGCAGGTGAGTCAATACCATTGTATCTGTATAAATAAGAATTTTCTGATTTAGTTATATACTGGTGATAGTTTAATCTATAAATAACCAACACAATATAATATATAAATAACAATAAATATCAACGAGGTGCCTCATGTTATTTGAACATTAACATAAAACTCTATTCAGTGATATCAGATGTGAAATGATCCCTCAAAGCTCTCTATTTATTTATGTTTGTGATTTATTTATGTCTCCAAAAAGCACCAGGAACTCCCGTGGTAATTGCCAATTATATTTTTACTTTCGATCATAAATTTCGGAAAGGAAATTCCTCCTAAGAAAAATAATACAAACAACAGTATTAAACAAATTTATGCAATTTAGATCGTCATCTATGTATGGGTGTTTGTTCTTTATGCATTACTAAACACTCATCAAATTGCCATGAACACTTGGGAAGCTGTAGTAGACTTCACCCTCGCGAAGATTTTTGGTGTGGTTTCATGCAAATCTGACTCTAGGTCCACTGGCCTTTAAAGTTTCAATGTAATTCTAATTCAGTTATTTTATTTATATTTTATTAATCGTCAGACGTTAAAAGAAACAAATTAAATGTTAACTCTCAAAATGATTATACTGTAGCAAATCACAACCGTGATATTTCAAACGGCTAGTTTGAAATATAACTTACTGGGATTCTTATGTAGATATGCTTTAAGTATATCAAGTACATTAGTATTACCAAATGTTTTACGTAAAATAATAAAACAAATTTAAATGTACATGTTTGGTAAAAATTACATGATGTAAAACAACGGAGTCCAACAGAATGGTTACTGAAATGTGATAGGAGTCAAACCATTTTGTGTCTCGACTGCTCATTTCCTTTACTTCCGCTGTTTAACGTAAGGAGCCCGCATAAAGGAAACGAGTTGTTAGTGGCAGTGGTAGCTACAGGATGGCTAAAATAACTGTTTGGTTCACAAATATTTACTTTGTTGTGTGACTGTACAAATATATTTAATAAGATTAGTTTTAAATAATTAACAACCTGTACATTATTTATCATTTTAGGAAGTAAATAAAAACATAATTGACAGTTGTATTGTGCATAGAACCAACACTAAAACAAGAGGAGGTTTATAATTTTATTGTAACGGTTAAACTCTGGATTCTGTTTGTTTGAGTAATATGCTGTTCACTTATGGTTTAATTTCCCTATTAGGAAAGTAGGTTGTAAATATATTAATGACAAAGGGGCTGTGCTCACCAATCTCTACGTTTTTATAATACATACTGTTTCTGATATTATGAGTAGGGTACATACATATATTATCTCACAATTATGAATGTGAATATTAAATCCATTACACTAGCATATTATTATATAATAATAAATCAAACGTACATTAAATAGTTATGTACAATATAATTTTATACTCACCAGGTATAAAATGGTGTTCGGAAAACAATAATCTGACAGTAAAAATAAACTACAAAAATCCGCGCATGAGTTCTACTAAAATAATACTGTAATAATTTTTTTACACGTGGATAAACATACAATTAAAATAAACTGTGTATTTTAATATCATGTTATTCTATGTTTAACGTAAGATTTAGAGCTTATGGTTTATATTAAAATGTTATACTTGCAATATAAAAGTAATTTGACCTTAACCTTCTTACTTAACCAATTATAATCTGTCAATCAAATAGAATATGGATTCACAGGTTGTTATGATGGATCAAAATGTCCATTATATGTAGTCAGTTTTACCTATAAATGTGGGTAAAACCTGGGAAATGAGATTCTCCGGTGATGAATGTACTTTGGGCGTGCTGTGAATACCTTGCCATGTCTTTCTTACCTTCCACCTTACCTAACTTTAGAAAAAGATTACATAAATGTTTAGTAGGCTCTACCTATATATAATCATGTAAAATAAAATGTTATTTAAAAATTAGTTTGTGCTAAACAAAAGTAATTTTGTCAAATGAATATAATTATTTTCTGATTAGTGTGTCACGTTAGTAAATTCCTTTAATGAAAGGCCTCACAAAATAAAAATTTATTTTTATGAGTGTTCAGTCATACGTACGATTAGAGAGGCACATTTATACATTTAAATTATAATTTCCAGTAGCGAGAGCTTCAATAATGATGAATTAGGAATTACTTGTTGTAATTGTGAAACATCTAGATGTAGTGTTGTTGAGCTATAGTTGATATTGGTTATTTTAAATAATCATTATTAAATTTTCAATAAAAGCAATAAATTTTAATTCCAACTAGGCCTTTCCCCAGCAAAGTTGGCATCATCAGGAAAGTTAATGTAAAATGAGCCTGGACTAAGTGGAAGTTTCTGTTTTAATAGCCCTGGGGGTGAAAGTGTTAAGAATTCACTCGCCGGTTTACTTCAGCCTGAAGACCTGTGCGTGAACTTTATTCAACGAGTGAAGTACCGACCGTTAGATGAGTTATGGATTCAATCTTGGACCTTCGTATTCCAAAACTACCTCTGAGTCATCACGCAGGTGACTCCCTAGGGAATAAACTAAATGAACTTTTCTATGAGAGAATAAGCTCTTTTACTCAATTTTACACGTAAATCTCGCAAGACTACCCTCTCCTGTGCTTCAGGTATCTCTCTTATCCGTTCAAAGTTATTCTTTCCTCTCCTGCAGGTCTATTGTGTAAGACACCATCTCCTCTGCTGGAAGTTACTCTCATGTTTTGTGCAAATCGTCCTCTCATATCCTGTAGATCACTCTAAATTATTTTGCAGGTTAACTCTGTTTATTTGTAAATTTTATGGTAGTAAACGTACATTCTAGCTACCGTTTGAATATAAAACATATAATTACGTAAACATGGATACATGAGAATGCACTGGTCACTCTTTACCTATATGAACGGACAACAATTTGCTCCTAATTGTAATTGTAATAGTTTGTAACAATAACCCTGATAATGGTTGTAATTTTTTTTATAAATTAGGTTTGAAGCATTATATAAGCATTTCAATTGCGCAATTCTAGATTACTACCATTATTTGTAATGAAATGAACACTGAAGTATAAAAAGATACGCTATACTATAATGTACGTAATATTTTATTGAGTATAAAACATTCAAGGAACTCAGTATGAAATAAATTGTTTTCTCACCCTACCAGGAAGAGAGAGACAATACACCAACCTAGATTTGAATAATAGACAAAACGTATTTTGAAAAATATTGTTTATTGCACAAGAAAATACATAAAATAGGAAAAATACAAAATACACGAGACAAAATTTAAGCAGGTTAGCGAACATTTTTTTTTCAAACGAGGAAAACAAAAGCCGTGCCTCAAAACAGTGGGCCAGTAGTGAAATTTATTTTGAATGTTAAGGGTTGCATAGATGTTTTATGTATGAAAAATAATTAATAAAAGGGGAAAAAACTACTCAATGTGACATATTTTGCACATACAATTAATTCAACGTAATGATGGTCTATTACACTTTCACCAGAATCAAACCATTTCAAATATCCATAAGAACGAATATAAATACTACTTAACAGCTACAACGAACAACAGAAAGAAAGTTAAGATAAATAACTGCCATAAAACATAAGAATCAAAATTAACATTTGAACGGAATAAGTAAACAATAACTATATAAACTACAGAATAGAGAATAAAATATAAAAGTTTGAAAATAGCAGGCAAATGGTGACCTCGGAGACAAATTTAGAGGTTGACTAAAATAGAAAAGAAAAACTTTACGTTAGTTAGGAATTAAACCGAATTCTGCGAGAAATGTAAGTTGGCTCATAATTAGAAATTTAATAATATTACTCTAACCGATAACCTCTTACTTTAAGAGATAAGACAAGAAAGGCCTAGGAGGTTACATAAACATAAATAATTTCAATTAAATTTATTGTAATGTGTTTCACAGTTATATAATCTTCACTAATAAAAATAATCCCTCTCCCACACTAATTTCTCAAATATACTGCGTAATGAGTTCGGAGAAGTAGTGGATTTAAAGAAACAACTTGGCCGAAAGGCGATCTAACATAAAGGTGTATATCATCAGAGTACTGAAGCATTTGACTCAGCAAAGAGAGGTAATGAAGTTTCCATCTCCACTGGGCAAGTGGTCCGAAGGCCATCCCGAATATCCAACGTTGCATCTCAAAACCTCTCAACACTCTCCAGTTGCCTGCGTGGCATGGTCTGCTTCCCCAATTGGACCCTGTAGATGGTAAGCTGCAAAGTATGGCACAAATTAATTTCGAGTAGGCCACACCAGGAATAAACGCATTACAAGAAAATGTATACAATAAAGGAAGGAGGAAAAGGAAATGGAGAAGAGGTAACATTACTACAAGTCTGGTGGCAACTAATAGAGCTTAAAAGTTATTAAAAACTATATGCAAATGATTGAAAATTAAATAAATGTTATTCGTATCGTAAAAAAACAAGTTAAAGATCGTCATATTTTACCAGGCGAAGTTAGGGCTAAGAAGCCCTCTCTAACACTTAACCTAGGGACCAACGGCTTAACGTGACTTCCGAACCACGGGAGCGACAGGGTAAAAACTGTTTGGTCATATCGGGAATCTAACCCAAACCGATTGCGTGGAAAGCCAACGCCTTAGCCCCTTATCTACGGCCACTCAAAATTGTAGTTTAGTTCCAAAAGTACACAGTTACTTCAGAATTTCCTGCACAAAAGTGTTTAAACCCGGAAAATCATGAAAATGTAGATAGGAAATATACAATAATATAATAAAATAAAAACATAATTGCAAGAGTAAATAAAGATCATTTAAAGCTTAACTTTGAATAGTGAGGGTGTTGCAAAGGACAAAAACATCAAGGAATTGTGAATTAGTAAAAATTTAAAATCTGCAGACTAAGCCTAGTCTAGTACAAGGTTAGTGAAACAAGTTATAAATTTAAATCACTAACTAAAAAAAATTTATGACCAAACCACAGTGACTCGAAAAGGACAAAGGCAGTTTATAAATTGAGTGTAACCAAGTACAAAATCACACATTAAATAACACTACAACTCAAAGTTAAAAACTTTAATGTATAGTTGTCATTTAAATGAAGTAAAAGGCAACATGATTTAGAGGACTTAACGAATACAAGACAAAATAAGTTGTGTTAGAAAATCTTATCCCACATCTCTAGCTTGCAACAACAGACTACAAAGAAAGCAAAACAAAGAGTGGAAAGCCGATATGGAAACTCCAGCCTGAAGGGGAAATCTGAACCAACCACTTAACGCCTAAGGAGAGCCAACGGTCAAAGGAAAACACACCACCAACAAAGAACCAACAACAAGACCACCCACTATAACCAAGATCCAAGAATCGAAACATAGGCACATATTCGTGACAATGTTTGTACCTAGTGATATTTTTTCAATCCATTCCATTGATATTGAATAATAATTATCAATGGTATAATAATAATAATTATTATTATTATTATTATTGAGGCATAGACAATATCAAGTGCAAAGGCATTACAATAATTATGGTAGGCTAGCTCTTGAATTTAGAATCCCATCACTAATTAACTCATTACCTCTAGATTTACAACATTTACACAATTACAGCCAGTTAAAAACACACCTTAAAAACTATTTCATTAGTTTACAAACATAACATAAAATATTAGTCCTAATCATCAATATACTTACTTACCAACCAACACCAAAAATGACTTTTAGGTTATACATCCAACTCACATGGGTTAATTACAATAAACACCAAACACAAAGAACTGATTATCACACATACACTGACACACATTTTTACAAATAATAGGAAAATACAATCATATTTAACAAATCAGAATCATATCATTTATTTGTCAACATAACCCTAAATAATCTGTTGCATATGAAAACAGTGCAGGAAGGCAACTCGTTCAAGTTATGTTTTTTTTAGATTTCACCCCTCTTTAGTGTACAGTCAGTTCCGTCCACAGTAGACCTTTGGTACAGTCCAAACATTTACACTATTAGAACCTGAACTTTGTTGTGCCCTAAATTACTTTTGCAACTGTTTGTAAATGAATATTCCACTGAAGATTAATTTATTGTTTATAGTTGATTTATTGTTTTTGTTGTTGTTGTTACTGTTATTGTAGTTATATATTTACTCTCGTTAATATTCCTAATATTTGGAGTGGTCAAGGTATTTATAAATAATATACTGTGTTCTATTGTGTTATGTTTTATTTGAATGTGTTAAGCTATATTATCTTGCATTACTTTTCATATTTATATGTATTTGGATCTAATAAGATATTGGTTTTGAATTAATATAATTTTTTGTATTGAATGTCTGATTTAATTTTTATCTAATTAATATCTTTTGAGTGTATAAATGTTAAGAAACTTAGCAAGTTTGTTAATAAAGAAGAAGGAAACAAAAATGAATAATGATAAGTACTAATTGAAAAGTAACAATGAAAGAAATAAATGGATAAATATGTATTTTATGATGTAAATATTATAGCAAATGTATTTATAAATAAGATTTTTCCTCAATTAGCCATTGGCTAGAGGAATAAATAAAAAAGACTACTTGTAGAATATCTGTTGTACAAAGAAAGAAATAAATAAATGAAAATGAAATGAAAATTATTATTATTATTATTATTATTATTATTATTATTATTATTATTATTATTATTATTATTATTATTATTATTATTACTAAGTACTATTTTCATGTTGAAGTATTAAATTTATTAATTTACAATATTAATTGGTTTCTATGTCATACATTGTATTAAAAATATACGAATCTAAAAAAAATATAGTGGTTAAGGTGGATCTAATTTTCCTTTATTTCAGTAAATGCAAAAAATGTGTTCTACGTGTACTATTTACATATTTAATTTGTAATAACCACTAGTCAACAATGGTTTGGTAAAAAAATTCAAGGAACAATATTTTTAAAAGCTCTCGTCAGAATCGATCTCAACACAACGATTGTCTTTTATTTTCACATTAAAGAAACTGTAGCACCTTATTTGTCGTTTTAATAATTAGCCACCAAATTAATAAATTAACCAATGGATTTGGTATACAAGATTTCAGACGGATGAAACGCTAACCATTATTCAAAAACTATTTTTATAGCTTAAATCATTACGACAATGAAGATCAATTATATATAGTTCACGTTAAAATTTAAAAATGTAAAGTGTATTTAATTTTAAATTTTATGCTGAGTAATAAATGTGTCTTACATTAATTAAATGACAACAAACCGAAATAATAGCTTAAAATGTTTTAACATGTCCATACAGAATACATAATATCACAAAGTATTATAGATTTAGTAAAATACATCTTTAGAAAAATGTTTATCTTTAAACTGTTCAAAAATATTAAAACAAAAAATAAATAGGAACAATTTTCTTCTATTTCATTGAAACAATAATGAAGTTACTGATAAACTTCACGCCAGTAATGAACAATCTTTTACATCTCAGTTTTCTAATTGAATTTAGCTTCAGAGTTAATCTTTGTAATTTATCTGCAGACTTACTTCCATTGTATAACTGCCTTCTTTCCAAGTCGTTCTCTTTTATTAGAACTTTTATAATATTTGATTAAGCATGTAAGTATTATTTTTATATAATAATATTTAGAATGTTGTTACTGTTGCATTTGTATGAAATGCTTTCCACTGTATTTTGTAAGTAAGACGCATATCTCTATTGATGTTTTATACATGTACTTAGTATAAAATTTTTTTACAAAAATTTAAATGCTGTGATTTATATTCATATCTAACATTTCATATTTGCGATGTAATATTTTTCAATGTATAGTTTTTTCGTGATATTTATAAATAAAACAGAAAATAATGATGTGAAAATTAGTTTTTTAAGATTATAACCAACCTCTAAGGTTCCCTTTTTTATACTTGTAGAATGTTAATTTTAATCCATATGTATTCAATTGTTTTATGAATAGATGTCAATTCAAAAAGACCTATAATGTTATATTCATCTTTAAATGTAATTACGACAATACATTCCATCGCACTTTAATTGGAACTATTTCTTCACTGCCAGATAGGTATTTACTAAATATATTCATGTTGGCTGGTGAACAGATCACCATCCAGAACTGCTGATACCACAAATTATACTATTTTAATGAAACGTTTTATTGAATGGATTAGTGAATATCTGGCTTGCTTGATATTACATTGATGGTTTTAGTTATGTTTCATAATATCATCAATTGACACATATGTGTGTCCTATTAAGTTAAGAAATAACGCTGTTATCATATCCCAGGACATGTATACATAAATTAGGATCATAATATTTTGCTTGGGAAGAACTTTCAATTTGCGAAATTAATTAATTAATCATTAAATTAATTAAACCAGTACATTTCATGAAATTGGTGTGTTTATATTTAACAGGTTATCACAGATCACAAATGGTCATGATTAAAACTCCATTTTATTTATTTAGTCTACAAAAGCTACCACGCTTGCACTGTATTTTTATTTGTATTTTTATTTTACAACGTTTATTATGTTCAAAAAGAATTCATGACAGTTTTCCAACATTCGATTTTCCACCACTCGTTTATCAAATATCTGAGTCAATGTGTGCAATAAAAGATCAAATAGAATTATTTGACATGCAATAACGGCTTTTGTTTAACAATTACAACAACCCAAAATTAAAGTATCTGCAAAAATAGTTCATATTACAGATCTTTTACCGTGTGTATTTGATAATTTAACAAAAGTTTCTAGTACAATAATATTAAACAATTTTAAAATATAAATTTTATATTTAAAAATTAACAAATATATTTATGTATAACTATTATTTTTTTATATCACATATATGCTTAATAACAGGACATAAATATAAAAAATCTAATAAGTTAATCTGAAATAGGAGTGAGCTTTTTGCGAACTGTATTTTTTTAATTCTTTTCTGCGGGAAGAATGATAAAGATTTTTTAAATTAGAGAATGAAGAATAATCAAGAATCAAGGAATAATCAAGACACTCTTGATTGACAATGTTAAAAAATCACATTAATCAATGGCTAGTAATACTACTTGAGATGAATTTCAAGTAGAACCTTTTACGTTTCTAGGCCAGCAAATGTTTGCTAAGAAGATATTAATAAATATAGGCCTACTTATATTAAGCTACAGAATATATTTTATTAGTATTTTCTTCGAAATAGAATCAGTAATTAAAGATTAAGTATTTGAATCTGAAAGTAGTTTTAGCCAGAAAAATAACATAATTGGTAACATTTTTCTTAAACAATATATGAAAAATGTTTCATATATTGTTTTAATAACCAAATGTTCATATGTTATTTATTTATTTTAGGTAAATATTATGACAGCAGAAATTAAAACTATGATGATAGTGGTTTGTCAAAGACACAAGTTACCGTAAAGAGTACGCTTAGATATGATACATAACTATATACAATTATCAACAAGGCCACACTAAAATTGGGAATAAATTATATATAATGTCTTTATATACTGTTTACATAAAAATAACTTTAAAACAAGATAAATAGCATTTTAAAAGTGTGTGTTTAACATAAATTGTTTTGTTTTGACTATTGAAAAATAAAAAGAGTGTTTATATTATTCAAAGTGGAACTTTCAGAAGAGCATTTCACTGATTGCACTGAGACACTGATCATATTTCCCCTACATTTTAGACATATTTAATAACAGTACTTAATGAGCCAATTGCAGGCACTGGGAAGATTTTATTTCAGTAAGAAAGTCTTTTTGTAAGTATTTTTCGATAGTAATTGCCATATTTTTAGATATATCATCATTCTTATAAAATATGTTAAATATCACGATCGTATGTTACTGATGACTGTTACAAGTGAGTAATACGATTTTTAAATTCAGGGTTTTAAGTGAATTTGTCTTAATAATATTTTTATATCTCAAATATGTAATTTGAAAAATACACATAGTTTATTCATAACAAGAAACAACTATCTAGATATTATATTATGACTTTTTAGTTATTGTTCAACTGTTTGAAAGTATAATGTGATTGCAAATACAAAAATTCATTTATCCAATCATGTATTCGTACTTAAAAATAAAAATACTTTATGTGTTGGTGAGGTAAATATACATTGATACATGGAAGTGGGAAAGAAGAGTTACTGGGACACAAATCTCACAAAATGGTGCCCAGACAGAATCCAATTCCCATCAAATACCCTAAATACACCTTATCAGATTGGCTAAATTGTGTATTTTAAAGTCGACTTGCATGGCTCCGGTTCTGTAAATTGTTACTCTCTCGAGCTATTCATGGAATTATTTGTACATTGTATGGAATGTATTGTATTATATGTACAATTAAAACTATTATGTGTCATTTAATATTCTTTTATTTGGAGTTTTTAGCTCTTGAATATAGAACATATTGTCCAATACCGTAAAAAAACATATGTACAGTAGTTGTTCGGAGTCTACTTAAAAAACATTCAAAATTTTTTTTTAATTTCAAAACTTGCCGGAAATACCTTCCTTCCATTGGTAATACAGGCCACAGAACAAAGTACAGGTTAGTACCACTGTACCTGTATGGGAGGGTGAGGGGATCAGTACCACTGTACCTGTATGGATGGGTGAGTAGGATAATACCACTGTACCTGTATGGGAAGGTGAGGGGATAAGTACCACTGTACCTGTATGGGTGGGTGAGTGGGTCAGTACCACTGTACCTGAATAGGAAGGTGAGCGGATCAGTACCACTGTACCTGTATGGGAGGGTGAATGGGTCAGTACCACTGTACCTGTATGGGAAGGTGAGTGGTGGATTAGTACCACTGTACCTGTATGGGTGGGTGAGTGGGTTAGTACCACTGTACCTGTATAGGTGAGTGAATAGACTAATATCACTGTACGTGTATAGATGTGTCAGTTACTACTCTACGTGTGTAGGTGTGCAGGTGAGTCAATACCATTGTATCTGTATAAATAAGAATTTTCTGATTTAGTTATATACTGGTGATAGTTTAATCTATAAATAACCAACACAATATAATATATAAATAACAATAAATATCAACGAGGTGCCTCATGTTATTTGAACATTAACATAAAACTCTATTCAGTGATATCAGATGTGAAATGATCCCTCAAAGCTCTCTATTTATTTATGTTTGTGATTTATTTATGTCTCCAAAAAGCACCAGGAACTCCCGTGGTAATTGCCAATTATATTTTTACTTTCGATCATAAATTTCGGAAAGGAAATTCCTCCTAAGAAAAATAATACAAACAACAGTATTAAACAAATTTATGCAATTTAGATCGTCATCTATGTATGGGTGTTTGTTCTTTATGCATTACTAAACACTCATCAAATTGCCATGAACACTTGGGAAGCTGTAGTAGACTTCACCCTCGCGAAGATTTTTGGTGTGGTTTCATGCAAATCTGACTCTAGGTCCACTGGCCTTTAAAGTTTCAATGTAATTCTCATTCAGTTATTTTATTTATATTTTATTAATCGTCAGGCGTTAAAAGAAACAAATTAAATGTTAACTCTCAAAATGATTACACTGTAGCAAATCACAACCGTGATATTTCAAACGGCTAGTTTGAAATATAACTTACTGGGATTCTTATGTAGATATGCTTTAAGTATATCAAGTACATTAGTATTACCAAATGTTTTACGTAAAATAATAAAACAAATTTAAATGTACATGTTTGGTAAAAATTACATGATGTAAAACAACGGAGTCCAACAGAATGGTTACTGAAATGTGATAGGAGTCAAACCATTTTGTGTCTCGACTGCTCATTTCCTTTACTTCCGCTGTTTAACGTAAGGAGCCCGCATAAAGGAAACGAGTTGTTAGTGGCAGTGGTAGCTACAGGATGGCTAAAATAACTGTTTGGTTCACAAATATTTACTTTGTTGTGTGACTGTACAAATATATTTAATAAGATTAGTTTTAAATAATTAACAACCTGTACATTATTTATCATTTTAGGAAGTAAATAAAAACATAATTGACAGTTGTATTGTGCATAGAACCAACACTAAAACAAGAGGAGGTTTATAATTTTATTGTAACGGTTAAACTCTGGATTCTGTTTGTTTGAGTAATATGCTGTTCACTTACGGTTTAATTTCCTTATTAAGAAATATAGCTTGTAAATATATTAATGACAAAGGATGTGCTCACCAATCTCTACATTTTTATAATACCTACTGTTTCTGATATATTATCTCACAATTATGAATGTGAATATTAAATCCATTACACTAGCATATTATTATATAATAATAAATCAAACGTACATTAAATAGTTATGTACAATATAATTTTATACTCACCAGGTATAAAATGGTGTACTGAAAACAATAATCTGACAGTAAAATTAAACTACAAAAATCCGCGCAAGAGTTCTACTAAAATAATGTTTTAATAATTTTTTTACACGTGGAAAAATATGCAATTAAAATAAACTGTGTATTTTAATATCACGTTATTCTATGTTTAACGTAGAATGTAGAGCTTATAGATTGTATTAAAATGTTATAATTACAATATAAAAGTAACTTAAACTTAACCTTCTTAGTTAATCAATTATAATCAATCAATCAAATAGAATATGGATTCACAGGCTGTTATGATGGATCAAAATGTCCATTATATGTAGTCAGTTTTACCTATAAATGTGGGTAAAACCTGGGAAATGAGATTCTCCGGTGATGAATGTACTTTGGGCGTGCTGTGAATACCTTGCCATGTCTTTCTTACCTTCCACCTTACCTAACTTTAGAAAAAGATTACATAAATGTTTAGTAGGCTCTACCTATATATAATCATGTAAAATAAAATGTTATTTAAAAATTAGTTTGTGCTAAACAAAAGTAATTTTGTCAAATGAATATAATTATTTTCTGATTAGTGTGTCACGTTAGTAAATTCCTTTAATGAAAGGCCTCACAAAATAAAAATTTATTTTTATGAGTGTTCAGTCATACGTACGATTAGAGAGGCACATTTATACATTTAAATTATAATTTCCAGTAGCGAGAGCTTCAATAATGATGAATTAGGAATTACTTGTTGTAATTGTGAAACATCTAGATGTAGTGTTGTTGAGCTATAGTTGATATTGGTTATTTTAAATAATCATTATTAAATTTTCAATAAAAGCAATAAATTTTAATTCCAACTAGGCCTTTCCCCAGCAAAGTTGGCATCATCAGGAAAGTTAATGTAAAATGAGCCTGGACTAAGTGGAAGTTTCTGTTTTAATAGCCCTGAGGGTAAAAGTGCTAAGACTTCACTCGCCAGTTTACTTCGGCCTGAAGACCTACCTGTGCGTGAACTTTATTCAACGAGTGAAGAACCGACCGTTAGATGAGTTATGGATTTAACCTTGGACCTTCGTATTCCAAAATGACCCCTGAGTCATCACGCAGGCGATCTCTCTAGCGAATAAACTAAATGAACTTTTCTATGAGAGAATAAGCTCTTTTACTCAATTTTACACGTAAATCATCTCGCAAGACTACCCTATCCTCTGTTTTAGGTATCTCTCTTATCCGTGCCAAGTTATTCTTTCCTCTCCTGCAGGTCTATTGTGCAATACATCATCTCCTCTGCTGGAGGATACTCTCATGTTTTGTGAGAGTCGTCCTTTCATATCCTGTAGATCACTCTAAATTATTTTGCAGGTTAACTCTGTTTATTTGTAAATTTTATGGTAGTAAACATAGATTCTAGCTGCCGTTTGGATATAGAAACATATAATTACGTAAACATGGATACATGAGAATGCACTGGTCACTCTTTACCTATATGAACGAACAACAATTTGCTCCTAATTGTAATTGTAATAGTTTTTAACAATAACCCTGATAATGGTTGTAATTTTTTTTATAAATTAGGTTTGAAGCATTATATAAGCATTTCAATTGCGCAATTCTAGATTACTACCATTATTTGTAATGAAATGAACACTGAAGTATAAAAAGATACGCTATACTATAATGTACGTAATATTTTATTGAGTATAAAACATTCAATGAGAAATAAATTGTTTTCTCACCCTACCAGGAAGAGAGAAAGACAATACACCAACCTAGATTTGATAATAGACAAAAATTATTTTGAAAAATATTGTTTATTGCACAAGAAAATACCTAAAATAGGAAAAATACAAATTACACGAGACAAAATTTAAGCAGGTTAGCGAACATTTTTTTTTCAAACGAGGAAAACAAAAGCCGTGCCTCAAAACAGTGGGCCAGTAGTGAAATTTATTTTGAATGTTAAGGGTTGCATAGATGTTTTATGTATGAAAAATAATTAATAAAAGGGGAAAAAACTACTCAATGTGACATATTTTGCACATACAATTAATTCAACGTAATGATGGTCTATTACACTTTCACCAGAATCAAACCATTTCAAATATCCATAAGAACGAATATAAATACTACTTAACAGCTACAACGAACAACAGAAAGAAAGTTAAGATAAATAACTGCCATAAAACATAAGAATCAAAATTAACATTTGAACGGAATAAGTAAACAATAACTATATAAACTACAGAATAGAGAATAAAATATAAAAGTTTGAAAATAGCAGGCAAATGGTGACCTCGGAGACAAATTTAGAGGTTGACTAAAATAGAAAAGAAAAACTTTACGTTAGTTAGGAATTAAACCGAATTCTGCGAGAAATGTAAGTTGGCTCATAATTAGAAATTTAATAATATTACTCTAACCGATAACCTCTTACTTTAAGAGATAAGACAAGAAAGGCCTAGGAGGTTACATAAACATAAATAATTTCAATTAAATTTATTGTAATGTGTTTCACAGTTATATAATCTTCACTAATAAAAATAATCCCTCTCCCACACTAATTTCTCAAATATACTGCGTAATGAGTTCGGAGAAGTAGTGGATTTAAAGAAACAACTTGGCCGAAAGGCCATCTAATATAAAGGTGTATATCACCAGAGTACTGAAGCATTTGACTCAGCAAGGAGAGGTAATGAAGTTTCCACCGCCACTGGGCTGGCAAGAAGTCCGAAGGCCATCCCGAAGATCCAACGCTGCCTCTCAACACTCTCCAGTTGCCTGCGTGGCATGGTCTGCTTCCCCAATTGGACCCTGTAGCTGGTAAGCTGCAAAGTATGGCACAAATTAATTTCGAGTAGGCCACACCAGGAATAAACGCATTACAAGAAAATGTATACAATAAAGGAAGGAGGAAAAGGAAATGGAGAAGAGGTAACATTACTACAAGTCAGGTGACAACTAATAGAGCTTAAAAGTTATTAAAAACTATATGCAAATGATTGAAAATTAAATAAATTTTATTCGTATCGTAAAAAAACAAGTTAAAGATCGTCATATTTTACCAGGCGAAGTTATGGCTAAGAAGCCCTCTCTAACACTTAACCTAGGGACCAACGGCTAACGTGACTTCCGAACCACGGGAGCGACAGGGTAAAAACTGTTTGGTCATATCGGGAATCTAACCCAAACCGATTGCGTGGAAAGCCAACGCCTTAGCCCCTTATCTACGGCCAGTCGAAATTGTAGTTTAGTTCAAAAAGTACACAGTTACTTCAGAATTTCCTGCACAAAAGTGTTTAAACCCGGAAAATCATGAAAATGTAGATAGGAAATATACAATAATATAATAAAATAAAAACATAATTGCAAGAGTAAATAAAGATCATTTAAAGCTTAACTTTGAATAGTGAGGGTGTTGCAAAGGACAAAAACATCAAGGAATTGTGAATTAGTAAAAATTTAAAATCTGCAGACTAAGCCTAGTCTAGTACAAGGTTAGTGAAACAAGTTATAAATTTAAATCACTAACTAAAAAAAATTTATGACCAAACCACAGTGACTCGAAAAGGACAAAGGCAGTTTATAAATTGAGTGTAACCAAGTACAAAATCACACATTAAATAACACTACAACTCAAAGTTAAAAACTTTAATGTATAGTTGTCATTTAAATGAAGTAAAAGGCAACATGATTTAGAGGACTTAACGAATACAAGACAAAATAAGTTGTGTTAGAAAATCTTATCCCACATCTCTAGCTTGCAACAACAGACTACAAAGAAAGCAAAACAAAGAGTGGAAAGCCGATATGGAAACTCCAGCCTGAAGGGGAAATCTGAACCAACCACTTAACGCCTAAGGAGAGCCAACGGTCAAAGGAAAACACACCACCAACAAAGAACCAACAACAAGACCACCCACTATAACCAAGATCCAAGAATCGAAACATAGGCACATATTCGTGACAATGTTTGTACCTAGTGATATTTTTTCAATCCATTCCATTGATATTGAATAATAATTATCAATGGTATAATAATAATAATTATTATTATTATTATTATTGAGGCATAGACAATATCAAGTGCAAAGGCATTACAATAATTATGGTAGGCTAGCTCTTGAATTTAGAATCCCATCACTAATTAACTCATTACCTCTAGATTTACAACATTTACACAATTACAGCCAGTTAAAAACACACCTTAAAAACTATTTCATTAGTTTACAAACATAACATAAAATATTAGTCCTAATCATCAATATACTTACTTACCAACCAACACCAAAAATGACTTTTAGGTTATACATCCAACTCACATGGGTTAATTACAATAAACACCAAACACAAAGAACTGATTATCACACATACACTGACACACATTTTTACAAATAATAGGAAAATACAATCATATTTAACAAATCAGAATCATATCATTTATTTGTCAACATAACCCTAAATAATCTGTTGCATATGAAAACAGTGCAGGAAGGCAACTCGTTCAAGTTATGTTTTTTTTAGATTTCACCCCTCTTTAGTGTACAGTCAGTTCCGTCCACAGTAGACCTTTGGTACAGTCCAAACATTTACACTATTAGAACCTGAACTTTGTTGTGCCCTAAATTACTTTTGCAACTGTTTGTAAATGAATATTCCACTGAAGATTAATTTATTGTTTATAGTTGATTTATTGTTTTTGTTGTTGTTGTTACTGTTATTGTAGTTATATATTTACTCTCGTTAATATTCCTAATATTTGGAGTGGTCAAGGTATTTATAAATAATATACTGTGTTCTATTGTGTTATGTTTTATTTGAATGTGTTAAGCTATATTATCTTGCATTACTTTTCATATTTATATGTATTTGGATCTAATAAGATATTGGTTTTGAATTAATATAATTTTTTGTATTGAATGTCTGATTTAATTTTTATCTAATTAATATCTTTTGAGTGTATAAATGTTAAGAAACTTAGCAAGTTTGTTAATAAAGAAGAAGGAAACAAAAATGAATAATGATAAGTACTAATTGAAAAGTAACAATGAAAGAAATAAATGGATAAATATGTATTTTATGATGTAAATATTATAGCAAATGTATTTATAAATAAGATTTTTCCTCAATTAGCCATTGGCTAGAGGAATAAATAAAAAAGACTACTTGTAGAATATCTGTTGTACAAAGAAAGAAATAAATAAATGAAAATGAAATGAAAATTATTATTATTATTATTATTATTATTATTATTATTATTATTATTATTATTATTATTATTATTACTAAGTACTATTTTCATGTTGAAGTATTAAATTTATTAATTTACAATATTAATTGGTTTCTATGTCATACATTGTATTAAAAATATACGAATCTAAAAAAAATATAGTGGTTAAGGTGGATCTAATTTTCCTTTATTTCAGTAAATGCAAAAAATGTGTTCTACGTGTACTATTTACATATTTAATTTGTAATAACCACTAGTCAACAATGGTTTGGTAAAAAAATTCAAGGAACAATATTTTTAAAAGCTCTCGTCAGAATCGATCTCAACACAACGATTGTCTTTTATTTTCACATTAAAGAAACTGTAGCACCTTATTTGTCGTTTTAATAATTAGCCACCAAATTAATAAATTAACCAATGGATTTGGTATACAAGATTTCAGACGGATGAAACGCTAACCATTATTCAAAAACTATTTTTATAGCTTAAATCATTACGACAATGAAGATCAATTATATATAGTTCACGTTAAAATTTAAAAATGTAAAGTGTATTTAATTTTAAATTTTATGCTGAGTAATTAAATGTGTCTTACATTAATTAAATGACAACAAACCGAAATAATAGCTTAAAATGTTTTAACATGTCCATACAGAATACATAATATCACAAAGTATTATAGATTTAGTAAAATACATCTTTAGAAAAATGTTTATCTTTAAACTGTTCAAAAATATTAAAACAAAAAATAAATAGGAACAATTTTCTTCTATTTCATTGAAACAATAATGAAGTTACTGATAAACTTCACGCCAGTAATGAACAATCTTTTACATCTCAGTTTTCTAATTGAATTTAGCTTCAGAGTTAATCTTTGTAATTTATCTGCAGACTTACTTCCATTGTATAACTGCCTTCTTTCCAAGTCGTTCTCTTTTATTAGAACTTTTATAATATTTGATTAAGCATGTAAGTATTATTTTTATATAATAATATTTGGCATTTTGTTACTGTTGCATTTGTATGAAATGCTTTCCACTGGATTTTGTAAGTAAGACGCATATCTCTATTGATGTTTTATACATGTACTTAGTATAAAATGTTTTTACAAAAATTTAAATGCTGTGATTTATATTCATATCTAACATTTCATATGTGCTATGTAATATTTTTCAATGTATAGTTTCTTTCGTGATATTTATAAATAAAACAGAAAATAATGATGTGAAAGTTATTTTTTTAAGATTATAACCAACCTCTAAGGTTCCCTTTTTTTATAATTTTAGAATGTTAATTTGAACCCATATGTATTCAATTATTTTATGAATAGATGTCAATTAATTCAAAAGGCCTATAATTTTATATTCATCTTTAAATGTAATTACGACAATACATTCTATTGCACTTTAATTGGAACTATTTCTTCACTACCAGATAGGTATTTACTAAATATATTCGTGTTGGCTGGTGAACAGATCGGCGTCAAGAACTGCTGATACCACAAATTATACTATTTCACTGAAACGTTTTATTGAATGGATTGGTGAATATCTGGCTTGCTTGATATTACATTGATGGTTTTGGTTATGTTTCATAATATCATCAATTGACACATGTGTGTGTCCTATTAAGTTAAGAAATAACGCTGTTATCATATCCCAGGACATGTATACATAAATTAGGATCATAATATTTTGCTTGGGAAGAACTTTCAATTTGCGAAATTAATTAATTAATCATTAAATTAATTAAACCAGTACATTTCATGAAATTGGTGTGTTTATATTTAACAGGTTATCACAGATCACAAATGGTCATGATTAAAACTCCATTTTATTTATTTAGTCTACAAAAGCTACCACGCTTGCACTGTATTTTTATTTGTATTTTTATTTTACAACGTTTATTATGTTCAAAAAGAATTCATGACAGTTTTCCAACATTCGATTTTCCACCACTCGTTTATCAAATATCTGAGTCAATGTGTGCAATAAAAGATCAAATAGAATTATTTGACATGCAATAACGGCTTTTGTTTAACAATTACAACAACCCAAAATTAAAGTATCTGCAAAAATAGTTCATATTACAGATCTTTTACCGTGTGTATTTGATAATTTAACAAAAGTTTCTAGTACAATAATATTAAACAATTTTAAAATATAAATTTTATATTTAAAAATTAACAAATATATTTATGTATAACTATTATTTTTTTATATCACATATATGCTTAATAACAGGACATAAATATAAAAAATCTAATAAGTTAATCTGAAATAGGAGTGAGCTTTTTGCGAACTGTATTTTTTTAATTCTTTTCTGCGGGAAGAATGATAAAGATTTTTTAAATTAGAGAATGAAGAATAATCAAGAATCAAGGAATAATCAAGACACTCTTGATTGACAATGTTAAAAAATCACATTAATCAATGGCTAGTAATACTACTTGAGATGAATTTCAAGTAGAACCTTTTACGTTTCTAGGCCAGCAAATGTTTGCTAAGAAGATATTAATAAATATAGGCCTACTTATATTAAGCTACAGAATATATTTTATTAGTATTTTCTTCGAAATAGAATCAGTAATTAAAGATTAAGTATTTGAATCTGAAAGTAGTTTTAGCCAGAAAAATAACATAATTGGTAACATTTTTCTTAAACAATATATGAAAAATGTTTCATATATTGTTTTAATAACCAAATGTTCATATGTTATTTATTTATTTTAGGTAAATATTATGACAGCAGAAATTAAAACTATGATGATAGTGGTTTGTCAAAGACACAAGTTACCGTAAAGAGTACGCTTAGATATGATACATAACTATATACAATTATCAACAAGGCCACACTAAAATTGGGACTAAATTATATATAATGACTTTACATAATTTTTACATAAAAATAACTTTAAAACAAGATAATAGCATTTTAAATGAGTGTGTTTAACATAAATAGTTTTGTTTTAACTATTGAAGAATTAAAAGAGTGTTTATACTATTCAAAGTGGAATTTTCAGAAGAGCATTTCACTGACTGCACTGAGACACTGATCATATTTCCCCTACATTTTAGACATATTTAATAACAGTACTTAATGAGCCAATTGCAGGCACTGGGAAGATTTTATTTCAGTAAGAAAGTCTTTTTGTAAGTATTTTTCGATAGTAATTGCCATATTTTTAGATATATCATCATTCTTATAAAATATGTTAAATATCACGATCGTATGTTACTGATGACTGTTACACGTGAGTAATACGATTTTGAAATTCAGGTTTTTAAGTGAATTTGTCTTAATAATATTTTTATATCTCAAATATGTACTTTGAAAAATACACATAGTTTATTCATAACAAGAAACAACTATCTAGATATTATATTATGACTTTTTAGTTATTGTTCAACTGTTTGAAAGTATAATGTGATTGCAAATACAAAAATTCATTTATCAATCATGTATTCGTACTTAAAAATAAAAATACTTTATGTGTTGCTGAGGTAAATATACATTGATACATGGAAGTGGGAAAGAAGAGTTACTGGGACACAAATCTCACAAAATGGTGCCCAGACAGAATCCAATTCCCATCGAAGACCCTAAATACACCTTATCAGATTGGCTAAATTGTGTATTTTAAAGTCGACTTGCATGGCTCCGGTTCTGTAAATTGTTACTCTCTCGAGCTATTCATGGAATTATTTGTACCGTCTATTGTTATAAGTGATTAAATCAGTTTTTTCCAGACCCCAAATTAAAATGAATATTGATTACCAAATTGAAGCATATTATTAGCCATAAATATAAAATACTTTATTCACTTTGTATACTTACAAACAATAACATATAAATCAAGCAGCTAATTTATTATTCTCTTTGAGTTCATCTTGTGTTCCATGAGACAACTAAATTAATTTCTGTCATTTTTTTTTTTTTTTTAAATAGTAATTTGTTGTTATAAAATTCCTAAATTCCTCAAAGTTGCTCATATGTGTTCAAATATCAAGCAAAGAGTAGAATAAAATTACAAGTTTGGCATTCAAATTATAATATGGTTTGTTTGTCTAAATCATACCACAAAGCACGTCAGGGGATCAGGCGTGCGATCTTAACGGGCAACATTCACACCCTTGATTATATCAATTAATTACCATAGATTAAAGGAGTCGGAAACAAACCTACACTTCTCTACTATGAGACTAAGCTCTTGCTTGGCTATTTTAGCCCCATTTATATAATGTTTGTCTGAGGTTTGGGCCTCAGAGCTGTTTTGGCCACTTTACAGTCGACATGCGTAAGTCAACGGGTAGTGGTAGAATCGGTGGAGTATATGGGTAGTTTTATAGTGTTAAAAGATTAAGCAAGCATTTCTACTATATTTATGTAGCTAAGCACAATAACTACTGTATACATGAGATAAGAAAAATGTTTAGTTTACAGAAACCACCATAAGTTAATGACTAAAGAAGAATTGAAAAGAAAAACATTTTCTTTCTTACTTACTATTTATCATTTCAAAAAGAATAATAATAAATAAATCATCCTTAATTTTTAACAATAACATTTGTAACCTAATTAAGTATGTACTCGATGTGTTCTCAGCAATATTCTTCTGAGTGGTTTTTAGGAAAGCTATTATGTTACCTTAAAAAGAGGATTTTCTTTTGTAAAACTTGACTTAACTAAATTATAAAACATTTAATATTTTAAAGCACTAATGCAACAGTATTTCAATATTACTAATCAATTTCATACTTTCTTTATAAAACTATCCGTTAGTTATTTTAAAATTTATATTCATCTATATGGCTATAAAATACATATATAATCCTTTGGTAGTCAGCAATTTCAATTGTTTATTCCAGTTAAGTCGCAAATCGAGCAAAGTTTTGAATTCGGTTACATTTTATTAATTTTGTACAAATTTATTTATTTTGAAATATGTAAAATAATTAAAATAGTTTTATATGTTTTAAGTAACGATTAATACGTAAAAATTTAATAAAGTGTACTTAATTTAAAACTTTTCTTATTTATAATCCTTGGAATTAACTTAAAACGTTTTGTCTTTTTTCTAAGTAATCATAGGAGCAAGCTTTTAAATGTTTTTACTGTAGAAACCTCAAGAGTGGAAGTTAATGGGAACTGTTTATTTTGAGACTCATCAGCTAAAATGCAGACTGTTTTGTTCAACGCCAGACCATGTTTGTTCTAATGTAAGCCTTCAACATATATTTAATGTCAGCTATTTACGCAAGTATCATTACTATTTTGTTTTTCATTACGAATTTTAAATATTTTTTCTCATTACTAAGATATATATTGGAAACAGTAAATGGTTGGGCCTGTATGCACTTAATATAATACAACTTTTCACAATATTTTTAAAAAATCATGCTTTATATATTTTATCAAACTCAATATAATTAACTTTTTTATAAATAACAATTTCATAATCGGAAATGTGTTTATATGTGGTTATTTTAGTGCTACTTTAAGAATATAACATATTTAATAAGTTTTTATAAAGATTTTTCCAAATGCATAGAAATTTATTCTGGCCTAAAAGTAATATACAGATTAGGGTTAAGTGCAGATGAAATGGAGGGTCCATAGTTATCTGCAAAACGATTTACTTACAATTTATATCACTTGATTTCTTAAATCTTATGTATATAAAGATAGCATTTAGAAATCATTTATTATTTATTAAACATAATCTATATCAATCTCGAAAGATCGTTATCAGTTGTACAAGAGGTTTAACTTGAAGTTAAAATTATGGGCTATAACCTCTTGAATATGTATACAACTGGTAATGATATTTTGAGAATGAAATTGATTTTGGTAAATAAATATAACAAAATTGCTAAGTGTTATATTTATATACATAACTAGTTTTAGTTACATGTATAGTTCTCAATCAGTTATAACTTAGTTTGAAATATCAGTTTGTTAGTTAGGCCTACCAGTAGTTTTCATGATGATTTTTCCATTTTTATGTATAATTTAATTGAAAAACAAAATAATATTGTTGTAATGTGTGTTACTTAAACAACAATATTTATGTTTCTGAACATGTTGAGAGTGTTTTTGTTTAACCACATGTAATATCATGATATATATTACATTTTGTATATTACCAAATAGATTTCATTTTATTCAAGTTTGAGATGGATGGGTACAGAAAGGTAGACTGTCTTTCCAGTACTCCACTTATTCCGTTAAAAACTACATATATTTGATAGATGTATACTTAACAATGTAAACTTATTAGTTAAACCGTTTATTGTTGGGCATTTGGTTAAAATTCCAAGTGTTATTATTATGTATATATTTATTTTTATTATTTTTTAAGTTTTATTTTATTCTCAGTTAATTTAGATAGATAATTTGGTGTATTGATATATATTATTGTTTAATTTAAGAATAAAATCGTGAGCGATCCTACATTTGTTCAAAATCTACTATGGATATAGAATAGTACATCTTAAATGAAAGATGTTAAATATAAGACGTTTTAAAAAATACATTTTCATATTTATGTTAGATCAATTAATAGCAAGAAACAACAAAGCCTATGCTATTTGAAGATTCTAGTATTCACAAATAAAACTCTCACAATATTTGAAACGTTCATAAATTAATTACTGTTGTTTAAACTTATAGATATTCTTGAAATACTTGCAATCATAATATAAATCTGCATATACTGTCAAATAGATTCTCTAAAATGAGACAATTAAGTGGTTTTTTTTATAGATTATTAATTAATTATTGACCTTTTGGCATTATGAAATATTAATATTCATGTTATTTTTATATTTCCTACTAACTTTCAGAAAAACAAACATCACACTAAACTCCTTAAAATTCTATTTGACTTTGTTTGGAAATAAACTGATTACAGTATCTGAAAATTTAGCTATCGTCTTCATCTTACAGCATATATTAATAATAAAATAGTTTCCGTTTTGTAACAAAAGAACAAAGTATTACAAAGTTGTAAAAAAATCTAACCTTTAGGATTTGAAAAATTGTTGGATATAGGTTTAAAGTGTAGTTATATTTGTGATGCATTCTCAATTTCTTGAATATATTACAAACGAGTAATACTGTATTCGAAAATACAATACTTTTAATGTTTTCATGTTTGTTTTTTAAAATACAGTAATATACGGCAGTAAAACTACGCCAGGGAAAATAATGATTTGGGCACCATTTTTATTTACTTTATACATAAATACTTACACTTATAAATCACAATGATGATATATATATATATGATACAATCATTATTAATAGAACGCTGATATAAATACATTTGTTACAGTACTATTTTGTAAAAGACGAGTGCTCCAATTGATATTTCCAGGACAACATATTTTCCAAACCGCCAATTTTAGTGCTTGACAGCCGAGCCGTTAAAGATGTCAATAACCCTTAGTCAAAGGCTCGTGAAACGTTTGTAATAAAGTTCTTAGTAATTTCAAGCTGTATGACACTTTCTCTCGCCAACTGTTTTCTGCTGCTTTTGACAGCTTTTCTCGTTTGTAATTGACAAGTTTACTACCCTTTTTACTAAGTATAGTTATTATTTGTCGATCTACTTTGAACAGTTCTTAATTTAATTTTCAACAATTGGTAAACATTTAGTTTAATAGAAAAATAAGTATTGGAAGACCAACCAAATAAATGTTTCGTTTTACTATTTTCATATTGAATCATACCAACATGAATTAATATATTGTAAGCTTTAAAAACATCAATACTTTTGGCTATCTGAATTTGAATTTTTATAAATTAAAATTTTTAATTGTTACATTGAAATATAAGTTAAAATATTTGTAAATTTTAAAAATATATTTTTCTTATATATCCTGATCTAGTTTTTCCAAAACATACTATCTACAAATAAAATGTGGATAAAGTCTCTAAGTTGCATTTATTTACTTTAAAAATAAGCCTATATTGGAAATACCACATTTCAAATTATATGTAGCAGTGATTAACGCGTGTTTCCGTAAATTATTAGTTACATAGACATATTTTTTTAAGGCACAACAAGAATTTTTCATTTTTAGCAACCTAAATTGACATTCCTAGTAAAAGGTTTACATGCCTTGCATTGCCATTAGTTCGTGTCTATTTTACTTTTTCTACTCGAGTTTCAACACAATACATGTCATTTTCAAGATCTTGTATATTATATTATGTATGATCAAATAAAAAAAATGTTTCCAATTGTTTATATTTGCTGTTAAAACAATCAAAAAAATGAACTTATAATGACTTTATTAACTTATTTATTAATTGTAAATAGGCTAGTTAAACTCACTTACATTAACGTCGTTATGTAAGTGACCAATATTCTAGAACTCAGATCAATATTCTAAAAAATGAACTTAGAATGACGTTATTAAGGTAAATAGGCTAGTAAAAATCGCTTAATTAACTTCGTTATGTAAGTGACTAATATTCTATAACTCAGATCAATATTCTAAAAAATGAACTTAGAATGACCTTATTAACGTAAATAGGCTAGTAAAAATCGCTTAATTAACGTCGTTATGTAAGTGACCAATATTCTAGAACTCAGATCAATATTCTAAAAAATGAACTTAGAATGACGTTATTAACGTAAATAGGCTAGTAAAAATCGCTTAATTAACGTCGTTATGTAAGTGACCAATATTCTAGAACTCAGATCAATATTCTAAAAAATGAACTTAGAATGACGTTATTAACGTAAATAGGCTAGTAAAAATCGCTTACATTAACGTCGTTATGTAAGTAACCAATATTCTAGAACTCAGATCAATATTCTAAAAAATGAACTTAGAATGACGTTATTAAGGTAAATAGGCTAGTAAAAATCGCTTAATTACGTCGTTATGTAAGTGATCAATATTCTAGAACTCAGATCAATATTCTAAAAAATGAACTTAGAATGACCTTATTAACGTAAATAGGCTAGTAAAAATCGCTTATATTAACGTCGTTATGTAAGTGACCAATATTCTAGAACTCAGAACAATATTCTAAAAAATGAACTTAGAATGACGTTATTAACGTAAATAGGCTAGTAAAAATCGCTTAATTAACGTCGTTATGTAAGTGACCAATATTCTAGAACTCAGATCAATATTCTAAAAAATGTACTTAGAATGACGTTATTAACGTAAATAAGCTAGTAAAAATCGCTTAATTACGTCGTTATGTAAGTGACCAATATTCTAGAACTCAGAACAATATTCTAAAAAATGAACTTATAATGACGTTATTAACGTAAATAAGCTAGTAAAAATCGCTTAATTACGTCGTTATGTAAGTGACCAATATTCTAGAACTCAGAACAATATTCTAAAAAATGTACTTAGAATGACGTTATTAACGTAAATAAGCTAGTAAAAATCGCTTAATTACGTCGTTATGTAAGTGACCAATATTCTAGAACTCAGAACAATATTCTAAAAAATGAACTTAGAATGACGTTATTAACGTAAATAGGCTAGTAAAAATCGCTTACATTAACGTCGTTATGTAAGTAACCAATATTCTAGAACTCAGATCAATATTCTAAAAAATGAACTTAGAATGACCTTATTGACGTAAATATGCTATTAAAAATCGCTTAATTAACATAGTTATGTAAGTAACCAATATTCTAAAACTCAGATCAATATTCTAAAAAATGAACTTAGAATGACGTTATTAACGTAAATAAGCTAGTAAAAATCGCTTAATTACGTCGTTATGTAAGTGATCAATATTCTAGAACTCAGAACAATATTCTAAAAAATGAACTTAGAATGACGTTAATAACGTAAATAGGCTAGTAAAAATCACTTACATTAACGTCGTTATGTAAGTGACCAATATTCTAGAACTCAGATCAATATTCTAAAAAATGAACTTAGAATGACGTTAATAACGTAAATAGGCTAGTAAAAATCGCTTACATTAACGTCGTTATGTATGTGACCAATATTCTAGAACTCAGATCAATATTCTAAAAAATGAACTTAGAATGACCTTATTAACGTAAATAGGCTAGTAAAAATCACTTAATTAACGTCGTTATGTAAGTGACCAATATTCTAGAACTCAGATCAGTATTCTAAAAAATGAACTTAGAATGACGTTATTAATGTAAATAGGCTAGTAAAACTCACTTACATTAACGTCGTTATGTAAGTGACCAATATTCTAAAACTCAGATCAAGGAACTTTTTTTACCTAAAGACATAATTTAAATAAATAACTGTAAAAACAACAAATCCATTACTATGTAATGAGTTTTCTATTTAAATCCTTCTTAAAGTACTTAAATTTATAATATGATTAAATTTTCTTTATGATTAAAGCTATACAATTTAATCCAGTCCGTCCCTGATAAGTTCAAAAGTACAAGTTTAAGGTTACAATACACCCGAAATTCAGTAGCATTATTGAACATTATTCTGGGACAGTCAAAAGTTCATATACTAATCATTTTAAATAATTATTTTTAAATACCAGTTTATAAATATTTCTAAATACTATTTTATGGCGGGCCCCACAAAAGGTGTCAAATCACATTATGGATTAATGGATTAGCATTGATTGATGAAATACAATTATTCCTATCCGTTTTTATTTTACTAATGTTAGGGGCATTACGAATGTCCAACAAACAGTGGTTTTGTAATTTTGATTATTTAAAAAAAAACATTTACTTATCCCATATTGTAGTAAAGCTAGTTGTATGAATAGCACATTTATAAAGTTGCAATCGCAGAAGGGATTATGTGCACTGATATAGCAAAATAAGTTACTGAACACTTTTATTCATCCCATAAAAAAGGCACAATTTTGGGATACAGAAAGATAATTCTCTTTGTTTAGTACTAAAATGTTAGACTATTGTAGACCAAGAAAATTCTGAATAGCATATGATTACTTTGAACATAACTTCCAGACTAATCAGTTTGTTATAGTACTTAGTTTAAATGAAACGAATGAGACATCAATGCTGCAATAAAATAAAACGTTAACTTTTTCCTTATTATATAGCAGGTAAATAAACTTTTTAAATTAATTTATACGATTTATTTTGAGAATATATTGAAGAGGTTTGTGTACATATCACTCCATGACCTTTACTAGTAAATTAAAAAATTCCCATCATTTATTGTAACCTATTACGTTGGGGACGTTTTAAATTTCAAATCACAAAATTCATGGGACGTTTCTACGAAGTGCTATTGCAAATCATTAGAAAGCTATAATAAAGACAATTAAAATTTGTATTAACTCTACATTTTCGGGGTCTTGTTTATAAGGTGACTAATTATCAATTAAAATTTTCAATAATAACTTTGTTATTAAATATCCTGTAACTAAAATTAACAAGAACCATTTTGCAATTGAACATTTATGCAACATTATAACAACCTATTTTATTGTTAAACTATTTGTGTCTTGAGAGGTATCGTTTAACTTTTGCAACGAAGTAAAATAAGTTAAATGATACCAATGTATGTGTATGGGTGGGTGGGTGTGTTATATCTACAGTACAAACAAAACTGGTATAATCAACTGGTAAACGAGACCAATGTATGTGTATGGGTGGGTGGGTGGGTTATATCTACAGTACTAACAAAACTGGTATAATCAACTGGTAAACGAGACCAATGTATGTGTATGGGTGGGTGGGTGGGTTATATATACAGTACAAACAAAACTGGTATAATCAACTGGTAAACGAGACCAATGTATGTGTATGGGTGGGTGGATGGGTTATATATACAGTACAAACAAAACTGGTATAATCAACGGGTACTGTTGATTGATACCAGTTTTTATATCTGTGCTTTTTCTGGTTTTCTATTAAACATTATAGCTTTAAAAGATATTCAATACATCAGTTACAATTTGTTTAACGTATTTATCAAGTCCTTCCTGCCCATTTTATCAGACTTGACATTGTTAAACTTTATCGAAGTATCAGAAGTAGAGTAAATTGTCAAGTAAGAGAGGAAATATATGTCAATATGGCCTTTAACAGTTAAATACAGATTAAATCCTAGTCAAACTCCTGACAAGTCAAACGATTTTCATTGCATGGATTTGAGTTTTGTCAAAAAAAAAAAAATAAATAAATAAATAGTAAATAAATAAAAAAACTCAATATTTTAAAGAGTAATTAAAAAGCTAGCATCGATTGATAAAAAAGTGTATTTTAAAGTTTAATAATATTATGTATAATGTTTATGGCCTCTTACCGGACTAAAAGAGATATAGCTTGTTGAATTCTGTATCTTTGTTCAGGCTGAGTGAATGTATACATGTCATGTAACACATTTTATAAAACATATTGTAAAACAATTATTGAATTAAATACGTGCTGATACTACTATAAACAATGTCATCACAAAAAATATATATTTATTTTACCTTGAGATTGAAGATGGCACATACAAAAAAAACTGCTTTTAGTTTTTTTTTTGTTTTTTGTTTTTGCTTTTAGTAATTTTATTTCCTAGTTGTTACTGAATAAGCAAGACCAGAAGATGTTGGAAGTTTGCAGTAATTATTTTAATAACCTATAAGACACCATAAATGCTAAATATAACTCTACACAGGCTGCATCACAAAAGGTGTCAAAAACATATTATGAATAAACAACTAAATATGGATTAATTAAATCCATATTTAGTTGAGGAAGTATTGCATGATAAATCTCCCCCCCCCCCCAAAATAACATGAAACTAATTTTATAATTATCCAGTTTTGCTAGAACTAAGGCTGACATCTTCGAATTGCTAACATATGTTCAAAGTAATCATGTCCCCAACGTAATAGGTTACATTAATTTATGGGAATTTTTTAATTTACTAGTAAAGGTCATGGAGTGATATGTATACGAACCTCTTCAATATATTCTCAAAATAAATCGTATAAATTAATTATAAAAGTTTATTTACCTGCTATATAATAAGGAAAAAGTTAACATTTTATTTTATTGCAGCATTGATGTCTCATTCATTTCATTTAAACTAAGTATTATAACAAACTGATTAGTCTGGAAGTTATGTTTGATAAATTACCAATTAAATATTGACTAGTGGCAAGGTTCTACGAGATGAGGCTGTCGGAGAGAGGAAAGGGGTGAGTATAAGGAGACCGATAGCAATAGATTCCATCTGGTGAGTTGTGGAGAACGATAGCAATAGATTCCAGCTGTTGAGTTGTGGAGAACGATAACAATATATTCCAGCTGGTGACTATGTGAAGAACGATAGAATTATATTCCAGCTGGTGAGTTGTGGAGAACTATAGCAATAGGTTCCAACTGGTGAGGATATGGAGAACGATAGCAATTGATTCCAGCTGGTGAGTATGTGGAGAACGATAGCAATATATTCCAGCTGGTGAGTTGTGGAGAACGATAGCAATAGATTCCAGCTGGTGAGGATATGGAAAACGATAGCAATATATTCCAGCTGGTGTGTTGTGGAGAACGATAGCAATAGATTCCAGCTGGTGAGGATATGGAGAACGATAGCAATATATTCCAGCTGGTGAGTTGTGGAGAACGATAGCAATATATTCCAGCTGGTGAGTTGTGGAGAACGATAGCAATATATTCCAGCTGGTGAGGATATGGAAAACGATAGCAATATATTCCAGCTGGTGTGTTGTGGAGAACGATAGCAATAGATTCCAGCTGGTGAGGATATGGAGAACGATAGCAATATATTCCAGCTGGTGAGTTGTGGAGAACGATAGCAATAGATTCCAGCTGGTGAGGATATGGAGAACGATAGCAATAGATTCCAGCTGGTGAGTTGTGGAGAACGATAGCAATAGATTCCAGCTGTTGAGTTGTGGAGAACGTATCAATATATTCCAGCTGGTGACTATGTGAGGAACGATAGCAATATATTCCAGCTGGTGAGTTGTAGAGAACAATAGCAATAGGTTCCATCTGGTGAGGATATGGAGATTGATAGCAATAGATTCCAGCTGGTGAGTATGTGGAGAACGATAGCAATATATTCCAGCTGGTGAGTTGTGGAGAACGATAGCAATAGATTCCAGCTGGTGAGGATATGGAAAACGATAGCAATATATTCCAGCTGGTGTGTTGTGGAGAACGATAGCAATAGATTCCAGCTGGTGAGGATATGGAGAACGATAGCAATAGATTCCAGCTGGTGAGTTGTGGAGAACGATAGTAATAGATTCCAGCTGGTGAGTTGTGGAGAACGATAGCAATAGATTCCAACTGGTGAGTTGTGCATAACGATAGCAATAGATTCCAGCTGTTGAGTTGTGGAGAACGATAACAATAGATTCCAGCTGGTGAGTATGTGGAGAACGATAGCAATATATTCCAGCTGGTGAGTTGTGGAGATCGATAACAATTGATTCCAGCTTGTGAGTATGTGGAGAACGATAGCAATAGATTCCATCTGGTGAGTTGTGGAGAACGATAGCAATAGATTCCATCTGGTGAGTTGTGGAGAACGATAACAATAGATTCCAGCTGGTGAGTATGTGGAGAACGATAGCAATAGATTCCAGCTGGTGAGTTGTGGAGAACGATAGCAATAGATTCCAGATGGTGAGTTGTTCAGAACGATAGCAATAGATTACAACTGGTGAGTTGTGGAGAACGATAGCAATAGATTCCAGCTAGTGATTATATGGATAACGATAGCGATAGATTCCAGCTGGCGAGTATGTGAAGAACGATAGAAATTGATTCCAGCTTGTGAGTTGTGGTGAACGATAGCTATAGATTCCAGCTGGTGAGTTGTGGAGAATGATAGCAATAGATTCCTGTTTGTGAGTTGTGAAGAACGATAGCAATAGATTACATAGTGAGTTGTAAAGATCCAACGTGATCACAAACATATTGATCAACCTGTTTTTTTTTTATCAAGGCAAAGTGCATGAGGTGAAAGCATTAAAATTATTATTTTTACATGAACAAATGAAGAGTAAAAATCCAATCACATTAAAGGGATACATGCTATTACTGCATAATACAAAATTTTACATAGAAATTAATAATCAATACACTCTTTCCTCAAAAATAATAATTACATTTATTTATTTATTTTATGCACAAAAATAATGTTTTCAACAATCCACGGGGTTAAATATTTTTGATTAATTTTCTCCTATAATTTATGTTTATTTATCATAAATCGAATAAAAGTATATGTGACAATGTATGAATTACACATTTTTAAATAATTTATAATCATATTGTTGAATTTAGTTTATTATTAGCACTATTATTAGTGATTATTTATCATCTTATTCTAGCTTATTTCAACTAAATCCTAATTATTTTTTCAAACATTTATGCTTCAATTATAGTTATCCTCCCTTTATAAATTGCTTTGGATTACTTTTTGTTGTTGTTGACCTTACTAAATCAAAATATACGCTTATCAATTAGGTCATGAATTCTACATTTTATTTATAACATTCAATTTATATTACAGGTGACTGTTCAAGATAAGGCACGTTCTGTTATGGAAGTTTCCCTTGATAAAGCAGCAATTTATATTAACTTTTAATTAGGTCATCAAGAATAATTTGTTCCTGGAAGTAAGAAAGGATAGGTTGTTGTGGGTGTTTAAGAAACAAGGAAGTACATTTTTTACATGTGAGACACTGACACAACGTTGTGCGTATTTTAAGGCGAATATGAATTATGATATGAGTATAGGATGAGTGTTGATGAATGCAACTGAGTTCAACTGTTCTTCAGAAAGGCCAATTTATTAATGGCCAAATAGCCAGAGAGACTAAGGGGCCTACAGCTTTACGTGAAATCCAAACCACGTAGTATTGGTTTGACTTTCAGCTAATTGATAAGTCTGATACTCAGTTCTCTCCCCCACACTACATCCCGACAATGACTACCACCCAACATGGACACCCCAGACTTCTCTAGTAGTGTCCACACTGATAGCAACCATTGAACGGACGCCGTGTCGGTATTAAGAGGACGGAACACCTAACCTTTCACCAACTATCTCCACAACACATTGTCCCAAAGTAGCTGGTTTACAGCACTGCACCACCAGTGCCGACTATTTTTATTTAGTTTTTTTTTTTTTTTATAATAAATTCTATTTTATAAAAAAACACCTGATTAGTTTTTATAAATTCATTTCTTATCATATAATATTATATGGAAGGGTGTATGATAATTACAAAATAAATCAATACAGGATGATTGAAAAACCATGTAATAATGAATAGTAATTAAAGTCTTAAAAACTCATTGACTTCATTGAAAAAACTAGTGACAAAATAAAACATCACATCAATTCGAACTGTGACAGGTTTGTCAAATTTTTTTAACACGTTCACTCAGGTACGACGTGAATAAAACCCACACAACAGAGTCCAATAATTTATTTTTTACAAAACGAGTTTACTTCCTTTGACGCACAACTCATTTGCATTCTAAATGATAGAGGAGAAAGTAAATTTGCATATCAGATACACAAAGGCACTCACATGGTTTTGTAAATGTCAAAGTCGTATTTAATAAGATGTAAGAGAGTGACTATAATGTAATGGTAATTGTGTGCTACAAATTTTAACGGGTTTTAAATACTCTCAGAGTGTCTGAAAGATGAATATGACACAATGTATAGTCAAAAATAACCTTAAAATTTTAATAATGTTATCAAGTGTTAAATATTAATTTTGAAATAATTGTATCCTATAACAACCTGAAGTTCAGATTTTATCTTGCAAATTAAATATTTACTACTGACTTAATTTAATGCACACTTGAAATATACATTTAGCAAACCTTGAAAGTAAAAATGACGATTCTTAGTGATTATGTTAAATTATACATTAACTAAATATCATCCAGTTAATCAGTGAACTGTAATGTATCTGTCACCTATTGTAACTGTGGTAACCCAGATTCTGGTCCCTTAAAATTTCCTAGTTTAAATTTGTAATTAATTCCTAGTTTAAATTTAAATCCTTGTGGACTTTCTCCAATGCCAATGGTTACTGATCAGATGTTCATCAAATAATTCTATATATTATATTTTAATGACAATATTGAAATATTTATGGATGCTCTAGTATCTCCTTAGCTAGCATTTGAATAAAATATTATTGTTGGAAAATCATTTGGAAAACTGTTATATATAGTTCCAAATTATAAATAAAAATCACTTAAAAAGTATATATTACAATGATTAACGATACATTCGATCAATTCATCAATTATTTTTGTTTTTTGCACTTCTTTAATAAGGAAATCTACCATTCAATAATCCTCCTTGCGTTACAATACGGTACATACACATGGACACTGACTAAGGAATATGAGAGGAAGCTTATTGTCTATGAAAATAGAGAATGGGAAGTTTGGAGAATAAGAAAGAACCTAGAATTCAGAGAGATGTACACTCACCCAGGTATGGTAGCACTAGTGAGAAGTAAAAGACTAAAGTGGGGTGCACATGTGTGGAGGCGGGAAAGTACTTCCAGTATTAGATTATATACACCGGGTTGTGGTCCTGTCACCAAGCCCACCGCGCCTAGACTCCATGGCCCATTGCGCCCCGAGCCTGACGACAGTGTCACAAGAGACCAGTCCCCCTTATGAAGGACATGATATCCCCGAGTCTAGCTCTTCTAATATCCTCTGGTTCCAGAAAAGCGGCACCCAGAGTCCTATGCCTAAGAGATGAGAGAGCTCCACAATGACAAAAGATGTGTATGGAACTCTCCTCATCCTCCTCACAAAGCCTACATGTGGAGTCTTCTGTTAGGCCCATTATCTTCATATGTATGTGAAGAAGATTATGTCCGGTCAGCATTCCCGTAACCGCCCTCACCTTGGCCCGGTTACAGCTCAGCAGATATCTGCTGTACCTGCAATCCGCTCCTTAGATAAGTGCACGAGACTGCCTGAGCCCGGACTTGGTCCTCCATCTCCATCGCGCCTCAGAGATCCACCGGTCAATTCTTCTTTTTACCTTTTGAAAAGGAATGCCAAGGGCTGGCTTCGGCCCCAGCAGAGGGCACTTTGCCCCTTTCCTAGCCAGTGCATCGGCTCTCTCGTTTCCATCAATACCAGCATGCCCAGGGACCCATATGAGTCTCACCTGTTTACGCTGGCAAAGAGTCTCCAGGATCCCCTGGCACTCCCATGCCAACTCAGAGCTGGTACGTTGTGCCATTATCACCTTTATCGCTGCCTGGCTGTCCGAGCAGATTAAAACAACTCCTCCGAAGCCACCTAGACGCATTTCTTCTTGTGTGGCTGTCATGATAGCCATCACCTCCACCCTGAAGACGGTAGCATGGGCCCCCAGAGGTAGAGACAGAACTTTCCGTGCCCCCCTCCAGTACACCCCAGTACCCGCGCCTCCTTCTGTAAGTGAGCCGTCTGTACACCAGACGCTTCCTTTGACTTGTGCAGGCTCGGTACTCCCTATCCACTTATCTCTGCTTGGAAGGAAGGCCCTGACCTGCCTGTCAATTCTGTACCTAGGTATCATTGTCTGTTCCCATCGAAATCAACGGGTCCACACCAATGTCCCCAGATAGTATTTCCCCGTGAAGTCCTGGTTGGCCAGGCAACCAGCCACCAGTCGTCCTTATTCTAAAGGCCGCTTTACAAGCCTCCCCTTTTACAAACAGGTCCATTGGGCGGAGCCCAGTGAGGACCTCCATCGCCGCCAATGGGGTTGTTCTAATTGCGCTTGTAATTCCCAGGCACGCCATTCTCTGACATCTGCCTAATGTTAGCCTTGCACTGTACTGTGCCATGGCCGGCCACCAGACAACTGCCGCATAACATAAGGAAGGCCGAAATACACTCGTGTATAGCCAGTGAACCATCTTTGGTTTAAGACCCCACGTTGTCCCAATGGCCCTTCGATAAGCCCAAAAAGCCATTCTGAACTTCCTGGCTTTCTCCTGAAGGTGCTTGAGCCAGTTCAGTTTAGCATCCAGGATAACCCCCATATACTTAACCGACCCTGTAGCTCATAGCGCCATATTTCCCATAGTTGGCATATATAGGCCATCCAGCCTCTTCTTCCTAGTGAAAAGTACAAGTTCTGTCTTGTTAGGATTAACAGAGAGCCCCTTGTTCCTACCCCACCTTTCTAGGAATCTCAAGGCAGCCTGGACGATGTCCTATACCGTGCTGGCAAACTTACCAACACCCAGTATACACACATCGTCCGCGTATGCCTGAGCATAAACCCCCATCCCGTTCTGCCCACTTAGTAGGTCATCAACCACCAGGGACCACAGAAAAGGGGAAAGGATTGCCCTTGGGGGCAGCCCCTTCCGACTACAACCTGAACCGACGCTTCGTTCAGTGTTGCCTTAACCATCCTGCTGCGCAGGTAGGCTTCAATCCATCTAGCAATAATGCCCTTGACGCCTGTCCTAACGAGAGCAGTGATCATAGACTGCAGGGAGACATTGTTGAACGCTCCCTCTATGTCCGTGAAAACACCCATGGCTAACTCCTTCTGCCGAATCGTCTCCTCAACCCTCGTGACGAGTTTGTGAAGAGCCGACTCAGCAGATCCCCCAGCCATGTATGCGTGTTGATTTGTATGGAGCGGGTTATCTCTCAATATCCCGTCTCTCATGTGCCTATCGACCAGCCTCTCCAATGTCTTTAATAAAAAAGACATGAGGCTGATCGGTCTGAAATCTTTAGGTCTGGAATGTGTACCCCTTCCAGATTTGTGGATATAGACCACTTTTGCGGTCCTCCACAGCCTTGGGATAAAACCCAAGGCCAGGGAAGCCCTACATATTGTGGTCAGGTGGGGTAGGAGCGACTCCAGGCCCTTCTGCAAGTGCACAGGCAGGATGCCATCCGGCCCAGCACTCTTGAAGGGGGGGGAGGCACTCAACCGCCCATAACGATACCTTCGATCAATTCATCAATTATTTTTGTTTTTGTGCACTTCTTTAATAAGGAAATCTACCATTCAATAGTCCTCCTTGTGTTACAATACGGTACAGACACATGGACACTGACTAAGGAATATGAGAGGAAGCTTATTGTCTTTGAAAATAGAGAATGGAAAGTTTGGAGAATAAGAAAGAACATAGAATTAGGAGAGATGTACACTCACCCATGTATGGTAGCACTAGTGAGAAGTAAAAGACTAAGGTGGGCTGCACATGTGTGGAGGCGGGAAAATACTTTCAGTATTAAATATATTGAACAATGTAATTCCTTGGCATGTCAAACCTTAGATGGAGAGAACAGGTCCTCAAAGATTGAGATCACAAATTGGGGACTCCGCTTGAGGCAGCAGAGAAGAGCAGAATGGCATTGTTGGCGTGGCCAAAAAGCAACTTGTGTTTTAATAGCAAAGGAGGTGAAATATGGATGCACACACAAAGCATTGTATATGAATTTCATAAACATTGGGAGTAAATATATATAAAATGTCAATCATAACATCATAGTTTGAATGTATTAGTTGAAAATGTTTAGTAAACTATGTATCTTGACACTCATTAACATAATAATTAATATTTTATGATATGTATGTCTAAGCTTCCTGTTTACACCATATACCTTACTTTTGTCAAGAATAAATAAAATTAAAATTACTTAATATTAAATGCTAACTATAACAATACCTATGAATAGAATTTTACTTGTGTAATTCGTTTCACCAATGCAAATGTGTGCCATTTCTGAAATTGCATGGACAGTAATAATAAAGGAGGAGGAAAACAGCATAAAACAAATGTAAACAAAGTGGCGAATAGCTCATTAAAAGTTTATATAACTTTGTATTGTGTTGGCTGTTCTGTATTTTATATCTTCCCTTCCAGCCTTTATTTAAAGTATATATTGTTTACTACGGTATTGTCACCAATTTACTGTTTGAAAATAATGTGTATCTCTTTTTCAAGTGAATTATTTATTGTAATCTAAATTAAAATATGAACAATGGTTTTTCAGTTTATTTTGCTATTGAAATCATTGTAGAAAAATACTTGATCCAACAATTATATGTAGTTTATTGACATTTTAACATGTATTACGTTTTTATTATAGGCACAACTATCTTATTTACTTAATCACGTATTAAAAACACAGTAACTATTACTAATAAAACCGATGCTGGGATTAATTTCATTGACCTATAAACTTTACTAAAACTTACCAAACACATTGAGTACGCCTTATTGTAAATAATTATTATTAACGTGTAATAATCAATGTGTCACTAAGAGAGTGAACATGAATGGAATTTAATTAGAAATGAAAATGACCTGAAATGTACGTCGTAGTTCCAATGTTTATTTCTGCTTGTTCAGTTGACTACTGCTACAATATCAAATTACTTACTTCAAGATGCTTACCAAAACAAACAATGTAATATATAGCCAGCTGTAAACCTATTGTTTCGTTATCTTTACATAAATCCGCAGAAATAATGTAAGGGGGTAATCCATATTGAATGTGTTCTAAGCCATAATAATTTATTTATAGATTTTTTATTTTATTTTATTGATTTCCTTTCCACTATTAAAGTGGACTGCCTGACGATAAAGGATGCCACTCATATAAAAATAATTAGATGATGTTATGCTATGGTGGATTTGGTTGGAGGAATTGTGATGGGCGTGTGAATAAAAGTAGTTCTCTTGAGATGCATTACTCACTCATCTCAAGAGATGAGTGGTGTCGGTAAAACTGATCAACGAGAAGATTGAGATACTGGAGTGTAAAGGTGTGATTATTTAATAGACATTTGATGGGTGTTCTAAGTAACTGTTTTTGCTAAGTTGAAAGGTAAGTTCTACTGTTTTAATGTATCGTGGAAGATGTTAGAAATCGTACCTATCATTCCGATCATCAATCCTAGCACTTTTACTTCTTTGAGAGCATATTGCTCCTTGAAGTATGGGATTGTTGTGTCATATATTGCTCTCTTTTCCTCGTCTACTAGCTCCGGTTGACGAATGTTGTCTTCAAAACGAACTGTTGGATCAAGAATCAAGCCTTTCCTAGTCAACTTATCATAGGCTACGATGTCAGCTCGTCGATGTGAGCAATTTTCCTCAAGACAATAGACCTCTTCGTATTCCTGCACACAAGAACCCTATAAAGCTCCTGCAAGTCTACGTCTTTAATAACAAAAAAATCCATTCTAAATAAAGAATAGAGTACACAACTAAAATGATGGTGTATTATATTAGACATACAGGTCAGTAGGGTAAACAGACCAGTCAAAGAGGGGGGGCATGCCGGTTTCATCCTCAGGTTCGAGAATCTTCGGCTATCTTCGGTTGTTTCGGTTACCTTCGGGTACTTTCGGCTATTCTCGGCTATCGTCTGCTTGATCGTACTTTGGGTACATTGGACTTGGGTAAAAATATGTTAATCTACATTTGATGTCACAACTTTCTTTATTAATGAAATTTGATCATACTTGTTTTAATATATCTAGCGTTAATATATACAAAAAATGAAACTCCTCACAGGGGAGGATCGTTGGATGTACTTTAAGAACTATATATTGACACAAAAAGTACCTTTCACTATATACTATGGCTTTGATACCTTTGTCATCTCTATTGACTCAGATTCGGATGACACAGATAGTTAAAAAACAACAGAAACCACACAACAAATATCGCCAGGCTTCTGCTACGTTATTATCGACAGCGTGACCAAAGCTACTAAACCACCTTCAGTTTACAGTGGATCATACGTAGTAGACACGTCCTAAACTCACTGATGGATGAATCGAAAGAGCTCACCATACTGAACACCAACAAACCGATAGAGAGACCACCACAATTGAACGTTGGCAATGCTAGTGCATGCCACCTTTGCAACAAACCACTCGATAAAGAAAAAGTATCCAACCACAACCACCTGACTGGACAGTATCTAGGAGCAGCACACAACAGATGCAATCTGAACTACCAGGTACCTAAGCATATCCCAGTGTTTCCCCAACTTACGAGGATACGACTGTCATCACTTCATGCAGGGACTTTGCAAATTCAAAGAGGAAAAACTGACGTGTATCGTTAAAACCTGCGAACAGTACATTTCAGTGACTCTAGAATCACTACGGTTCCTGGACTCACTACAGTTCATGAACGCTTTACTGAATACACTCGTCACTATCCTCAAAGCTGAAGGACCCTCGAAATTGAAAATTCTCTGACAGTGTATGGGTGACTGACACTCACTTGGATCTACTTTTACGTAAAGGTGTTTTCTCCTACAGTTACATGACGAACGAGTTGAAATTTCATGAGATACAGCTCCACATTACATAAATACACGATCTTTTTGCGTCGTTTATTTATATTCAAAGCCTATATTCATGATTCTTTCGTACGTGTTAATTGAATAATAAAAAATTGGTACGATGCATCAGTTAAAAGGTAAATGATAGAGATAGGTAATATAGGTGTCAAACAAAACATCTTGTAACGCTAGATATATTAAAACAAATCTGATAAAATTTCATTAATAAATAAAGTTGTGACAGCAAATAATAGATTAACATATTTTTACCCATGACACTATACGAGGATAAACGAAGGTATTCCAATGTACCCGATGTGAGTTCTAGCAAAAGAAAGCCGAAGATAGTCAAAAGTACCCGAAGGTAACCGAAAGAAACCGAAGATAGCCAAAGATTCGCGAAGTTGAGGATGACACCAGCATACCCCAGTAGTGGAAAGTGCGGGAGCTGGGCCAATTCCAGGAAATGAGATAAGATAAGATTGTGAGATAAGATAAGGGTGTGACGTCATTTGTGATGACGTCATCCATGACGTCATGTGATGACGTCAGCATGACGTCACGTGATGACGTCAGCATGACGTCACGTGATGACGTCAGTACGACGTCACAGCCTTATAGTCTAAGCTTCTTATCTTACCCCACTTCCGGTGATGACGTCAGATCCAGCACTTTAGTATTACGTCACAGATTTCAAGGTCACGATGGATGTTTTTTAAAAAAACTTCTTGCACAGAACAATTTTTCTATTTCCAGAAATTGTTCTGTGCAAGAAGTTTTTTTCTTTCTTTTTTTTCCAGCTCTATTTACAAATATTTTACAAATACATATTTTACAAAAGTAAATCTTAAAACTAAACCGCAGTGTTGACTACTCTCGTTCAGTTTACCTCTGGTTCTTCTGTGAGGTCTATAATCTCCGGCAATATGTAGCGATCTTTCCCATGCAGTCTGTCAAGCAATCTCTTGTAGGTGTGCTCTTCACAGGGTTCCCAATTCAAGCTTTCAAAAAGTCTAATAAACTTTTCTTCATAAAGTTTAAGTTCATGGCATTTGCAAAATTCATCCAACTCCAGTTCCTCCACTTTGTCAGCTATTTGCCCAATTTCTGATAGTTTCTCTTCGTCAATTGATATCGACTTTGGTTTTAAACATCTCAGTTCAAACATCTCAGTTCAAATTGGTGTTCATCTTTTCTTAGCTATGTTAACCTCTTTACTCGAGATGTCAAATCAGAGTGACTAGTTGTAGATGTATACCCACATATATAGCCTACTTTGTGTTGGGGGTTTATGTAAAGTGATGGGGAGGAATGAATTCTTTATACTACTTAAAACTAAAGTTTAGTGTTAGTTATCTTCTCCATGAGTCTGTTGTATGTTTCTTCTCCGCACTCGCTAGGTTCTATTATTTTAAATAATTGAGTAAACTCGTATATATTGTTTTATAACATTGCAAGTGCAACAATCGCAGCTCGATGTGCACTGTTCAAGAGCCGGACGTTAAGTGATGTAGCGCTAGCATGTCTGCTAGGTACTCGGTCTCTCCCCCCACCACTACCATTACCCCCACTATCGGTCCCTCCCCACCACTACCACTAACCCCCACTACATCACTCCCTTCTAACCTATATTATTAAACAAACACAAGTGCCAAGGTCAAACCCTTACAGAATCGATATATCGAGTAAGTTTATTTTCCGCACCTACATTATTAAATGTAAACAAACACAAGTGGCAAGGTCAAACATTTGAAATTTAAAAAAAAAAGCAGCACAGCAGTATATGTTTGCATATACGGCTGTGTTGCTTTTTTCTTTCTTTATTTTCAACTTTGTACAATATAGAGTGGTTACATAGTACAGTATAAATAAACTATTTGTTACAATTGACTAGAAAACTACATACAAATAATAATAATAAATTCTAACACTAACACTCGTGTGTGACGTGCAGAGTGAGTTCAGTAAAACTGTTTCCACATGATCCGTTGAACAATTCGTTTTAGAAGAAATACTTGAAACTTAATCGCTTCTCCGTGGGTTGTTTCCAGCTTTTAAACACCGTGGATGATGTAGTGTTTGTGTTCTTTTAGCTCTGAACATTTTCTTGTTAGCAGAAGGTTGGACTTTGAGTTTGCGTTGAATCGCTCAACTAGTTTTTCAAGATAGAGATGTAATGAAAGATTCGTATATAGAATGAATTCTGCCAACTTTAAAGGTCAAGAATATTTGACAAACATAAAATAGAAATCTAATATAAAGCTCAATTCGATTATGAATAAACCTGCACAGTTCCAAACAGTTAAAACCCACCAAAGATCTAATAATAGCTTCAGCATCTGTCTTGACGGTACTGCTAAATTCCATTACTTGTACTGGTAGATTTTGCGGCAGTTGACCTTGACTAACATCATTTTCCTGTGTTGTGCTACGTGTTGTAGAGGAAACAGTTGTATGTTGAATATTGTCGTAAGTGTTAGCCTCCATAGAGAAGGGTTGAGACGATTCTGACAAGTTCATAAATGCGCAACGCTTTATCTATAGGATGTGTTCCTCCACAAACACGTTGCCGTACGACCCGATGCGTAGAAGTAGCGTGAAATAGATAGATCATTAAAAGACGAATTTCAGTTTATGTTTGATCTCCGCTATTTCAACCATACTGTTAAGTTCTTCTTTAGTCTCTAAACTCTAGTCGGGTTTTGCAAACATAATAATCATCAAGTTAGTATTCATCTTTATCAGTGATAAATGTTACCTGTGGACGTGTCTAGGTGGAAGTGAGGTGATGGAACATTTTCTTAGGTAAATGATGGAGGGAAAGTGGTGGGGGGAAGTGGTGGAAGTTTCTATAGTTTCCTTCAGCCCTCAGTCTTAAACTATCCTCAGAGACTAGAAGTTAAAAGCCACTCAGAGATGTAATGAAAGATTCCTATATAGAATGAATTCTACAGACTTTAAAGCTCATGAAGACTTGACAAACATAAAACAGAAATCTAATTTATAAAGCTCAATTCGATTATGAATAAACCTGCACAGTTACAAACAGTTATAACCCCACCAAAGATCTAATAATAGCTTCAGCATCTGTCTTGACGGTACTGCTAACTTCCATTACTTGTACTGGACTAGAAACTGTAATAACATGTCGCCAGTTAATAGAATTTAAAAATTGATCAGAAATTATTAACTAAGGACGCCACTTTATAAATGGGCTGCAATTAATTTTAAGTAATACAATTAAAGCTGGTTACATTTAGAGAAAGCACTTTCTCACTCAGTGAGGCTGAGCTGAAGGAATTGAAGAAAGTTTCTGTTGTGACCTTCATTTATTTCTTCAAAAATATTTAAAGTAATACTGTATAAAAGTTCTACTTTATTATAACATTTAGAATGTAAATAGAAAAAGCAATTTTATTCCTGTATTAAGATTTTGGTTCTCTTTCCCGTTTATTTTATACGTATTGGGTACTACTGAAAGTCATAAAACATTAATTCATCCAAAGGTAGAGATAATTTCGTTTTAACGTGTTATAAACATTGTAAATGTGACATACGTCATGTGGTTTACTGACACTCTTGAAGAGAAAAGGCATAAATAGTTCGGAACAGCCCTAATGCTATCACTAAACTGGTGTTAGTGATTCATTAATAAACGATAAGAACTGTTTTAGATAAGCCCAAACGTTGGTATTGAAGCCACTTAATAGACGCCGTGGCTGTGTGGACTTAATCAAGTCTGTTTGGGTGGCGAACCACTCTATTAATACTTAATTCACCTTATAATTATACAATCAAGTGATTGTTTCTCTAAATAAATTGACATGTGTGCGATCGTGTGTGAGTGCTTGCGTGTGTTTGGGTGTAGTTCACATCATATAATAGACCTAGCCTACATCAAACGAATACTGTCATTAAATATATAAAAGAAAGAAGATATGTATTCAAGAGGTAATCAAATATCACATATTGTAAAGGAGGTAGGTTGGAAGCCTCCACAGAGAAAAAGAAACAGAGGTCGCTGTCTTAATGCCGCAGCGAACGCATTATTTGCAGTTTTAAGGGTATTCGATCGAATATTTTATTTGAAATTTTTTGAATAAAATAGTTTGTCTTGTTACAAGTAATAAGTGTGTTGAGGGAAAAATTCAAAAAAGTTTTAAGTGCAGTTTAAAGCTAACAGTTCTTGTTTTTACACTTCCAACTTAATTTCTTCTGCAGCTTGTATTTTATCCTTAATTTATCTAAAGTGATTTAATTATTAGCGTTCTTTGGCCTTATTAGCTGTTATTTCCTTTCTTTTCGTGTGTCCATAAAAGGCATCAGCAGAACAATTTATGTAATAGTATGTTAATTAGTATTAAACTGAAAATTCCAACAGTTTATATAAAAATTGAAACCAAAGTAATTTTAAACAAAATGTTAATAATTAATCAGCATCAGTAAGTGAGGCAGTGGGATTGAACTCCGCTTATCGTCAGTCTAGTGTGGGTGGAGGCAACCATGTCAGCCACGGGAGCGATAAGCGCGTGGGAGTGTAGGTAACTGATAACTTGCAGCTCTCTGTAGCTACAACAACGTGGCCCTGTGCTGGTCTGCAGGTCTAACCTCGTTAGTTAGCTTAGTAACCACAGTACATAAAATACTTACAGTTCACCCACTGTATGATCACTTGACTATGTAACACGATCACTTAAGTCAATAGGTAGAAGGATCACTAATACTTATTTAAAATGTAAATTAATCGCGGAGCGTAATACATTCGATGTCAACAAGCAGGTCCAGGCCTATCAACTTCAAGTAGCTCGTAGATGTAAATAATTATTATGAAAAGATAAAAAAGGTATAAAACTGTCTTCCAATAATGGTCATGAGAACAACAACATTAAAAAATAAACAGTTATTGTAATGACAAACGAATTACATACTTATTGGGTTTATTAAAGACATAAAAGTTTAGTTCAAATATTGACTGTATTTGATTCCATATAGAATCAAACATAATTTGAAGTAGATGTTAAATGGTTTAGTTGATGACATGACACGGTTTAGTTTTAAGTGTCTCGTCACAGTGGTTAGTTGTGAGAATGGTTGTTGCGAGTTCCCAACAGTCATATGACCGTCGCGTGTACAGGAAGTGCCGGGCACAAGGTCGCGCGTTATCTTTCTTCTGTTTACAGAGAATATTATTTAAACTGTGTTCGTAAAGTACTTAGAGAGCATTGGATAAACCTCAAGTTGGTCTAAAAAAGTCAACAGTCGCAATGGAAGCTGCAGTCGTAAACATAAGGGTTGCTCTTTCAGAGTTCGCTTTGTCAGAAGAGTTTCCGGCTATTCTTTCCTACGAATATCGTGGGTTTAAATTAAACATACAAATTGAATTGACCCCATTGAATACAGAAGCTACTTATCGTATCTATATTTAATTGGATTTCCACATCGTTTAAGTGGGGGTAATAACTGACCACACTTGTGGGTCAAAGGTCAAGGTCAATCCAAACTTAGAAAAAAAAAAAGAAAGAAAAACACTAGTGTTTAGCATTCAAAGCATAAGCAAACATGCAGCTACAGAAAAGACAGAATAGGAAGAAGGAAGATAAAACTTTTGCTGAAAGAGAAAACATATAATTAGTAAAAGTAACATGGGAATATAACAAATCAATGAGCTTAGACCTAGTCTAACCCTAAGAGGAAAAAAAGAAAAAAATACTAGTGTTTAGCATTCAAAGCATAAGCAAACATGCAGCTACAGAAAAGACAGAATAGGAAGAAGGAAGATAAAAATTTTGCTGAAAGAGAAAACATATAATTAGTAAAAGTAACATGGGAATATAACAAATCAATGAGCTTAGACCTAGTCTAACCCTAGGAGGAAAAAAAGAAAAAAAAACACTAGTGTTTAGCATTCAAAGCATAAGCAAACATGCAGCTACAGAAAAGACAGAACAGGAAGAAGGAAGATAAAGATTTGGCTGAAAGAGAAAACATATGATTAGTAAAAGTAACATGGGAATACAACAAATCAATGGGGTTAGACCTAGTCTAATTCTAAGACGTCTTCACACCCGGTCTCGCCTGAGACGCGAGCTAGGCTCTGCTCCGCAGTTGATCCCATTCACTTTTCTCAAAACAAGTCTAGGTAGAATGGAAAGAGTAAAACATTGAGCCGGTTTGCAGTGCCGTACCCGAATGTTTTAAAGGTAAAAGATATAGAGCCGGTTTGCAGTGCCGTACTCAAATATCTAAGGAAGTAAAACATTGAACCGGTTTGCAGTGCCGTATTCAGATGTTTTGAGGGTAAAGGATATAGAGCCGGTTTGCAGTGCCGTACTCCAATATCCAAGGAAGAGAGGACTTGTTTCTTGTGTGAAGTCAGCTCTCGAAGTGGGTACCAAGACTGAAGCGCTGCTTGCTTTTATAGGTTAGTAAGTGGTGGGGATGTAGTTGAAGGTCAACCTTCGTATTTAAAAAAAGGTCAGTTTTACTATTTTTTACAATTTGTAATCAGCACCACGTGGACTCCCCGCAGCGATATCAGCAACGAGTTGACTGAGGTCAGTTTTACTATTGTTTAATAGTTTAAACAGCACCGCGTGGGCCCCCGCGTGATACTCGAGATATCAGCCACACTCGACCTCTGAAATACTATTCTATGAATTCTTTAATGACATAAGTAACACAACATTTAAATTCTGTTATGAAATAAATTATAATAATAGGTGACCTGACCACTATTTTTCCTCTAATCGATTGGTAAATATTTGTAAGAATGTTTATTTTTAATATATACTTTAGTAGTAGTGAGACATATATAAAAATTCATATAACTTAATACAAATCTGCAAAGAGAGGAAACTTCATTAGTATCCGTACATGCATTTTTCTCAACAACAACCAAAGTTTCTAGTTGGCTCTGTTATCCTAAATGGTGATTTTTTCTTTCATAAATGGTTCAATAATATTTACAGTATTTATATTTAACATAGTAATAATTTGTTATGATCATTTAATATTCAAACCAGATGCGTCCTCTGCTAAAGGATAGAGATATTCGAAATTTGTTATTAAATTTGATATTTAGTTGATTTTTGTAATGATTTAAATTATGAGTTAAGTAGTTCAATTATTATTCCCTCACACGTTAGTTAAAACAATCGAATAATATTGAATTACGAGCCATATTTAGACTCTATGTAGCATTCACTTTAAGATATCAAATAAAGTCCCCTCTATTTTACAAACTATCCCATTATTTTAACCTAATACCCTAAATAATTACTTCATAGATATAAATTGCTGTTATTTATTGTAAATTTACTACAAGACTTTAATAAGTTACAAGGGTATCAAAATAAAATTTGATACACATTTAATTTCAGACTTGTTATTCACCATTTGCATACTTAAGTCTTCTATTGAGAAGATTTTTTTTTTATGTAAGTGTATGAATATAGAATGAAAAAATAATACTTTATTTCCTCTAATATATTACAATAGCCTATAGATGTGAAATTTTCTATACATTTAATTTCAGATTTCCATTAGGAGCTTACGCACAAGAGCCTTAAGTAAACTCTTAATTTAATATGTTAAACACATTATAGCTTGCAGTTCTGTAAATATTAAATGGATAAAAATGTTTAATTTATCCAAGAAAGGATCTTCATACATGTCTAAACTATTGTAATATACCACGATTAAATATAAATGAAACTTTAAGATAAAAATATGTTTTTCTACTTTGTAAAGATAATTTCTCTTATTAATTAATTGAGTAAATAAAACAACAATGAATCCATTAATACGAGCCTTTTCTCATAATTTCAACATAAATATTAAAAACACGTATTGAAAAAACCGAACTTTCAAATAACTTAAAAAACTTGTGTGGTCAAGATAACTTCATTATTATAGATTTTGTATTTTTTTTTATTTTATTTTATTTTATTTTTTTTTTATATAAGATATATTAAACGTTTATCGCAATAAAAAGTTATACCTTGTTACTGTTTTACTCATTAAATAAAATATAAACTCATTGGCTCACTTTGAACGGAAAAAACAATATAAAAATGGAATAATAATACAATATAGATGTTAAATTCAATATACATTTTGTTTCAGCATACTTGGGATTAACGATTAACGATTAAATTTAATCGTTACTTTTTCTATTAACTTTTTAACTTATTCGTTAGTTTTGGTAATGTTTAACTAGTTGAAATTTTGGCTGACGGTTAAAGTAACTCAGTTAGTTTTTCAAATGTAATAAAAGGTCCCATTTGGTCCGAGGAATGTGGACTGGGGAGAAAGTATTTAAAACTCAGGTCAAAGACCGATTGTTTTCCTCATCCCCCAATTGTTACCGAAAAGGAAGATCACTGTTTTGAAGACGCACCCCCTCCCCTTTACTCACATTTTACTGCCTTATAAACAAAAAACGTTCAGTGGTATTGACCCACCCACCCACCCATACACGTCCAGTGGTATTGACCCACCCGCACACCCATACACGTCCAGTGGTATTGACCCACCCACCAATACACGTCCAGTGGTATTGACCCATCCACCCACCCATACACGTCCAGTGGTATTGACCAAACGGGTATACCATTGTTGTGGGACTGACTTGAGTCCCTGAGGTGATCATTTCACTTGACTAGTTTATGTTTAGGGATAAAGTTAAGATAGTCATTTAGTTATCTTGTTTTAAATAAACGTGTTGGGGCTAAGCTTGTTTATCTTTCATAAACTCTAATACTGTAATTTTACCTGTTTACCCATCTATCTGTATAATTAATTAGGAAAATCAGTTGCATTTTGACGTTAATGCTGTCAATACTTGATTAATTGATAATTACATATCTACAAATTCTTAAACATATAATAAACGTAATTGCTTATCGAAAATAGTATGAATAGATCTGCTTTCACTCACTTATAGAGTGAGTATATTTTGTTCAGTTTTTGTTTACGCTAAACGGCCCATACTTTCTTATCAGTGAACCTTCCTTATCATCTCCAGCCTGATAAAAATCACCTGAAGTCAACATGTCAATATATTATTTGGCCTTTCTTATTATCTACGCCAATTAAAAAAAAAATGTCTTGCTATCGTGAATTTCCTATAAGATAGCTATTGTGTTTTTAAAGTATAGCTTAGAAATGTAAAACTTTAATTTCAAAGACTTATGTCAGTTTTTGTTAATAATTTTAGATATTATATATTTAATGTTTAAGATTTCGAACAGTTATATAACAAAAATTACTGTAGAAATTGCTATAGTCTAATTAACAGTATTATAAATAGGCCAGTTTATGTAAGATATTATAAATAATAAAAGATAATACAGTTTAAGTATTTGTTTATGTATATTTTACTGTACCAAAACTTACTTTTAACTTTTAATTTCAGTTAATTTTCTAATAATTTAACTTTAATCAGTCATTTTCAATTCATCCTAACTTTTAACTTCAATTAGTTACTTTTTTAGAGTATTAACGTTAACTTTATTCAGTTAAATCATTAACTTTCCCAAGTAGGCGTTACAGATATGCAAATCGTTCTTTTACTCTTGTATCCTTATATGGTCTATGTTAAAGATGAAACGTTTCTTGTATATATGAAAACTCTATCCAAGTTATATTTTGTCAGTGTCTGTATATTGTGTAAAGCAGAGAACTGAGTAGCAGGCTTGTCAATTAGTTGAAAATGAAACCAATAAGACGTGTTTTTAATTTTTAACAACAAGTTGTTTTTTAACAACTCTGCGTCCCTTAATTTCACTGGTTGTTAGACTTTAAATAAAATATCCTTTCTATAAAACAGTCAAACTCCGTTAGCAACAATATTACATTGGTTATCCATGCTCATCCTACTCATATTCACCTTAGAATACATTCAATTTTGTGTTGCCTTCTCATATCTAATACTTTCTATTGGTTTCTCTTAAAATGAGCTGTGATAGTATATACTATAATTTATGTTATGTTTAAATAATTTGTATAAATCAGAGTGTACCAAATCAGCTGTTTAAGTATGTACTTCTTTAGTTTACTTATCCCCTATATTCGGTTTAGTGATAGAAATGAGATGTAATGAAAATGATATAAAAGTTAATTAAACTTAGCTAAGTGTGTTAATTTGGTGTTTTTATAAATGTATTTTTACTAGTATCCGCTTTATAGATTTCTAAAGAGATGACAATTACCAATTGGAGTCATTTCTTAGGTCAATTTTAAATTCTAGTACAACTTATAAGTGTTTTCCTTAATATCATTTTCATTACATCTACTAAAAGGAAATCACTTATAAGTAATATCTACTTTATAGATTCACAATGTAACCCTATCACCATTAAACAGGATCACCATTAAAGTTTACTTTTTATACCTCCTGTAATATACATAAGTCCCTAATTTAACATAGTACATAATATGATAAAACGTTTTAATAAAACAGTTGTTTATTCATATCCGATTATTTACAAAATGGGTAGATGAAAATAAAAAATACTTAAAATTAATTATCTACATTCTTCATAGGTCAGACTAACGTGTTATTGTCAGCCGAGCAGAACGAAAGAAGGATAGATTCAAATCAAACCATTTACTTATCGAATGAAAAAATAAACTTAGCATTACAAGATGTATAACGATGCACACTGTGACTCTATAATAAAAACCATCTAGTGGGAAACCTACACTGACTCGATGACCCCAAGAATGTGAATTATTACAAGACATGTGTATGAATCAATCGATGTCTTGCAAATGGCCAACTAAATTAGTTTGGGATAAAAAATTAAGGTATTATACAAATTATACACTTCTGAGGCCTCAAATAGGATGTATAATTAAAGAGCTACAAATAAAATTCTAGTCTAATATGTTTCACATTTTAGAGCTTGCAGTTCTGTAAATCTAGCTATGTATTAAATGAACGAAACATTTTTATTTCTCAAAGAGAGGATCCTTATACGTATTCAACTACTCAATTAAAACTTAGTGAAACGATTTAAATATGAATGACACTCAGTGTAAAGCAGGTTTTTTTTCCTAATTTGTACAGATAATTAAACAGATAAAACAACAATTTTATAATTCCGTTAATAAAAGTTAACGGAACATTCACATAGTGCATTGAATGTTACATAGTATGCTACTAGTTCATAAAATGGTCTTTTGCTTATGACTGATTTCAAGTGTATAATTTATTTTGGTAAACATGATAAAACAAACAAATATGTTTTCCTACATTAGCCAAACTATCATCATGTACTATAACAATTTCCTATTTTCGCCCACCTTCGGCTACCTTTTACGTGCGTGTACTGTAACAAATGCATACTATTTACGTAGACCAGCTTCATACATTTGCTATAAAAAAGAAAAAAAACTTACTTTCAGTCACTTTCATTATCGATTCTGTGGACTCCCTCCCTTACCTCACTTCCTATCCACGTTCCTATCTTTAATTGGGTCCCATCAGCCCCCCTACACTCTTATACATAACGATACAAACCTCACTTCCTTTCCTCACTCCTTCCTACAGCGCCAATTATCAACACTCAAGCACTTATACCACAGAATATAGACATAATACACTACCGTTTCACAACACGTATTTCACTTACTGTCTCTGCTCGGTGCACTGTGGACGGGCTTTAACGCTGTTATCACATCCACTTCCGTTCACGGGCTTTATCGCTGTTATCACATCCGTTCCTACAAGCATTGCTTTACATCTCGTATGTTGTTTTATATTTGCACAATGTCTTTTAAATCACAAGAGTTGTATAAAATGTTTTCATTCGTACACTTACTTAACATTGTATATGGATCCTTCTGATAATTTATTATAGAAAGTTTTACCATATCTCACTAAGATCACTTCTTGATTCTGCACCATACCATGATCTTTCTCATATTTTATTAATGCGTTTGTTTTGAGGATCCTTATACGTATTCAACTACTCAATTAAAACTTAGTGAAAAGATTTAAATATGAATGACACTCAGTGCAAAGCAGGTGTTTTCCACTTTTGTACAGATAATTAAACAGATAAAACAACAGTTTTATAATTCCGTTAATAACTACATAGTGAATTGAATGTTACATAGTATGCTACTAGTTCATAAAATGGTCTTTTGCTTATGACTGATTTCAAGTGTATAATTTATTTTGGTAAACATGACAAAACAAATACGACCGACTTAGTTACATTGAACTGGTATCAGTCAATTTATATGCACTTATGGAAATGTTTTTTGTTGTTGTTGTAATATTTATTGCTTGACTTCTTTTAAATTACAAAATAAAACGACTTAGACTAGAATATACAAGACTTGAAAATATACGGTAATACACTTCTCAGATATCCATTATGAGCTCCTTGGTGTCTTTGTCTATCCTCCTCGTTTATGTTTATTATGAGAGTAGGTACTAGAAGGCCCATTCACGTACAGTGGTACCCACCCGCCCACCCATACACATACAGTGGTATTGACCCACCCATCCATACACATACAGTGGTATTAACCCACCCGCCCACCCATGCACATACAGTGGTATTGACCCACTCGCCCACCCATACACGTACAGTGGTATTAACCCACCTGCCCACCCATACATGTACAGTAATATTGACCCACCCGCCCACCCATACACGTACAGTGGTATTGACCCACTCGCCCACCCATACACGTAAAGTGGTATTATATGTATCACACGGTTTATAGCGTGCATAGCCGAAGAATAGAGTATGACAAGTTTTTGATTGGAGAGAATGAAACCCTAAGATACAAACATTTTTTAATAGGGGACTATAATCAATAAAATGTCATTATCGATTGATATGCCTTGAACACTACATAAAAACAATGGAATGATTGTTTTGTTTTTTAATACAAGACTTATGACAGTACTATATTAATAGATCCAGCTGCAGAGCTTAAAGAAACAGAGATCGCTTTCTTCTGACCGCAGCTTTTTTAACACCTCATTGGCAGTTATAAATAGATTACAACTAATGTACATCTTTATTAAACTGTAGTAATAATGAATATGTTTATACTTGAGGATTAGGAAGGAATGAGGTACTGGCCCTGCCATCTGAATGGAGACAGACAACTTGACACACTAACCCGACACATACATATTGGAGAAGACCTCTATTCCTTTCTTCTCTGTGGTCCAGTGAACACATAAACTACCTCAATGACGGACATTAGTAAGTGGGGCTTGTTATCCACGTGTACCCCTACCAAGTTTGGGAACCCTCTTGCATCTGGATTGCTTTACTATCGCTCTATTGCCGTCTATTCCTGGTAGCTGTGAGGACGGGACGCACTATCTCATCGGATAACAATCCAGCAAGTGCCAGTATATGTGTCATCGGTCACTGAGTTTCCCGCCTTTTCAAACAGTTATATCGAATAGATTCATTTACGCAAAAACTAAGCGAAACTATATGAAATGTCTACTTCTACAGAAAATATATAATTATACACTTTTCTGTCTATTTCTACAACTGTTTACAAAAAACCAATTTAATGTACGAATCAAAAGTAGTACTATTTTAAGTATTTGCATACAACTTGTATCTTGACTTTTTCAATGTTTAACAATCACTTAATAAGTTATAAAAATGTTTCTGTGGTGTAACAGGATAAATACGAGTGACAATTACGGAGAGGTGGTGGGTATGATGAAAGATATAAGAATCATTTGATCAAAATTCGATGAAACTACGTATCAGAAACAGTTGTATAGCAAACACGAAGAAGTCGGCATCCTTGTTCACATCAATACCTTAGATGAGTGGATTCTAGCCGGGGGAGGAGGGGGGGTGTAAGAGAATATAAAGTGGGACATGAGTATATTACAAATATATACATAGGTATGCTATATAAAACAACAAAGGCAAATAAAACAATATAGGCTATGTCACTGAAAATATGTTTTTTTAATTATGTACTGTAGATGGCGATCGTAACTCACACAAGAGTTCTGCATGCAAGGCTGAGAACCGATCATTGCATCAGATTACTGACTCTAATGTGTTAGAACAGCCAGTAGATATGTAAAACAGTGTCCGTCAAGCCAGCTGTCCACTCTACACAGGAGATGGAACTTTATACATTTATGTGAAAGACACGACTAATTACATTATTGAATTTAAGTATTTTCCCCTGGTTATTTTATTTTTACATTGAACAAATTACTTTCAACATTTTACATATCTCCCAATGCTTCTAAATCACAATAATCATTAAGAGTCTGCAGAGGCTGTCGGCTATGTTGATTTTAATCCCATAAGAGCAATTTTATGTTCGAACCGGACATACGATCACGCTTATCCAAATTAAAAAATTATTTTTAAATGGATTTTTCCAAACAAATTGCATTTGACCCACAATTAAATAGCCTGTTGGAATTGCTTTGAAAATTCTTAATTAGTTTTATAGAAAAATATAAAAATAATTGGTTTGAACTTTTGTTTTCATCTATTCTTCGAAACTAGGCGTATGTATTCAAAATAATGAGAGCAAATCCAATGCGCAATATAATAAAGTTTAAAATGACACCTCATACATACATTTTCCATTCCGTAACCTGTAATATCCAGTTATGCACCTGCCAGCCCTTAGAAAAAAGTAAAAACATTTAAATATTTAGGAATTTTATTTGATGAAAAACTTACTTTTGAACCACATATATTAGATTTACATGCAAAATTGAGATCACAAATAAGAATATTTTATTTTTTAAGAAATTTTTGCGACACAACACTATTAAGAACATTATATTTTGCACTTATTAACTCAAAAATCCAATATGCTTTGCCATGTTGGGGAGGAACATACAAAACATTAATTGATAAACTAAGAACGACACAAAATTACTTTTTGTGTATAATTCTTAAAAAATTTAAACGATCAAGTTCTTTTCCATTATTCCAGGAGTTAAAAATTTTACCCATTCAGCACCTTTTCATTTATAAATTTATGAGATTGTTTTTTATTAGAAGTGGTAATAGAAATAACTTAATTCCAAATCATTTTCATAATACAAGAAGTTTGGTAAACAACTGTTTTAAATTACCTAAGGTAAAAAAATTCATTTTTCGACATTCGTTTCAATATTTGGGCCCTAAATATTTTAATCAATTACCAACTCAAATCAAGAATATTAAACAACTTAAAAATTTTTGTAAACAAACAATCAGTTGGCTTTCTTCTCAGCAGGATTTAGAATACCTTAATAGTATCTTAGTTTAATATAGTTGAGTTTTTGGAATGTTTTTTATGTTCGTTTCATTATTACTTGTTTTTATGTTCTCAAATATTTATATATTATATTTATTATTATTATGTATTTATTATAAATATTTATTTATGTTTACTCTATGTAAAAATTTGTCTCAGTATAAAATGTACTCATAGAGTCACTGATGTTGCAGTTGGCGATGTACTAAGTGCTTTTATATACATTATGCTAGACTCAAACTTCTATGTTAGTATTTCTTAGTTATATTGTGCAAGTGGCCACACTACTGGACAAAGTGGTCAGTCTTATTTCTCACAATTTGTATGATTGTATTTTGATATTTTTTATGGGAAATAAAATTCATTCATTTATTCATTTTGGCTAATAAACAAAAAAATATATAAATCAGCAAATAACATTGTTCTTATGGGATTAAAACCTACATGGCTGACAGCCTCTTAATTTGTCTGTCAAGTTTAAGGCGAATACAAAAAGTAAAGGTCATGAATTGTGGATAAATTGTATTAATAGATTAAAAATTACAAGATTATGATGACATAAAGAAAGGTTGTCATGGTTAGGATGGAATATTGAAGGTATACGTGGAATACGGTGCTTAATTATTTGATGATATAATTTTCGTTTTAGATCAGACAGTCTGTCAACAGTTTGCGGATCATATTATTCTAGTAGTTATAAAATTCCTGCTGTTATCTACAATAAATGCTAATGCCTGTTGGAAGGCGAAACTGATTACAGTTTAATGTAGTTTAGTAGGGACAATGTTAAGGGGTTTTTTTTTTTTACTAAACTAGACTAAATGATAGTTAATTCTTCTGTCTGGTAGCGTGACTACCAAAACATTCAAAGTTGGTGCGCCGGACAGGAAGCAGATAAAAGGTCAGTGCGACCACATGGGTCACTCGCCTTTTATCTCAACCCGATAACACCTTCGCCTTCCTCTCTACACACTCTCATTCAGTTTTCACCATCTTATCTCAACGAGAGTTGTAGATTGACACGTGCATAGGTCTAGAGTTGATTTATTTATTTACAATATTTATAAGGCTTCTTTTCCAAGCCTTCAACAATTTGAAATTTTGATTGAACTAAGTTAATAATTGAAGTCGGTCTTTTTATAAAAGGATACCATTACTTACTTGTTTTCTTATAGTTTTAAATCAATTAATGTTCATAAGGTACATATCAAGCAATGTGAAGCACGCACAGAATGCATTTTAGAACAGATTGCGCAAGAAAAAAAATTCTCTTATTAATTTACATCAATAATTTACTATGACTAGTAGCTTCTCCTAACATTTAAATTACTTTTATGAATTGAGATGTAGAGAATAGATATAACTGATATTTTATCCAAACTGTCATCAATTTAATTTGTATTCTGACTTAATTAGAATTAGTAAGTGGTTGTAAAATATTTTTTATTGTAATTTGTTAGACCTAATAAGTTCAAAAAAGGAAAGAATGTTGATAATGGGCATTTCTAATCGACCTTGACGAGATATAATCTAATAAATTAGTTATCTCTGTAACGTACCTATGGAAAACATATAGAAGAGCGACGTCTTCGGGGGCCGTCAGCTTGAGGAATCGCACGACTATCACCCTCTCGTGATGTGACTGGGGCTGGCTCCGAGTAGGGCTGGTGATCGATTGTGACGTAGCCCGATTCTTCAGTTTCAGAGGGGTTTGAACCAGTTACAGGTGCGCGTGGGGGAACTGCAACCTCACAACTTCTTACCGATGTTGGGGGTAGGTGTGATGCCTTTGCTTGTCTACCACCAGCACCAAAAGGATATAAATGTTTTCGTACCGCTAAGGTTTCCGTATCCACTAATACCACAACGTGCATCCATTCACGTGTTGGTGTCCCAGTTGTTGGAGCAAAAATAAACGAGTCAAAATTCAATTCAAGTATCATCATATACAATTATAAAATATGTACGACTTATAAAACTGATTATAAGGAAGGCAATGTGACCGACTTTCTACGTTGAATGAAATAAAACGTTGGGCTACAGCTTGAGGTCGGCCGAACCCGGATGTTCGCGATAGGACCGCCCACACTTTCCGATATACCACGCAGTTTGAATTGTTCCAGTGGTTGTACAAAGTAATATTAATTTAAATTTTCATATTACCTAAATTATTTTGTCCCGAACAATGCATTATATCAGTAATGTAATTAGCAACCTGTTAATTAATTAATCACTATCTTATTCTCCTAATTGTCAAAGTTTGGCCTTTTCCCAATTCTTATCAATTATATTATATGTATATTGATAATAAGTAAATAAGTCATGAAACATTAGGTTAATCATTATCAAGCCTTCTAACTTGATATCGCCCTGATCAGCAGGGGTTGTCTTTGTAAATACCTCGACTGTTGACTTTTTTAGACCAACTTGAGGTTTATCCAATGCTCTCTAAGTACTTTACGAACACAGTTTAAATAATATTCTCTGTAAACAGAAGAAAGATAACGCGCGACCTTGTGCCCGGCACTTCCTGTACACGTGACGGTCATATGACTGTTGGGAACTCGCAACAACCATTCTCACAACTAACCACTGTGACGAGACACTTAAAACTAAACCGTGTCATGTCATCAACTAAACCATTTAACATCTACTTCAAATTATGTTTGATTCTATATGGAATCAAATACAGTCAATATTTGAACTAAACTTTTATGTCTTTAATAAACCCAATAAGTATGTAATTCGTTTGTCATTACAATAACTGTTTATTTTTTAATGTTGTTGTTCTCATGACCATTATTGGAAGACAGTTTTATACCTTTTTTATCTTTTCATAATAATTATTTACATCTACGAGCTACTTGAAGTTGACAGGCCTGGACCTGCTTGTTGACATCGAATGTATTACGCTCCGCGATTAATTTACATTTTAAATAAGTATTAGTGATCCTTCTACCTATTGACTTAAGTGATCGTGTTACATAGTCAAGTGATCATACAGTGGGTGAACTGTAAGTATTTTATGTACTGTGGTTACTAAGCTAACTAACGAGGTTAGACCTGCAGACCAGCACAGGGCCACGTTGTTGTAGCTACAGAGAGCTGCAAGTTATCAGTTACCTACACTCCCACGCGCTTATCGCTCCCGTGGCTGACATGGTTGCCTCCACCCACACTAGACTGACGATAAGCGGAGTTCAATCCCACTGCCTCACTTACTGATGCTGATTAATTATTAACATTTTGTTTAAAATTACTTTGGTTTCAATTTTTATATAAACTGTTGGAATTTTCAGTTTAATACTAATTAACATGCTATTACATAAATTGTTCTGCTGATGCCTTTAAGGACACATGAAAAGAAAGGAAATAACAGCTAATAAGGCCAAAGAACGCTAATAATTAAATCACTTTAGATAAATTAAGGATAAAATACAAGCTGCAGAAGAAATTAAGTTGGAAGTGTAAAAACAAGAACTGTTAGCTTTAAACTGCACTTAAAACTTTTTTGAATTTTTCCCTCAACACACTTATTACTTGTAACAAGACAAACTATTTTATTCAAAAAATTTCAAATAAAATATTCGATCGAATACCCTTAAAACTGCAAATAATGCGTTCGCTGCGGCCTTAAGACAGCGACCTCTGTTTCTTTTTCTCTGTGGAGGCTTCCAACCTACCTCCTTTACAATATGTGATATTTGATTACCTCTTGAATACATATCTTCTTTATTTTATATATTTAATGACAGTATTCGTTTGATGTAGGCTAGGTCTATTATATGATGTGAACTACACCCAAACACACGCAAGCACTCACACACGATCGCACACATGTCAATTTATTTAGAGAAACAATCACTTGATTGTATAATTATAAGGTGAATTAAGTATTAATAGAGTGGTTCGCCACCCAAACAGACTTGATTAAGTCCACACAGCCACGGCGTCTATTAAGTGGCTTCAATACCAACGTTTGGGCTTATCTAAAACAGTTCTTATCGTTTATTAATGAATCACTAACACCAGTTTAGTGATAGCATTAGGGCTGTTCCGAACTATTTATGCCTTTTCTCTTCAAGAGTGTCAGTAAACCACATGACGTATGTCACATTTACAATGTTTATAACACGTTAAAACGAAATTATCTCTACCTTTGGATGAATTAATGTTTTATGACTTTCAGTAGTACCCAATACGTATAAAATAAACGGGAAAGAGAACCAAAATCTTAATACAGGAATAAAATTGCTTTTTCTATTTACATTCTAAATGTTATAATAAAGTAGAACTTTTATACAGTATTACTTTAAATATTTTTGAAGAAATAAATGAAGGTCACAACAGAAACTTCCTTCGATTCCTTCAGCTCAGCCTCACTGAGTGAGAAAGTGCTTTCTCTAAATGTAACCAGCTTTAATTGTATTACTTAAAATTAATTGCAGCCCATTTATAAAGTGGCGTCCTTAGTTAATAATTTCTGATCAATTTTTAAATTCTATTAACTGGCGACATGTTATTACAGTTTCTAGTCCAGTACAAGTAATGGAAGTTAGCAGTACCGTCAAGACAGATGCTGAAGCTATTATTAGATCTTTGGTGGGGTTATAACTGTTTGTAACTGTGCAGGTTTATTCATAATCGAATTGAGCTTTATAAATTAGATTTCTGTTTTATGTTTGTCAAGTCTTCATGAGCTTTAAAGTCTGTAGAATTCATTCTATATAGGAATCTTTCATTACATCTCTGAGTGGCTTTTAACTTCTAGTCTCTGAGGATAGTTTAAGACTGAGGGCTGAAGGAAACTATAGAAACTTCCACCACTTCCCCCCACCACTTTCCCTCCATCATTTACCTAAAAAAATGTTCCATCACCTCACTTCCACCTAGACACGTCCACAAGTAACATTTATCACTGATAAAGATGAATACTAACTTGATGATTATTATGTTTGCAAAACCCGACTAGAGTTTAGAGACTAAAGAAGAACTTAACAGTATGGTTGAAATAGCGGAGATCAAACATAAACTGAAATTCGTCTTTTAATGATCTATCTATTTCACGCTACTTCTACGCATCGGGTCGTACGGCAACGTGTTTGTGGAGGAACACATCCTATAGATAAAGCGTTGCGCATTTATGAACTTGTCAGAATCGTCTCAACCCTTCTCTATGGAGGCTAACACTTACGACAATATTCAACATACAACTGTTTCCTCTACAACACGTAATACAACACAGGAAAATGATGTTAGTCAAGGTCAATTGCCGCAAAATCTACCAGTACAAGTAATGGAAGTTAGCAGTACCGTCAAGACAGATGCTGAAGCTATTATTAGATCTTTGGTGGGATTTTAACTGTTTGGAACTGTGCAGGTTTATTCATAATCGAATTGAGCTTTATATTAGATTTCTATTTTATGTTTGTCAAATATTCTTGAGCTTTAAAGTTGGCAGAATTCATTCTATATACGAATCTTTCATTACATCTGTATCTTGAAAAACTAGTTGAGCGATTCAACGCAAACTCAAAGTCCAACCTTCTGCTAACAAGAAAATGTTCAGAGCTAAAAGAACACAAACACTACATCATCCACGGTGTTAAAAAGCTGGAAACAACCCACGGAGAAGCGATTAAGTTTCAAGTATTTCTTCCAAAACGAATTGTTCAACGGATCATGTGGAAACAGTTTTACTGAACTCACTCTGCACGTCACACACGAGTGTTAGTGTTAGAATTTATTATTATTATTTGTATGTAGTTTTCTAGTCAATTGTAACAAATAGTTTATTTATACTGTACTATGTAACCACTCTATATTGTACAAAGTTGAAAATAAAGAAAGAAAAAAGCAACACAGCCGTATATGCAAACATATACTGCTGTGCTGCTTTTTTTTAAAATTTCAAATGTTTGACCTTGCCACTTGTGTTTGTTTACATTTAATAATGTAGTTGCGGAAAATAAACTTACTCGATATATCGATTCTGTAAGGGTTTGACCTTGGCACTTGTGTTTGTTTAATAATATAGGTTAGAAGGGAGTGATGTAGTGGGGGTTAGTGGTAGTGGTGGGGGAGGGACCGATAGTGGGGGTAATGGTAGTGGTGGGGGGAGAGACCGAGTACCTAGCAGACATGCTAGCGCTACATCACTTAACGTCCGGCTCTTGAACAGTGCACATCGAGCTGCGATTGTTGCACTTGCAATGTTATAAAACAATATATACACGAGTTTACTCAATTATTTAAAATAATAGAACCTAGCGAGTGTGGAGAAGAAACATACAACAGACTCATGGAGAAGATAACTAACACTAAACTTTAGTTTTAAGTAGTATAAAGAATTCATTCCTCCCCATCACTTTACATAAGCCCCCAACACAAAGTAGGCTATATATGTGGGTTATACATCTACAACTAGTCACTCTAAATTGACATCTCGAGTAAAGAGGTTAACATAGCTAAGAAAAGATGAACACCAATTTGAACTGAGATGTTTGAACTGAGATGTTTAAAACCAAAGTCGATATCAATTGACGAAGAGAAACTATCAGAAATTGGGCAAATAGCTGACAAAGTGGAGGAACTGGAGTTGGATGAATTTTGCAAATGCCATGAACTTAAACTTTATGAAGAAAAGTTTATTAGACTTTTTGAAAGCTTGAATTGGGAACCCTGTGAAGAGCATACCTACAAGAGATTGCTTGACAGACTGCATGGGAAAGATCGCTACATATTGCCGGAGATTATAGACCTCACAGAAGAACCAGAGGTAAACTGAACGAGAGTAGTCAACACTGCGGTTTAGTTTTAAGATTTACTTTTGTAAAATATGTATTTGTAAAATATTTGTAAATAAAGTTGGAAAAAAAAGAAAGAAAAAAACTTCTTGCACAGAACAATTTCTGGAAATAGAAAAATTGTTCTGTGCAAGAAGTTTTTTTAAAAAACATCCATCGTGACCTTGAAATCTGTGACGTAATACTAAAGTGCTGGATGTGACGTCATCACCGGAAGTGGGGTAAGATAAGAAGCTTAGACTATAAGGCTGTGACGTCGTGCTGACGTCATCACGTGACGTCATGCTGACGTCATCACGTGAAGTCATGCTGACGTCATCACATGACGTCATGGATGACGTCATCACAAATGACGTCACACCCTTATCTTATCTCACAATCTTATCTTATCTCATTTCCTGGAATTGGCCCAGCTCCCGCACTTTCCACTACTTACCCCCCTTTAACCTAATCAGGTTGATAGTTCCCAATCAAGGCTGGAAGAAAATACTCAAGCAAAAACTATTAACACAAAAACAACTTTTAAATACAATTTTACTGAGTATGTTTCCTCTGAAACCCACAACCTTAAACAAATAGAATAAGACTTAATAATAGTATATTATACTATTAAATATGACGATATTATCTACAAAAAATTATTTTAAATATATATGGCATACAAAAATAACCTCAACCCTTAGTGACTATTTATAATTCACAAATTATTCCAAATGATCCTTCAAATCAAAATGAGAAAACTGAAAATAAATTTATAAAGAACGTACTCACACATGCGAAACAATATACGAATATATGTCCTATATATTTTTTATTTGACATTTTAATTTATTTGAATTCGACAAGTAGCCAACAGCATTTTATTCACTATGGGGTGGTTATCTACGCTTATCCTTCCCTCCGCGGTTCTCTCTAAACCATAACAACAATATAAAAGCTCAGCCTGCTGCCGTTCTTCTAGATAACAAAGTTTTAATGTCTAAAAGACACTATAATACTACTTTGGGGGATGCTAAGTAGTGTAATAATGTACGAGTTATTAGGAATGACCTTTAACATTTCACAATGAAAACCAAATTAGCCACGCTCTTTTGTCATGTTCATGTTTTTTGTATCAGCTGTTGAAATGCATTATCAAATTCATTGAATTATTACCAATGATACTCTTTTGGAAGAAAGAGATTGTTGAGGAGATCTTTCTAACTCTCGCATTTTGAACTATATTCAAAAAATACTTTCTTATTGGGTCTTTGTGATACAAAAGCTAACTTCTCTCCAAATGTCAAGAACATTTTTTCAGTGGTTTTGGAGATTTATGGATGGGTAGAAAGAGGGTACTGACTTATCATAGTGATTTATTACTTTTTCTTTTCTTTTTTTCTTTTTTTAATTAGGAAATTGATTTATCATGCTTAAATATTTGTTTTATTATTGCAATTCATAATACTGTATGCCATACTCCTGTACTTGATGTGCCTTTACTTTGTCTAATTACCTGTACATTACATAGCAATGTGAGTAAGTTTAAAAATAGTCTGAAACAACATGTTTATTCAGCTTAGGATAGTGTGTTCAAATATGTAGTGTTTTAAGATTCTAATACCATATATTTATTACTCATTACATTAAATATAACGATAAAATATTTATATTGACACTCATGGTAGAAATGAAAAGTTATTTAATTGTTTATTTATTCAAGCATGCAATTTTAATTGCGTTTAATATAAATTACAACTAATCCTGACATGGCAAATAAATGTAATATTAGTATGTATATTATGATAAGGCTATTTAGCCACTTTTAATTTATAATACTTATGCTCAATTAACTATGCGTGTTCTCTGATTTAGAGGCTTAGTACTGGAAACTTTCAAACCATTGGGGTATTTAATAAAGTAATCAATATAGTTTGTGGCATTAAACTATTTAGATTGGTTTCAAACTGTAATTAATATGCTGTCAATAATTTCCTTATAAACCCATTATATTCATTAAGTACACCTAGACTATTACCTTAGACTACATAATATGAATGTATTCACTATTATTTATAAGAGCACTTTACGACTTGTGAATTCAACAAGATTTGTACCTCAATACCGATGTGCATTATTACGATTGTTTTATTTTACCTTAATTGCATGGAGGTCAGTCATTATAAAACAAATAAATTGACAGTTTAAAGTATGTTCTGTACATCTATATTGTAAAAGTTATGTAACTTTTTGTTCAAAAATCTTGGTCTGTCCGACCAATTCATACTGGAAAAGTTGTATGCAACTATAATATTTATCGAAAAAGACAGCATGGACATAAACCTCATTGAAATAATATAATGTACCTTCTAAAGGCATTGTACAAAATGTTTACACCTACAGTACAGTGAAAGGGGGAAAATATTGCAACTGGAATTCGTCTCTAAATTAATTCTGCCCGATTTTTGTAGTTATATAGCTATTTGAAATATATTACTGAACCATAACAATTATTACAACATTATTGGTTAGGTATAATAATACACACATATTTGACTAAAACTAGTTATTAACAAACTGGAAAGCATAAATAAACTACTAAAAACAAATTCCAATACATTCAAGTAGTGGGATCCCATAAAGGTTTATATCTGATAATTAATTAATTAGTATCGTATTTAGTTAGTGGGCCTATTAAAATAATTACCTCTTACATAAATTCACCACTACATGGATATTAGTTCTAATAACCCTCGAGCTATATAGTCCTCAGTTGTCACATATATGTATGCTATGAAGTATATTCTGTTCTCGTATTTGGTCGCTCCTTAAGTAACTACTCGAGTCGTATGTCTAACATGCAAACTTATTCATTGTAATTGGAGTTTTCATAGATTTCAAGATATTTTATCCATAAATCTATTTTTAAAATACTATCATCAAAAAAGGGATATTTATGAGAGAAAGATATGTATATATTATAGTATTTTGAGATTATGATTCTGTGCAACTTCCATTTCTATGCAACATAGCTATTACGGAGATACGACGCTAAGGCATTACTCAGAGAGTAAAAACATATCTATTCCGGAGTTACGACGCTAAGGCATTACTCAGAGAGTAACAACATATCTATTCCGGAGATACGACACTAAGGCATTACTCAGAGAGTAAAAACATATCTATTCCGGAGATACGACACTAAGGCATTACTCAGAGAGTAACAACATAACATAGCTATTCCGGAATTTCGACGCTAAGGAATTACTCAGAGAGTAACAACATATCTATTCCGGAGATACGACGCTAAGGCATTACTCAGAGAGTAACAACATACCTATTCCGGAGATACGACACTAAGGCATTACTCAGAGAGTAAAAACATATCTATTCCGGAGATACAACGCTAAGGCATTACTCAGAGAGTAACAACATAGCTATTCCGAAAATACGACACTAAGGCATTACTCAGAGAGTAACAACATATCTACTCCGGAGTTTCGACGCTAAGGCATTACTCAGAGAGTAACAACATATCTATTCCGGAGATTCGACGCTAATGCATTACTCAGAGATTAACAACATATCTATTCCGGAGATACGACACTAAGGCATTACTCAGAGAGTAAAAACATATCTAATCTGGAGATACGACACTAAGGCATTACTCAGAGAATAACAACATAGATATTCCGGAGTTACGACACTAAGGCATTACTCAGAGAGTAACAACATATCTATTCCGGAGATACAACACTAAGGCATTACTCAGAGAGTAAAAACATATCTATTCCGGAGATACGACACTAAGGCATTACTCAGAGAGTAACAACATAGCTATTCCGGAGATACGACGCTAAGGCATTACTCAGAGAGTAACAACATAGCTATTCCGGAGATACGACACTAAGGCATTACTCAGAGTAACAACATAGCTATTTCGGAGCTTCGACGATAAGGCATTACTCAGAGAGTAACAACATATCTATTCCGGAGTTTCGACGCTAAGGCATTACTCAGAGAGTAACAACATATCTATTCCTGGGATACGACACTAAGGCATTACTCAGAGATTAAAAACATATCTATTCAGGAGATACGACACTAAGGCATTACTCAGAGAGTAACAACATAGCTATTCTGGAGTTACGACACTAAGGCATTACTCAGAGAGTAACAACATATCTATTCCGGAGATACGACACTAAGGCATTACTCAGAGAGTAAAAACATATCTATTCCGGAGATACGACACTAAGGCATTACTCAGAGAGTAACAACATAGCTATTCCGGAGTTACGACACTAAGGCATTACTCAGAGAGTAACAACATAGCTATTCCGGAGATACGACGCTAAGGCATTACTCAGAGAGTAACACCATAGCTATTCCGGAGATACGACACTAAGGCATTACTCAGAGAATAACAACATAGCTATTCCGGAGTTACGACACTAAGGCATTACTCAGAGAGTAACAACATAGCTATTCCGGAGTTACGACACTAAGGCATTACTCAGAGAGTAACAACATAGCTATTCCGAAGCTTCGACGATAAGGCATTACTCAGAGAGTAACAACATATCTATTCCGGAGTTTCGACGCTAAGGCATTACTCAGAGAGTAACAACATATCTATTCCGGAGTTTCGACGCTAAGGCATTACTCAGAGAGTAACAACATATCTATTCCTGGGATACGACACTAAGGCATTACTCAGAGAGTAAAAACATATCTATTCTGGAGATACGACACTAAGGCATTACTCAGAGAGTAACAACATAGCTATTCTGGAGTTACGACACTAAGGCATTACTCAGAGAGTAACAACATATCTATTTCGGAGATACGACACTAAGGCATTACTCAGAGAGTAAAAACATATCTATTCCGGAGATACGACACTAAGGCATTACTCAGAGAGTAACAACATAGCTATTCCGGAGTTACGACACTAAGGCATTACTCAGAGAGTAACAACATAGCTATTCAGGAGATACGACGCTAAGGCATTACTCAGAGAGTAACAACATAGCTATTCCGGAGATACGACACTAAGGCATTAATCAGAGAGTAACAACATAGCTATTCTGGAGTTACGACACTAAGGCATTACTCAGAGAGTAACAACATAGCTATTCCGGAGTTACGACACTAAGGCATTACTCAGTGAGTAACAACATAGCTATTCCGGAGTTACGACACTAAGGCATTACTTAAAGAGTAACAACATATCTATTCCGGAGATACGACACTAGGGCATTACTCAGAGAGTAAAACTTTTTTTTACCCCCAAAACTGCCCCAATCTATTTGTTATAAGAAAATCACAAAAAAAGTAGTATTTCTGATCTAAATTGAGGAGAGTCTCGAGTAAAAATTCCAAACCTTCTCTGTTCTACACATAAGCGTGCACCTCATCCATGAATTTCTGCAAGAAAACTTAAAAATTTGGGGTATCGGAGGCCCAAAAACTGGTATTTTTTGAAACATAAAATTTTTTAAAACTGAACTTATCTACTCAAGTGGGATATCAAATTAAAGCCATTTTTCTTCTCAATACAAATATACCTTTATATTTTGTAAAGGGCAATTAATAAGAGTTGTATGCCACAAACAAAAAACTCTGAAAACCAAAAAAAAAGTAATACTAAAATAAAACGCCCAAGTGGGGTATCAAAATGTAGGTATTTGTCTCTACAATAAGATCATATCATTGTATTTCGGAAGAGACAAAGTTTAAAGGCTCTACCCCCTCCCATAAAAAATATGCTAAAGCCAAAAATTGGGTAATGTTAACCTAATACCCGAGTTGGATATCAAATTAAAGGTATTGTTCTCTTAAATACAAATTTAACATCAGATTTTAGAAAGCCCTATGTTTAGGGGCTCCACTGCTCCAAAAACCATAATTCATGGTCAAACTGGTTAACAGTCCTGGCGTTCGCCGATCTTTTTCACGAGGCTATGTGCCGAGATCTATAAATGGGGATGTAGCAGAGTGCCTTGGTGAGGCCATAGGCCGAACTCTCCTCGGCGTACCCGTAGTCCGAGTTTCACAAAGGAGCCTGTAGCAGGGTTTCTTGGCGAGGCCGTAGGCTGAGTTCTACAAAGGGCCTAAAAATAGAGAGCTCCCAGGTGAGGGCGAAGGCCAAGCTTAACTCACCAGAGTAGCGATTGATGACCGGGTTGGCACGCAAAGCGTGCAGGGGTGTCCCCTAGTAGAGTATAAGGTTTATCTACTTTCTAATTTTTTTTTTCTTTCTTCAAATAAATCTTCAAGTCTCCTCAACACCATCTTAATGTAATAAGCTTCGATCTTTCACTCAGTTAAATAAACAAGACTTTCAAAACACTTGTTTCTTCGGTACAAATTTAATTTAAAAGATAGTCGTGGCGAGAAATTCATCAGCCAAAGTGGAGCTCTGTTCGACACAAGAATTGTTGAAAATCGAGTCGGTTTTTAAATCTACATTTATTAAGTCTGACCTGTAGTAATGGAGTAAGAGGTTACATTGCAAATAAAACAGTTTCTAGAATGATGTCCCAGATATTATGGTTTCATACGATGTAATTAAACAGCCAAGGTCTAGATCCCCACTGAGCCATATGATCTAATTTAATTCTTTGAATGGAAACTCATTCACTCATTAGTAGACCAGTATTAAAAGGTAAATGTTACTAAAGCTAAACAAAATTTTTAGTTTCTTTTTAAGTGACTCAAAACATTCCCTTGTATATTTTTAAATTTTAATTAGTTTTATCTAAAAGTTTAACATAATTTATAAAATTACGTTAATCGCATGTAAATAATTATGTGTTATAGTGTAGTAGAAATGCCTATTTTCAGTTGGACCAAAAGTCCAGTATGCTATTATTATTTTAAGACATTACATGTTAGTCATATTAAGTAGAATTCCCTTTAAATGCATTTATTTTCCTCTTATTCCTCAAGATGTTTCAATATTTAAAAAATTTAATAAATGCTTCCTTAAATTGTTTTACCAATGTTTTTAATTATTTTATGGTTATACTAAGTTAGACAATATAATATTTGTAAAAAAAGTTGAAAGACAAAAGTTATTATTATTCTATGTATTTTAATATTGGTGGTAATTTATTATATCTATATTAAATGTACAAAAAGTGTTTGACATACGATTTTTATTCTAATGTTGACCGTTAGTGTCTATGAAACATTAATTTTACTTTCCGAAAATTACTTCCTAACGCCTTTAATCCCGTTGTCCTGTCGCTTGACACAGTATTGGCCTCTCCCAACACTGATTGGGCTTAGTGTTGTAATTACTATCAGAAACCTTTGAACTCTTTGTGTCTGTCCCTTGACACAGTATTGTCCTCTCCCAGCAGTAATTGGGCTTAGTGTTGTAATTACTATCAGAAACCTTTGAACTCTTTGTCCCTGTCCCTTGACACAGTATTGGCCTCTCCCAACGGTGATTGGGCTTAGTGTTGTTATTACTATCTCACACCTTTCATACCCGTGTTCCTGTCACTTGACACAGTATTGGCCTTTCCCAGCAGTAATTGGGCTTAGTGTTGTAATTACTATCTGACAACTTTGATCCCTTTGTGTCTGTCCCTTGACACAGTATTGGCCTCTCCCAGCAGTGATTGGGCTTATTGTTGTAATTACTATCTGACAACTTTGATCCCTTTGTGTCTGTTCCTTAACACAGTATTGGCCTCTCTAAACAGTCAATGGGCTTAGTGATGTAATTACTATCTGACACCTTTCATACCTGTGTTCCTGTCACTTGACACAGTATTGGCCTCTCCCAACAGTGATTGGACTTAGTGATGTAATTACTATCTCACACCTTTCATACCTGTGTTCCTGTCACCTGACACAGTATTGCCCTCTCTTAACATTGATTGGGCTTAGTGTTGTAATCACTATCTCACAACTTTCATACCTGTGTTCCTGTCACTTGACACAGTATTGGCCTCTCCCAACAGTGATTGGGCTTAGTGATGTAATTACTATCTGACACCTTTCATACCTGTGTTCCTATCACTTGACACAGTATTGGCCTCTCTCAACATTGATTGGGCTTAGTGATGTAATTACTATCTGACACCTTTCATACCTGTGTTCCTGTCACTTGACACAGTATTGGCCTCTCCCAACAGTGATTGGGCTTAGTGATGTAATTACTATCTGACACCTTTCATACCTGTGTTCCTATCACTTGACACAGTATTGGCCTCTCCCAACACTGATTGGGCTTAGTGATGTAATTACTATCTTGCACCTTTCATAACTGTGTTCCTGTCACTTGACACAGTATTGGCCTCTCCCAACAGTGATTGGGCTTAGTGTTGTAATTACTATCTCACAACTTTTATACCTGTGTTCCTGTCACTTGACACAGTATTGGCCTCTCCCAACAGTGATTGGGCTTAGTGTTGTAATTACTATCATAAACCGTTGAACCCTTTGTGTCTGTCCCTTGACACAGTATTAGCCTCTCCCAGCAGTGATTGGGCTTAGTGTTGTAATTACTATCTGACAATTTGATCACTTTGTGTCTGTCCCTTGACACAGTATTAGCCTCTCCCAGCAGTGATTGGGCTTAGTGTTGTAATTACTATCTGACAACTTTGATCACTTTGTGTCTGTTCCTTGACACAGTATTGGCCTCTCCCAACAGTGATTGGGCTTAGTGTTGTAATTACTATCTCACACATTTCATACCTGTGTTCCTGTCATTTGACACAGTATTGGCCTCTCTCAACAGTGATTGGGCTTAGTGTTGTAATTACTATCTCACAACTTTCATACCTGTGTTCCTGTCATTTGACACAGTATTGGCCTCTCCCAACAGGGATTGGCTTAGTGATGTAATTACTATCTGACACCTTTCATACCTGTGTTCCTATCACTTGACACAGTATTGGCCTCTCCCAACACTGATTGGGCTTAGTGTTGTAATTACTATCAGAAACCTTTGAACTCTTTGTGTCTGTCCCTTGACACAGTATTGTCCTCTCCCAGCAGTAATTGGGCTTAGTGTTGTAATTACTATCAGAAACCTTTGAACTCTTTGTCCCTGTCCCTTGACACAGTATTGGCCTCTCCCAACGGTGATTGGGCTTAGTGTTGTTATTACTATCTCACACCTTTCATACCCGTGTTCCTGTCACTTGACACAGTATTGGCCTTTCCCAGCAGTAATTGGGCTTAGTGTTGTAATTACTATCTGACAACTTTGATCCCTTTGTGTCTGTTCCTTAACACAGTATTGGCCTCTCTAAACAGTCAATGGGCTTAGTGATGTAATTACTATCTGACACCTTTCATACCTGTGTTCCTGTCACTTGACACAGTATTGGCCTCTCCCAACAGTGATTGGACTTAGTGATGTAATTACTATCTCACACCTTTCATACCTGTGTTCCTGTCACCTGACACAGTATTGCCCTCTCTTAACATTGATTGGGCTTAGTGTTGTAATTACTATCTCACAACTTTCATACCTGTGTTCCTGTCACTTGACACAGTATTGGCCTCTCCCAACAGTGATTGGGCTTAGTGATGTAAATACTATCTGACACCTTTCATACCTGTGTTCCTATCACTTGACACAGTATTGGCCTCTCTCAACATTGATTGGGCTTAGTGATGTAATTACTATCTGACACCTTTCATAACTGTGTTCCTGTCACTTGACACAGTATTGGCCTCTCCCAACAGTGATTGGGCTTAGTGATGTAATTACTATCTGACACATTTCATACCTGTGTTACTATCACTTGACACAGTATTGGCCTCTCCCAACACTGATTGGGCTTAGTAATGTAATTACTATCTTGCACCTTTCATAACTGTGTTCCTGTCACTTGACACAGTATTGGCCTCTCCCAACAGTGATTGGGCTTAGTGTTGTAATTACTATCTCACAACTTTTATACCTGTGTTCCTGTCACTTGACACAGTATTGGCCTCTCCCAACAGTGATTGGGCTTAGTGTTGTAATTACTATCATAAACCGTTGAACCCTTTGTGTCTGTCCCTTGACACAGTATTAGCCTCTCCCAGCAGTGATTGGGCTTAGTGTTGTAATTACTATCTGACAATTTGATCACTTTGTGTCTGTCCCTTGACACAGTATTAGCCTCTCCCAGCAGTGATTGGGCTTAGTGTTGTAATTACTATCTGACAACTTTGATCACTTTGTGTCTGTTCCTTGACACAGTATTGGCCTCTCCCAACAGTGATTGGGCTTAGTGTTGTAATTACTATCTCACACATTTCATACCTGTGTTCCTGTCATTTGACACAGTATTGGCCTCTCTCAACAGTGATTGGGCTTAGTGTTGTAATTACTATCTCACAACTTTCATACCTGTGTTCCTGTCATTTGACACAGTATTGGCCTCTCCCAACAGGGATTGGGCTTAGTGATGTAATTTACTATCTGACACCTTTCATACCTGTGTTCCTATCACTTGACACAGTATTGGCCTCTCTCAACATTGATTGGGCTTAGTGATGTAATTACTATCTGGCACCTTTCATAACTGTGTTCCTGTCACTTGACACAGTATTGGCCTCTCCCAACAGTGATTGGGCTTAGTGTTAAAATTACTATCTCACAACTTTTATACCTGTGTTTCTGTCACTTGACACAGTATTGGCCTCTCCCAACAGTGATTGGGCTTAGTGTTGTAATTACTATCTCACAACTTTTATATCTGTGTTCCTGTCACTTGACACAGTATTGGCCTCTCCCAACAGTGATTGGGCTTAGTGTTGTAATTACTATCATAAACCTTTGAACTTTTTGTGTCTGTCCCTTGACACAGTATTAGCCTCTCCCAGCAGTGATTGGGCTTAGTGTTGTAATTACTATCTGACAACTTTGATCACTTTTTGTCTGTTCCTTGACACAGTATTGGCCTCTCCCAACAGTGATTGGGCTTAGTGTTGTAATTACTATCTCACACCTTTCATACCTGTGTTCCTGTCATTTGACACAGTATTGGCCTCTCTCAACAGTGATTGGGCTTAGTGTTGTAATTACTATCTCACACCTTTCATACCTGTGTTCCTGTCATTTGACACAGTATTGGCCTCTCTCAACAATGATTGGGCTTAGTGTTGTAATTACTATCTCACACCTTTCATACCTGTGTTCCTGTCACTTGACACAGTATTGGCCTCTCCCAACAGTGATTGGACTTAGTGATGTAATTACTATCTCACACCTTTCATACTTGTGTTCCTGTCACTTGACACAGTATTGCCCTCTCTCAACATTGATTGGGCTTAGTGATGTAATTACCATCTGACACCTTTCATACCTATGTTTCTGTCACTTGACACAGTATTGGCCTCTCTCAACAGTGATTGGACTTAGTGTTGTAATTACTATCTCACCCCTTTCATAACTGTGTTCCTGTCACTTGACACAGTATTGGCCTCTCCCAACAGTGATTGGGCTTAGTGATGTAATTACTATCTGACCCCTTTCATCTCTTTATCTCTGTTGCTTGACACAGTACTTGTCTCGCCCAACAGTGATTGATCTTAGTGTTGTAATTGCTAAATATTGAATTAGAGGCAAAAGAAGTCTTTATCACTTCTTTTACGTTAACAAAGTACAAAAATATATATATTATGGAAAAAATATATCAAACCAAATAGAACCAATAAATGTACTTTCCTGACAAATTGTTGTACCCAAAAGATATTTTCAGCTTTTATTAGTCCCAAATTTATAATGCTTGTTTTTTATGTACTATCTCAATAGCCTTATTATATTGGCATATTATATATGAATGTTAAAGGAGCATGTAAAAATGGTTTCTAAAAACCAGTGCAGATGTTTTTATATATTTCATTTTATCTCGTATTCATAAATATAGAAAATTCAAAGTAGAAATCGTTTTAATTGGAATGTGGGCCATTTCAGATTATATAGGTACGTAATTAAATTATATAAATATTCTTATTAATTTATTTATTAAGTGATTTATTTTTACTTATTTTTTTATTTTGGTTTAAATTAATAATACTAAAACTAAAGTTAAGTATTCGGTTTTGTGTAATTAACATTCGTTAAAAGGATAATTATGATTTTTAGACGAAAAGATTATATTAATTTATCAATTAAGACATTTTAAATGTAATAAGTATTGTAATCAGATTATAAAATATGTTGACTACTGAATTTTTGAATAATACGGGATTACCGTTGAATATTTATTTAGCGCCATGGAAACGTTTAGGTACAATGCCCTTACCTAATAATGTAAGGTTGTTTTTAATGTCCATTTTCAGTAACTTACATTTGACATTTATTTACTTTCAGGTATAATTTATTTTTAAATCCTACTATAAATCATAGGACGTAAAGTTTTCCTCTTTCTACAACTATTTTAGCCAATGATAGTCCTTTAATAAACTCACTTTTGAGAAACCTCACTCATCAAGTTATAATTTAGTGCCTTGGAATTTCAAACAAATGAAGAAGTTATTTAAGTAAAGTTTCAATTTTATTTTTTTCTAACTACTTTGTTCAAGAAGAGCCATTATATTAGAGATCAACAGCTGATTACTTCCATTGGGTGTTGAGGGCTTGACGACACAACACAAAGAATCAACTGTAAACGGATGGTGTTTGTACTGGAAGTGACGTGTTCGCCTTCAGAAAGGGTGACAAGTTATATTATTATGACACTTTGCAAAATAAGTTTTACAATGTTTTTTACTACAAAACTTACTTATTTTCTATCTTAAACTTCTATATATAAACTTTTTAAACATCGTTTAGCTGTAATATAGAGTTTTATATAAATATCCTAGTTGTTACTACTTAGAATAGATTTTATTTTAAGTAATGGTTGAACAAATGGATTTTGATAATTTATTTCTTTTTTCTCCTGGTCCTTTAATATTTACAAAAACCGATGTATTAGTCTATCCCTAAAAAGTTATATACATCTAGATTATATATGCTCCTTAATTTTCCTATTATTTTATTTCCCTTATTTTAGGAGTTTATGTTTTTTTTTTGTTTTTTTTTTTTTCGTAAGATGAAGGAAAATACCAATATTATTGACTACTAAGATAATTATAATATTTTTATTTTTTAAAGTTAAGATGTGTATACAGTAAATACTTTTATTATTATTATTATTTGTCAATATTTACTTTATTAACTTATACAGTTATTGTATTATCTCTATCTCTTGATCATCTAATTAATAATTCATTCATCCATACAATAGATATAAATGTTTTATGGATATATCACATATTTTACATTATCAGATTACTTACTAACTTAAACCTTTGATGGGATTAATTGTTATACTTTATCTCTCATTTTTCAGAACAGATATTAATTTATCCATTTGTGGAAAGATGAAGTTGAAAAAATATCTTTTGTATTTTGTTTCTTAAAATAGTTAATATAATACATCCATTTTATAAGACATTGAATCCTACATCACTTCGTCTGTACTTTTATTCTTAGTATACTTTTCAATTTAACCCTTAGCTAATATCTACACGATTATTCATTTCCAGATATTTTATTTTTCAGAATAATTATAATTTAGTCCCACTGGTGAGGTTTACATATTATTAATAAATTGTCATTTTTCTTATTTTAATGAAGTATACATGTTAATTTATTTCTTCTAAACTTATAAAGTTAGATACGGAATATTTTTTAACTCATTTTCAGAATGTTTATTAATTTATTTGTCTGTTGAAGGTTCAGAAAATACACGTTTAATTATGATTATTAAAGTAGTTAGCATTTATTACTTAGTTAAAATATTTGAATCTGTTACGTTTATAGTTTTTATTTCTTTACTAACTTTAAAAAGGTTTTACTTCCAACACCCTGAAGTAGTAGTAATTCTTGTGTGTTTATTTTAACCTTATATTAATATAAACAAATGTATTTATGTAGCAGACCATGAAAATAATAAAATGCCACCATACATGTATGGGTGAGTGGGTGACTCAATACCACCGTACATGTATGGGTGAGTGGGTCGCTCAATACCACCGTACTTAATACAATATCAAAATTATACAACAATAGGTTATAACCAGTATAGGTCTTATAACCAGTATATATACAGTTTTATAATCAGTAAAAAAAATTCCTTTCCCAGTATAATAAACCTCTCTACGTAATATAAGATTTTTTAATACGCTTACGGCCTATGCACTTTCTAGACACTCTGAAAATATTATTTCTTTTTTGAAGAGCAAAATATGAGGTAATATATATTAAGTAGATTTTAACAACGATAAATTCATTTTTTACTTAAAAACCTAAAAATTAAAAAAAACTGAGATTGTAAAAACTATTTTCAATGGGTTTTGTTAACAATTCATCTCATTTAACCTAATTTTTATTCTGGACATGAATATTTAATTTTCTTTGCAATAAAATTATTTTTTAGGCCTTAAAACACACAATTTTGTACATAACGTTTATATACTCAACAATATTCGTAATTTTCATTAAAGTCAGGCAATATTACCTAACCTCCAATATGGCCTTGCCGGCTGTGCCCCTGGTGGAGATATGTTCAAATTAATTTAAGTTGTTAATCAATTGTGGGGAGTATGACCATCACAGTGATTTTCTACAAATGTAGGACCTAAATTTTCTACGATATCATGAAAAATAATTTTTATGGGTTAACAAAGTTTTAAAACTCATTTTCAGAACAAAAATATTCAAATATACGATAAGTAATAAAAGGAAAGTTAAGATTTACAATACAAGTGGCATTTCATTTTTCTACTATTCAACGAGTTTTCTGCGGAATGAAAACTATTTTACCAGATAATATATACCTGATTCTTCCCACTGGTGATAAAAATATCAAGTACAGTGAGGCGTCTTAAAAGTAAAAATTTATAATAATAATTTAGTAAAATTTTAAATAATTTCTGCATCATAAAGAAACAATGCTTGTTTTGATAGTGAAATTATTCAATAGCAATTATAGTTTAAAACATAGTAATTAAAAGTATCTATTTATGTTGAAATTATATATTATTATTGTTTTAAACCATAAAAACTCGACATTCTTACAGAAATTTAATTTTTATTTAGCTTGAATAAAAGAACTTCTGATTCCCATACTTTACAAGTTTGTTTATAGTCACTGTTCTTTAAAAAGTATGTCGTGCTTTAAAACACTGAAATCTATAAATCTTTACTATACTATAAACGTTCTTACATACATTAACTGTACTTTGAAGTAACATTTGACACCAAACGGAGCTTTGTGTGTTGGATAAATATATTAAATTGAAGTACGAGTGATATTATTTTTCAAATATATTTTTATCAAAATGAAATATTTTATTTAGTAATTAACTTACACATTAACAATCATTAAATATATTCTACATAACAACACCATTTAGCAAACATTTTTTTAATGTGACAAAAATATACAATAATGGATACTGCCTTGCCTATATCTGCCTTTTCATTAGTTGCCTGAACCTTTTTTAAAGGATCCTTTATCAGTTAGTAAGTACTGAATTTATTTCTATAAGTGATTGTATTTAATAATATCTAGTAAATTTAATTAATTTAGTGACTAGACTTATCATTATAAATTTTTTGGAACTAATATTTATACAAATAAAACATTGATACCATTTGTATATTTTATATTATATAACACTTATACCATTTGAATGAAATAAAATGTGAACGAAATGTTTCATAATGAAAATGTGTTGATAACAATATTTTGTACTAGTATTTTGTTCATGAAACATTTTCTAAGAAAATATCACGAGGATACACTCTGTCATTATTGTTATTTATTATTTTAACGGTCTTTTTCTTACTATATCAATACAAATAGAATTAATACAACGTAAAATATTTAACCGTATTAAAAGTAAAAAAAAAGCGATGGTGATCGATGTCCGTAAACCATTTTAAAGATTCTTAAGCTAGAGAAGGGTCTCACGAATGCAAAGAACTCTATAAATAATATATATTTTTTGTAACTTAACATTTGTCCAAATGTGGATAGTTAATTAAATTATCCAATAATTAAATTCGTCTCGTGTGTAATTCAGGTCTGTAAACTAAGAAAATCCACAAACAGAAAAACAAGATATTTTGGATAAATAATGGTATCGGACTAATGACATTTCGTATAAATATGATAGAAATTTGTTGTAAGTCTGCTTGAAATACCTTCTTAGTTGAATCTTCAGGTAATAACGATTAGCTTACTCTCTCTGGTCATTAAGATTTGTAATGCCATTACGTTTCAAGATGATAGAGATTTATAGAAAGCCTGTTTGAAATGCCTTATGATCAGTCTATCTTGGCACAGTCAAACTGTCATAAGGCGCAAACTTCAGGAAATACAATTTGAAACGTATAAACTAGAACTAAGACACTTTATATCATCCCTTTCTTATCGATCAGTCCATCTTGGAACAGTTAACCTCTTCTCCATGAAATAAAATGTGAAACGTATGAATCAGAACTCAGACTATTTCCATCGTCCTTTTCCAATTACCAGCCTATCTTGGCACATGCAACATCTACGTCAGGAAATAGAATGTGAAACGTATAAACCAGAATTCAGACTATTTACATCATCCTTTTCCATTTACCAGCCTATCTTGGCACATGCAACATTTACGCCAGGAAATAGAATGTGAAACGTATAAACCAAAATTCAGACTATTTACATCATCCTTTTCCATTTACCAGTCTATCTTGGCACATGCAACATTTACGCCAGGAAATAGAACGTGAAACGTATAAACCAGAATTCAGGCTATTAACATCATCCTTTTCCATTTACCAGACTATCTTGGCACATGCAACATCTACGTCAGGAAATAGAATGTGAAACGTATAAACCAGAACTCAGACTCTTTACATCATCCTTTTCCATTTAGCAGCCTATCTTGGCACATGCAACTTCTACGTCAGGAAATAGAATGTGAAACGTATAAACCAGAACTCAGACTCTTTACATCATCCTTTTCCATTTACCAGCATATCCTTGCACATGCAACATCTACGTCAGGAAATAGAATGTGAAACGTATAAACCAGAACTCAGACCCTTTACATCATCCTTTTCCATTTACCAGCATATCCTTGCACATGCAACATCTACGTCAGGAAATATAATGTGAAACGTATAAAACAGAACTCAGACTCTTTACATCATCCTTTTCCATTTACCAGCCTATAATGGCCCATGCAACATCTACGTCAGGAAATAGAATGTGAAACGTATAAACCAGAACTCAGACCCTTTACATCATCCTTTTCCATTTACCAGCATATCCTTGCACATGCAACATCTACGTCAGGAAATATAATGTGAAACGTATAAAACAGAACTCAGACTCTTTACATCATCATTTTCCATTTACCAGCCTATCTTGGCCCATGCAACATCTACGTCAGGAAATAGAATGTGAAACGTATAAACCAGAACTCAGACCCTTTACATCATCCTTTTCCATTTACCAGCATATCCTTGCACATGCAACATCTACGTCAGGAAATATAATGTGAAACGTATAAACCAGAACTCAGACTCTTTACATCATCCTTTTCCATTTACCAGCCTATAATGGCACATGCAACATCTACGTCAGGAAATAGAATGTGAAACGTATAAACCAGAACTCAGACTCTTTACATCATCCTTTTCCATTTACCAGCATATCCTTGCACATGCAACATCTACGTCAGGAAATATAATGTGAAACGTATAAAACAGAACTCAGACTCTTTACATCATCATTTTCCATTTACCAGCCTATCTTGGCCCATGCAACATCTACGTCAGGAAATAGAATGTGAAACCTACAACTGTTATGTTTATACAATTTTTATTTATATTTCAATGGGATATTTCTTATTATTCTCAGTAAAATATCACTTAACATTTCATGAGACGTTAAAGCAGTTTTTCTAATAACAATGCCATATTCATTCAGCTTGCCACAATGGGTGTATAATGTTATAGTTTACTTTATTTATTTCACCTAGTATGTATTTAGTCACTGAATACGTGTGGGTATGAAATTACTTTATATACATACGCAAATCGTAAAGCTGCATATATTAAGTTCGACCAAATGAGACCAAAAGACCTATTTTAAGACAGCAATTTTGTCATTAAGTTCGTTCCATTTACAATTTACGCTCGTGTCACAGGCAGAGATTGTTCTTGGAAATTACTGATTACATATGGATTTTTGTTGTTGCTACCGATTGAATCTACAAGCTTTGAGTATAATGTATGATTTTTTCGTATTATATAGTTTTATAAAATAAGAACTAATTATGGAGAGGGCATTAAGAAGATTAAAATGTGTTCCATTTCGTATTATTTAGAAAGCTTCTTAAGAGAACAATCATGTTTAAATCAGTGTATTATTTGGATTCATGGAATTCAAAAGGTTTTGAAGTTTCATTTTTATGATTACTGTAATAATATAAAAAAATTATACTCAACCATTTAAAACAGGGAATTATTCTGTAACAGGGATTAATTAAAATTTTAATCAATATATAATATTGACAGTAAACCCACTTCAGTGTCTAAAAATTTACTCAATTAATTTTTTTTACGTTGAATGAGTGAGAATGGTTTTTTAATAAATAATTCATGAATTTTATATCAATTCTTTATTCGTTGAAAATTTTATTTTAAACGGAAAAAGAATATACGCAAGTTTAAAAATGGGCTCCAATCAAATATAAACTCTTTGCATTTAGCACTGTATATACATATACGTCGGATTAGTGGGTCTCCATTCAACCCAATCCTCAATGTAATATGTTAGGTGTCACTAACATACCAATAAAAACACAAGTATTCGTTATAATAATCCTACTTTACACGCATTGTTTTACTCTACTTTATGTTTGAGAGTTGCAGAGATTTTAAATTATTGCAAACAGCAGTCATGCATTTTGTAATATTTTTCTATTCCTTTTAAACTTATAATTATTCTTATTACGTTATTAATAGTATTCCTTCACATTTTAAACAAAAATACGTTTTTTTTTTTAATGTTCGGATTCCACGTAAAGCTGTAGGTCCCTTAGTTGCCCTGGCTGTTGGGCTATTAATAAATTGCCCTTTCTGAGGAACAGTTGAACTCAGTTAGTAACAAGACTACACTCACCCACACTCATCCTACACTCATATAACCATTCATATTCGCCTTAAAATACCAACAACGTTGTGTTGGCGTCTCATATGTAAGAATGTTTATTATATTGATTACAGTTACTACGAAAACTTATTTAATTGTCAAAATATATTACCGTAAGTTTTAGCAGGTATAAACTACATAGCCTGAGGTTAGGTGGATGTGTGGATGTAATGTTATCACATATAGTATATCACATATATCTATAACATGATTATAGTAAAATTGTATATCAAAATTAAACTTGTGATTATAGTGAAAATGTATATCAAAGTAAGGACTATAATTGTGAATGAGTGACATGCCTTAAAGCACATACCTATGTCTGAAGCCGAAGGCAAATATTCTTTCTGTACAGTTAAAAAAGAATTATATGTACATAAGTCTATTTTTTCTTAAGAAGAGGCCGATCACCTTAGCCTTTCTTTTCCCATTTTCCATCGACTGTTGTCCTGTGCGAGGAACGTATTCAGACATAAGTAGTTCGATTATGTTTGCCTCTAGAGACGTTATATAGTACATTGCAATACACTCAAGAGGGATCAGCTAATTTATGGATTCATAAAATGAAGCGAATTTTCTGTTTATTTATTTTTTGACAAAAATAATGAATTTAAATAGTTTTCCTAATTTCTAAGGGGATTATTTTTTAAGACCATTCATACGATAGCTTTTGTTTACTTTGTAACATACTAAAATCTTAAATATAGTTTTTTTTTATTTATGAAAATCTTTGAAAAGAAAAGAAAATATATAATTAATATAATTACGCTTCATTGTAAACAAGTGTCCATCAAGTTTTACAATCACATTGAAAAAGTGAGGTTCGAAAGCTCTGAGGGTCTAGTAACAGATAAATAAGTACTACAAGGTATTACAAGGAAGTAGTTAGTTAGTAGTGTAAATCAGGTTGTGTGTTAATCGTAATGTGCTCATTACGGCTTACGATGGACTGTTTCACTCCTATATTTCTTATGGTACAATTCTCTGGGGTAACTCATTTGGAGCTAAAGAAGTTTTTAAATACCAAAAGAAAGATATCCGTAGCATTATGAGTATCAAATTCACAGATTCGTGTAAGCCACATTTGTAGTCTTGAAATACTCACGCTTTTTTGCATTTTTATTTTTCAGTCATTGGTTTTTGTAAAAGAAAACCTTAACATGTTTTCTTTTACAAAAGTCAGATACATTCGCATAATACCAGGATTCAGAACAACATGGACTTAAGGAATTTTAGTCTTAGTAAAACACAACAAACATATATGTATAAAGGTGTGCAACTGTTTAATAAGTTACCTACCACAGCTAGAACAGTAAGCATATCAAATTTTAAGCATGTTTTAACTAAATGGATGAAAGGTGAAGACTTTTATTCTTTACATGAAATGTACTTGCACGATCTTAGCGATCTTAATTTCTAGTGATTTGGATAGTAATATTAGGAATGACGCATGTTTTTAATATAAGATTTTAGATTATATACAATGACAATCTATTTTCAATGTCAATGTCAATGCATGTACAACTTGTTGGACGACAATAAAGATATAAATATGAAAAAAAAGTAGCAGTAAAACTGTCGTCTTGTGTTGTCTTGGAGATGTAATTATAACGCACAGCATAGCGGTATGAATTATTTTACTTTCTTTAATAACTAAGTTTTTCAGATACTGCTTTTATTTTTGGAAAAACGTGACAATTCTTGAACAATTAATTCACAACTAAACAAGTCATTATTTATTTTCAAGTTATTATAAAATTGTATAAGTTACAGTGGGCTACAAAATTAAATTTATAAGCAGCTACTTGACTCCCAGTCTGTTGTCCTCAATAACGACTGCAGAGCTACACTCGCCACAGTTGTCACTATGACAGACCAGCCAGCCAATATTTACGTTCCCATAGTCTTATGTTTACCTACTTTTTGTCATTATTTTTTCTCTAGCTCACTTTATTACATGAAACATTTTATCTCACATAACAACTGTCTGTTAAGGTTTACATTAGACGGGTGTGAAAGTGTTAATATAAATCAAGGATGTATTACATTTATAAAAGTAATTTTTAAACTAATTTAAAATTTTAATTTTTGAAATACAACATATATCAAATTGTTTGTTGTATTGAAAATAAAAAGTTCTTTATACATTTATATTTACATTTTGACATCCTTATCATAGGAATCAAACTTAAAATGAGCTTATGATTTGGATAAAAATGCTTATTTAAAGAGGTCCACTCTTTACTAGCTTTTATGTTACACCCGTGTGATAGGAAAGTGATTAGCTAAACATTTGATTTTATATCATATAAATGGTATAGATTTGCCAATGTTTTATTATAATTTTAAATTTTAAGTATATTTAATTTATAAACGATTCAAGACAACATGCCAACATACATTGCAGAGTGAACACAAAATTGTACTGTATAAAAAACAAATCCTAGTAAATCAGAATATGAATGCAAAAAGCCAAAGTAACACATAGGTCAGCCCACATTGGATAATCTATTTAAAGCACAATTCAACAATTGAAAACCCCTTACATCCCTTCTTCATTCACACACACACCAAGCTTTTAAAGCCACGTCAGTGTCCTCTTTTTATTTTTATTTATTCATGTTTTAAGTCATTTGGTAAATTTGGGAAACTTTGGAAAGACGTCAGTTGCAGCTGTTAGTGAGACATTTTCTACCCACTTAATGCACCGGTGACCCTCCAACCTAGAGTTGCACAGCGACAGACCCAGGGCCTAACTTCCCAATGGAGAGAGATTCTCTACCTCTTTGCTGGGCCATGGTCCCGCGTGGTCTGTCCTGCTTTCGACCTTCGCCCACTGTCTGGAGAGTAGTGCATGAAACATATTGTAAGTACATAGCCGGTAGTTCGTGGTGGGCTATGTTATTGGGAATTTTTTCTGTCTTGGGTATTCTCCTCCAACAGGAAAAATGCATGCATTAATATAATGAACAGGCCTTGTTCAGTCTATGTTATGGAGCCAGTTTGAGTGGTCTACTGAGGGTCCTCGTCCAGGATTCCTGCAGGGTTGTGTATAAGTGCTCAGAGTCATCCCTCTTCACCACATTGTGAATAATCGTCCACCAGATGCAGCAGCAAGACGTCTGTGACCTTACATCCCCTAGGAAAATGCTTGCTTGACCTTATTCCTCAAAGATATCCCTTCTCACGATATTGTGAGTGCTCGTCTACCAGATGCAGCAGCAAGACGTCTGTGTCCTTATATCCACTAGGAGGATGCTTGCTTGACCTTGTTCCTCAGAGACATCCCTTTTCACGATATTGTGAATGCTCCTCCACCAGATGAAGCAGTGAGACGTCAGTGTCCTTACATCCACTAGGAGGATGCTTTCTTGACCTTGTTCCTCAGAGACATCCCTTTTCACGATATTGTGAATGCTCCTCCACCAGATGAAGCAGTGAGACGTCAGTGTCCTTACATCCACTAGGAGGATGCTTGCTTGACCTTGTTCCTCAGAGACATCCCTTCTCATGATATTGTGAATGCTCCTCCACCAGATGCAGCAGTGAGACGTCAGTGTCCTTACATTCACTTGGAGGATGCTTGTTTGGTCGTGTTCCTCGAGACATCCCTTCTCATGATATTATGAATGCTCCACCACCAGATGCAGCAGTGAGACGTCAGTGTCCTTACGTTTACTCGGAGGATGCTTGTTTGGTCGTGTTCCTTAGAGACGTCCCTTCTCATGATATTGTGAATGCTCCACCACCAGATGAAGCAGTGAGACGTCAGTGTCCTTACATTCACGTGGAGATGCTTGTTTGGTCGTGTTCCTCGAGACATCCCTTCTCATGATATTATGAATGCTCCACCACCAGATGCAGCAGTGAGACGTCAGTGTCCTTACATTCACTTGGAGGATGCTTGTTTGGTCGTGTTCCTCGAGACATCCCTTCTCATGATATTATGAATGCTCCACCACCAGATGCAGCAGTGAGACGTCAGTGTCCTTACGTTTACTCGGAGGATGCTTGTTTGGTCGTGTTCCTTAGAGACATCCCTTCTCATGATATTGTGAATGCTCCACCACCAGATGAAGCAGTGAGACGTCAGTGTCCTTACATTCACGTGGAGATGCTTGTTTGGTAATGTTCCTCAGAACACCAGCTTGTAGCACGTCCTGGCAAATCCATAACATACAATTGAGTTTCTCAATACTCAGCAGGAGGTACAGAAAGTTAAATGTACAAAACCACCACATTCCCTTCCCGCCCTCTTCAGACCACTCTGCTTGGCAGAGAATTCCCTTACTCTAATTGGGTAACATCTAATATAAATATTTGTACAGTTTACCATTGATTAAATACAGGCATTGTTCTATTATTTTATTTTGAATTAGTTCCCAATTACTGAAACATTTATCAACATTTAATTCTTTATACGTCATTAAGTTAGATGTTATAAATCAAATCAAAATCTCTTATTCTTAGTTCATTACACACAAAAAAATACAAAATTACAAAAAACATTTCTCTTGCCTGGACTATTGGTCCATGTGTAACCGAGAGCTCCTTAAGGGGTCATGTGGTGACTAATAACTACGTACTAAGGTATTAATGTTAAATATATATATTAACAAAAATATCTTAATTATTTTGGATTTTATAGAAAAAACAATAAACAAAAGAGGTAAAACCATAGACAAATTGTCGTCACCAAAATATTCAGGTTTAATAAAAGCTAAAACATGCAATAAAAAAGAAATCTATAAATTAACTGTAAAACATGACAATATTAATAAAGTTATGTGTTAATTGGTAGTATTGAAAGTCAGTAAGGCAATAACAGAATGTGCTTAACAATAATAATTAATTTGTCATGTACATTGGAATTGGAATAAGTTTACGTTATCCAGGCTAAATTGAAGCAGCCACTCACTGATCGTAGGCTTTTACGGTGACACTGGCTCTCTCCAAGTCAGCAATTTCTTGAAGTAAATTTTTATATAAACAACGAGCTTGATAAAAATAATTAGAGTGGTTCAGTTTATTGCTCAGATGTGGAATTTGATATCCAAAGCCAATTATATGTCTTGTTTTTTCTTATATCAACCTACATATGATTATTATTATTTTTAACGTAAATGAGATGATATTTACAAAGAGCTTCCTAATGTTTAAACCAGGAAACTCAGTACTTAATAAATTAGTAGGATAACGTTGGTTTTTTTAAAAGAATGATTTTAATTCTGTTCCTCTGCGCAACGGCCAGTGGCTACAGAACTGCCAACGAGGCTCCGCCCCAGACCAGTATACTTTACTGCAAGATACACTGCAAATAGGCATAATACACACTTCCACGCTGGTTCGAAGTCAGAACCTCGCCTAGTTGGGTAAAAGCATGCTTTAATTTCCCAATTCGTTGCTTGAAAATCTGTGCGTTTAATTAAATGTCAATCACTTGTTGATTGCAGAAGTGTCACTGGGTCTCAACAGTCAGTGTACGTTTGCTGTTTCACGTAGCAGGACTAGGAAAGTATTTTTGAATGGTTCAGTATTATTGAACCAGTCTCTACTAGAACAAGTGTACAATTTTATGACAACAACAAAAAACACATTATTTTAATATTACAATATTCAACTAGTCGATGTACACATTAAGTTATACAATTTAGTTTTTATTAAATTAATTTTTTTTGTAATCTGGATATTAAACTATACTATGATTGGCTCATTTAATCCATCTATAATTCGTACAATAAGTCCAGTTCACAATGATAAATAAGGAAAATACCTGGAATTACACATCTGTAGCAGAGCAACGTAAATTTATCATCTATTTTTAAAGCTGTGATATATTAAGTGATAAAAGAGAGTGTATGTACTTTAAAAGCCTGTTTACCTCAATGAGACAGTTACTGGGAGCACTCAAGAGCCAGAACCTTTTAAACTGTCAAGATCTGAGTTTCAACAGTTGTTTAATGGTCAAAGTAAATACAATTTTATCTTTTCTGCTTCTTTTAATGTACAACTTCTCAGTCCGAATGTACTTTCAAAAGTTATATAAATACGAAGTACTAGAAAACGCAAAGTTCTATATTATATGTTATTTCGTCTAAAGTTGTCTGTTTATTGAATGACAATTTTTTTTAATTAAAACACATACAAAAGTGTATGTTGTTTATAAATTTATATTAGATGCTAAATATTGTAATAGGGATTTCCAGCAAAAATTTTCAATAATGTTAGAATGTTACTAAGAATATGCAAAAATATTATTACATTCATCTTTCAATGCTGCTGAAAAATTCAAAACGTCCTAAGGCACTCAAAGTAATCAAATCAAAATTACTAAGGTAATCAAAACGTCCCTAGAACAAATTACCCCAGATCTTTTTAATATTAATAATTGCCAAATACGTAAAATATTACAGTACTAAATATTACATTCTTGTTATTGTTTGTCATCGGTGAAATTGTTGGAGATTTCTTCAGTAACTGTAAGAGACAGATACAGAACTACGTTTCGATAAATACAAAACACCAATCGTCTTCAGATGTTACATGTACCTCAGCCTATATTTAAAACAAGTTTACTTTTAGTGTAAAAAAAATTTAGTGAGTTTGTTATAAATTTTCATAATCACCAATTAAACAAAAAGTATTTTACAAGTCCTTTTGCCAGCATCATCAGGCAACACAAATTTATTTGGTTATAAACAAAACAAAGCAATAATGAGTTTGAAAAACATATGTAAATAATTAAAAGAATATAAGAATAAATATATGGTAAATTATAAATTAGGTACATTAGAGTATATCACATTTTATAAAATGTGTTTGAAAAATATTGTTTGCATGTTTTAAGATTTTAAAGTATACTAAAAAGTTTAAAAAGTGTAATACTTTTTAAGCTGTAATATTAACAATTTACAACAACAACAAAATCTGTAATACTAACAGTTTACAACTGTACATGTTGTATATTTATATATACGAAATTGATTATGTATTACCACTGTATTTGATGTAAATTTAAAAAAAACCCCAGTTGAGTGAATAAAGTACAAATGATTACATATGTATTACCTATAATTTTTTATATCTCGTACTAGTAAAATTGAGGAAGTTTTTATAAACTTCATAAAGTTTTGTTTCAAACTTTGGATGATAAAGTTGGCAGTCTTCTTCTCTATATCTCAAACCACAACAAACTTGTCCATATAGTTTATATCTAATCCTATTATATAGATAAAAGTTCTGCACTTTGTTTCGATTAAGTTAATCACTTAAAATTTCCTTTGTGAGATTTATATTTACTGTACAGAACTAAACGTGATACAAATTGTTTATACGATGTACTCGTATAGCGTGTGGTTTCTTAATTTATTAATTTTTAAAAGTAGCAGTAATAGGTATTTATAAAAAGATCGAAAAGTCGAGCTATTTGTCAATTTAAATAATAAAGTGATCTCCTGTCACAAAGCAAAATTTAACTCATCAAGCCGTATATGATCTGTGTCACTGATTCTATTTATGCTAGCTGATCCCTCCGTAAAAGAGCACAGGGTGCACTCTGTAACTATGTGATCCATTGTTTGGATATACTGCACACAATCACATGACTGTTCAAGGGCCAATTTGTATTTCCAGTAGTTATATCTACCCATGGCGGTTCATCCCACCTACAGGTATTGATGGACTGGTAATAAGGAACTTATGTCGTCCATCAAAATTTCATTATTATAGGCTGTTGTTTTTAGTCAAACATTAATATGTTGGGTTTTCTGTGTGAACAGTCTATTCGCAGGGTTCGACCCTCGTCTTCCCCGAGTCTCTTGGCCCTATTGCAAAGAGGACAGCCGTCCTTACATGTGTTAGTCCTTCATCAGGAGTTATTGGTATTGCCCTCCTTACCTTTGTGTAATACTATGGAAAAATAGAACCGAACTCAAGTACCCAAAGTGATTTTGGGGGATTTGAAAACACGGGGAGGAAAGTCATGTGCTCATATTTCTTCAATGTCCCGTTCTAGTATTGAAGCCTTTAGAATGAATGACAGGTGAAAAGCTAGCCTGCCAGATGCTGTAGGCCAGCGGCCAGGGCATATGAGCATAAGACAGTGCCTACTGATTAGACCTGTAGCCGGCCATGTTGTCTTTTAAACCCATTAATAATCTTGTCATTTTATTTTTTTGATTAAAATGGTCAGTTAAAAAGGATAAGTCCTTAAATGTCACTGTATATACAACGATGTAAATACGTTAACATTATTGAACCTTGTGTAGTTACAGCACACAACCAATACTGGTCAGGCTTTTTTACGTTCAATTAAACAATTTTATGGATTCAAACAATACAGTTTAATAATTGCGAATAAAAGTTATTTAAATAAAAAATCATTGACCAGACTTTATTGTAATCAATATTAAAAACGATGGGCAGGTCAATGTGTATGTGAGTGGGTCAATACCAGGTATGGTTGTGTGAGTGGATCAATACCATTGTACGAGTACGTGCGGGTGGTCGAGTTGGTACTATAGAAATCATAGGTTTCAGATTATTGGCATTTTATAAGTTTACACATTGAACCCTTTACGGCACGCTGTATATCCTTAATCGCCCACTTGCCCCTCTCTCAAGTTGATGTGTCTGGTTAATAAACAGTCTAGTGTCTTCTTCGCAATGTATCTTAAAATATTGAAGGTCTACGACCTTTTTATGGGTAGTACATTGTGCAACCTAGGGTATTTTTTCATAGGTTGTGTACCCATGACAAAAATAATGTTTTTTTTAATTATTTTTTTGCGTAATAGTTTACAAAGTAACTAAATAAATAAAAATAATCACTTACCCTTATATGCATGATCATGTAAGAAGAGCAAACCTTCTTGAGGATTTAGTTGGAGAAAATTCAGTATTTTATATAAATATTTTATGAATACCTGACTTTGTGTGTAGAGCTGTCTCCTTCATAATTATTCTGTACCTCAACGCTATGAAAGGTGACGCGAGCATTCTCAGATCCCTACATTCATTTTAAGGCATTCCAACCCACTTTTATGCTGGCCAAATTTGAAAAATTAGTGATCATGGTTTGGAAAAGGCACTTTAACTTGATCAAGTCTCTTGTTGTGTTGAACAATGTAATGCAACAGACTAACAATATTATTAGGAAATAAAATTACGTACGACTAATTGATAATGTTGTTTAAACTTTTAAAATGGTGGGCCATAACAATATTTTAACGAAAATGATTTCAACATTTACTCAAACACCTGGAATCTCTTAATGAATAACAAAAAGTTGTAGAATATAAATATTAAACGAGCTTACTTGTTCAGTTCAGGCCGGAAATGAGAGGAAAATTCATTCATATTTCCAGAGTCACCCACTTATAGAAACGAAGTATGTATAAGTATTTTCATATTTGGCAGGATGACGTAATTTAATTAATCTATTGTTTATTTTTCCCTATTGTAAAAATTTTCTTTTAATTGCCAAATTTTGTATATACAAAAACTGTATCCACAAATTGTTGTATTACTTTATATAGATTCTAAGTAGCTGAAACAAACTTTCCCTTGGTTTCAGTGTTCTTTGGGAACATTCAATTTATAATTTCCACATATTTACGAAAAATGTTTTGATTATGAAGTAAGGTTTGAAAACAGTAATTCTAACAAAAAAGTGTTTCTGCAGATCCTCCTCCATTTCCAACCGTGGTGAGATGTGTCATGTAGGAGCCAGATGGTTCTTCCCATTAAAGAGGAACAGATGGAAACTATAATTATTGTTGACTTTATTGCTAAGTTTGATTTATTATTTAATATAGCAGCTGCCTATTGTTTTAGGTGTGGATTCCAATAAATTATGTTTATGTTATATATAATATTATTTATTGCAGTGAATTTCTACTTTTATATTTATGTAATGTATTAAAAATAAATGTCGTTTGCTGACCTATTTTATATTCATTTTTTGTATTGCCTGTAGACATTCACTGACTAGAGTGTTTTTTATTTTACATATAATATAACATAAACATTTACGGGATTTACATGTAATTTTTTTAGAAAGTGTAGGCCTACATTGAAAGGACATTCAATTCTTTAAATATTATAAATAATTGTATTTTATGTAGTGTTTCAAATATCATACAAATTGGAGTTGCAAAACATTTGTAAAACAAATTTTAAAATGTAATTGTCTTTTTATAAAAAAAATATGGATACCTTGGGTGCGCTACAAATTGTTAATAATAGAGAACGCCAGCAAGGTTTTGGTCAATGTTCCTTTATAGGGGAAAAACCGCATGTGCAATAATCGTACGTTCCACGTGCTAACACAAACAATGCTAGTGACCACTGTAAGAGTTATATGACAGACCTATCAGACACGCTCGTACGTTCCACGTGCTAACAAAAACAATGCTAGTAGTGACCAGGAGGTTCGTACCTATATAAAGTCATCACTCTGTCTTTATATACATAAATAGTTGTTTATGTTACACATTTTCTCATGCCATTTTTATTTTTTCCATACAAGAATTACGATTCAGGAGAAATGTTTTTTAAAGTACAATTCAACAACATTTATTTGTCCACTTCTATGATAGGTGCAGTCCATAACTTATATTTACCTGATAAAGAAACGTGTCCCGATGTTTCCAGCATTATTGTTTAGTATATTAAGACATATTTTATATATGGTTTAGGACTTAATAAATAGAATTTATGACTTCAAAAGCCGATATTTTGATACAAAATTAATGAAAGCTAAGCATACACCTCTGCTGGTAGATATGACAACTGTAAATTTCTAATAAATACCTCTCACCCAGGGCATACAAATAGTTTTATTTTAAGTCAGTTTTTGTTACATCTGCTGCTTTCATAGCCTCAGAAATCCATCTAATTAGATTGGCTCTAATTCCTTATCTTTGTTAAATTTATGGGTTCCATTCTTTGTATATACCCATAGAATAGAAATCCGATAGCTCTGTAGGCTAGAGGTTTGAAAAGGATAAGTCATATTATGGAACAACTACCCAACTTTGATGTATACTCTACTCCGTATATAGTATACATAAAATTGTAACATAAACTATTGCTGTGTACGAGGATTAAAAGTTGTTCTGCAGTTACTAATATCTTCTTACATATCTTGTTGATATGATTTTAAAATATGCTAACTAAAAGAGCATAACTAGATTCAAGATTTAAGATTTTTATTTGACATTTAGTAATATTACATATTAAAATAGCCATCGTCAGTTACAAAATTAATAATACATATTATAACATGAAATATGACATGTACAGCAATGCTTGCTAAAACAGTATTCAAGTTATGGCAAGTTAAACAAATGTATAGCAATAAGTTCTCCAAGAATCAGGAAAAGTCTTATAAGAGTCATTCAGAAAATAATGAAAAGCAATTGGACATCTCAATCTGAAATCTTTGTTGTAAATTTAAACATTTTAATCAAACACCAAATCAGCAAGATTGTGCTCCAAGAAATCAGTCACGTTGTAGAAACCAACTGTACAAAACCAATCCATGAGAATGGTTTTAAATGTACCAACGTTTGAAAAGAACGTTTCAGGCCAAGTAAGGGAGTTTATGTTAAAGTTTATGTTGCATATAAATGTGACTTTCTACAGACGTGCTTAGTCTAAAGGAGGGAGGTCTATTTAGAGTGATTTCTTGTTGCATGTTAATGAACAATCGATCTATTTATATAATTATCAGATTTTCCTTAATATGAAGAATGTTACGGTACATGTATAAACTAGGCATTGTCATGATTCTTAACTGCTTAAAGAAATTAACACAACTCTCTGTGTTTATTATTCCCATGATAATTCTTACAGCCTTTTTTGGCAGATAGAAACTTTAGCTGCTCCATAGTTATTTCCCCATAGCCTAATACCGTATAAGAGATGAGGTTTAAAAAAGGCATATTAAGCTGTAAGAAGCATATTGTGACTGACACAGTGTTTCAACTTACGTACAAGAAATAGTACCTTAGACAGTTTAGATATAATCTTTTTTATTTGTGCATCCCAAGATTGCTTGCTGTCCAAAAAAGCCCCAGAAGCCTTACTGAATTATTTTCAAAAGATATTTGTTTAAAACTAAAGAAAATGTCTTCAGTTTTTATTTTAATATCGTCTCATTTGCACATCATGATCGATTTTAATAAAAGGTTGTGTCGTCTGCATATAAAATGGTATTATTGACGTATAAGATGGTAGGTCATTTACAGTGACTAAGAACAAAAATGGGCCCAAAATTGACCCTTAAGGAACCCCCAATGTAACCTCTTTGAGACTAGATTTCTACAACCAACAACCACCATTTGTTTTGTGTCTTCCAAATAAGATTTGAATACGTGAAGAACATTATTTTTAACGCCGGCCTTGTCTTATCGCTTACCAAGAGTAAGTTCTCCATGTGTAAGTACACGGAGACCGTATTCGGCGGTAAGTCAATCATTGGATTTACCAGTTTGTGACCAACTTTAGTAGCCACCTAACTTAACCTAACTTGACATAATATGACCTAACCTAACCGTAATTGTGATAAAAAAGTAGTGGTACAAATGAAACGGAAAAAGTGGTGGTAGTGAATAAACGGAAAAGGTCCCAATTTAAATTTAATTCATTGGTATTTGCAGGATTAATGAAATCAACATCTAGACCCACCACCTGGTCTTAACTGTCTTTCTCTTTCAAAAGATACTGAGAATGTAGCATTTTACATACAAAACAGACAGTCTTCAACTGTAAAACTATGCTAAATCTAAATTCTGAAAGTATTTATTTTAATTATTTCTTCAGTGTTAATACCACAAGAAGGAGATTTTATACTATATAGTAGGTTGGTAGGTACCTACTATATAGTATAAAATATAGTAGGTACCTTTGTGATCCGTCAAGTAATCCAACATTTAAGAAGTTTTTATGTTTAATAATCTCAGTGATGGAGTGAATTGATCAAAATTAGCATTACTTAAATTGTTCTAGTAAATAAAGCAAGCAGTTCAAATTGTTTTCTTTATTTTGACTCAGTACCAAATTTTACTTTTAAATCACTTTTAATGATAAGCTTCCATGCAATATTTAAACAAGCATGCTAAGATAGAGGTTTGAGTTTAAAGCTGCGCCCAATCCGAAATGGATAAAATGGAGCCTTACTCTTTTCCATGACTGACTGGACAAACAGGGAACCTGGCCACGCAACGTATATATGACACTGAATGTTCAGTAGTTTGGCTGTGACTATAGACGAAGTTCCCTATATAGTTGTCACAAAAACAGCGAAAGGTATTTATTATAATTATATTTTTATGATGAAGAGTTTTACGTGTGAAGATATGATCTTACGACGATTCTGTTATTGACAGCTAGTGCGGCGAGGCCGTATTTCCATAGATATGGGCTGTGGCAGATAATGTGCTGTATAATGTGTGCTGTGAACTCCAAACATGCTTGAATATCACAGCTGGCCGACACAAGCTGATCCATAAATACATACTCAAGTTAGAGTAAAGTTAATAACAACCCGTTATACAAGTCAGCCAACCACGCATTACGAAAGAATAAGTAAACGATACACGTTACTAAAAATTATATCTCAATTATCATACCTAACATTATAATTATGAATGTTTCGTTAACTTTTATTTTGTGAAATTATGTATGATCTTATTTATAGCCTGTCTATTTTTTTTTTTTTTTTTTTTTTCTAGATTATAAAACATATACTGAAAGCATAAAGTATTCCGTAGAAACGTTTTGATTGGGATTCAAGAACAGGCTCGGCTCTTTTCACCAGCTTTTTCAGGATTTTTTTAGCAAAATTTATTTTTTTAAATCATAAAACCTTATAATTCACCTTGTATAATCAAATAAATGTTAAGTGATTAGCTTAAAGCTTTCGTCGGGACAAACGTGTTAATGGTGTTTGTTTATTCAACTATTTACAGTCGTAGTTGCATCCATTGGTTGTCAAATTATTATTACTAATGTTATTCGGCTTTGTGAATTTGTTGGAGATAAAATAACTAAACTAAACCATAAAATATTCATTTCGATCAGTTATTTTTTAACTCATTATCACCCTAACCTCTTAATAGTTTGGGAAATGATATTGTTCAATAATCCTCATTTATTATTATTAAAAGGTTAAATTTACTGAAAAATCAAATATGTAAATTTTATGTTCTTTTAATAATCATAACAATTAGTATGCGATGATGTATCCGTAAGTTTATTTTATTACATTTATCGGAGTTATATATGTTAAAATAGTTCAAGATAGTTTTACAAATGTTTGTATTATGTGATCAGACAATGAAGTACATATGTCTAGACAAGCCAGCTAAGTAAATTAAACTATAAAGTTGTAGGATTTGTGTCCCTGGTACTGAAAGAAAAAATACACAATGTGGTCTCATTTCAAGTTTTTATATGGCTTTAATAAGATTGTTTTAAGATTTAGACTTGTGTCCCTATGTTTTCGAAACTGGTTTTGCCTTCTCATTTTACATACACTAATATATGCAGGCATTTTTGTTTGTATTCGTTACATACTTCTATTATAAAATACTTAACTAACAATTGTTCTAAGGTTGTTAGACTAAACAGTTAATGTAAGTGCTGTTAACTTGATTCGAAACAGAACTGCACTAACTTTACAACTAGGACGAATCGGTTTATAAGATTCTTAAGTTAATTACGCTGCTCTTGTTTAGATGCTAAAGGTCGATGAAGGCAATGAATACACATCGATTCATTGATGAAAGTGACTATGTAGTATCCAGGCTATCCTGCATAATTTCCAGACAATTATCTACTTAACCATATGTGGATCTCTAAAATTCTAATGCACAAAATGTGATAGAAATATGTTGATATCGTGACCTTGGCAGTGCCAATTGGTTATAATAATTTAACCCTGTTAACATTTCTATATTTATCAGAAGTTTATTTTGTTGTACCTCATTCTATGATCTAGGTGACCGTCGTTTTTTCACTATATTCTCGACGGTTGCTGACCCACCCGCCCACCCATACACGTACATTGGCACTAGATATAACTTACTACATTACTACATAATTATTAATGTAGACTGTACGTGTATGAGTGGGCGGGTGGGTCGATACCACTGTACGTGTATAGGTGGGCGGGTGGGTCAATACCACTGTACGTGTATGGGTGGGCGGGTGGGTCACTATCACTGTAAAGCGTCCCATCTCAGACACTTTTGCAGTGAATTGTCATTTAATATCAAAACACACAAAGGTTTTAGTAGAAATTCCCAGTAATAATTCCTTTACACTTTCAAAGTTAATTTCGTTGAGTAAACAATAGTTTAAATCTAAAATATGATAATGCAATGTTTAGAATTACATTATTCATGTCGTGTACAAATGTTATGATTACTTCTTCTATATGTTAATCTATTTAAATTTACAGCTAATAGTTTAGAAATTGAAGGTGTATATTTACACTTGATTAAGTAACAAATGGGTAATCATATAACATAATTATAGCAAAACACTAATAATTAATATTATGCATAACAGCACGAGATATTACACTTCATCGCGCATGTTATATATATTTTGTTTGTAAAAGAAAGCAATTGAGTTTTTGTTTGGTTGTTAATTTTTAATTATGATCGTGGCATGCACCACAATTTAAAAATAAAATTCTTATTATTTACAAATTAAAATTATTTCTCTTAAATGACATGTTGTGCCCTGGATAACTAAAATGAATATAAAATACGAGCTGAATGCAGTTTAATTACAGAAGTTTGAATGAATCGTGCACTCCTTAATGCCGACTAGTTAAACTGTAAATATAAAGTGACAGAGTTGCTCTGGAACAGTTTAAGGTGATATAACCTTTCAAGATGACTTAAACAGCCCTTTAATTACATAAGTTTGAATGAATCATGCACTCCTTAATGCCGACTAGTTAAACTGTAAATATAAAGTGACAGAGTTGCTCTGGAACAGTTTAAGGTGATATAACCTTTCAAGATGACTTAAACAGCCCTTTAATTACATAAGTTTGAATGAATCATGCACTCCTTAATGCCGACTAGTTAAACTGTAAATATAAAGTGACAGAGTTGCTCTGGAACAGTTTAAGGTGATATAACCTTTCAAGATGACTTAAACAGCCCTTTAATTACATAAGTTTGAATGAATCATGCACTCCTTAATGCCGACTAGTTAAACTGTAAATATAAAGTGACAGAGTTGCTCTGGAACAGTTTAAGGTGATATAACCTTTCAAGATGACTTAAACAGCCCTTTAATTACATAAGTTTGAATGAATCATGCACTCCTTAATGCCGACTAGTTAAACTGTAAATATAAAGTGACAGAGTTGCTCTGGAACAGTTTAAGGTGATATAACCATTCAAGATGACTTAAACAGCCCTTTAATTACATAAGTTTGAATGAATCATGCACTCCTTAATGCCGACTAGTTAAACTGTAAATATAAAGTGACAGAGTTGCTCTGGAACAGTTTAAGGTGATATAACCTTTCAAGATGACTTAAACAGCCCTTTAATTACATAAGTTTGAATGAATCATGCACTCCTTAATGCCGACTAGTTAAACTGTAAATATAAAGTGACAGAGTTGCTCTGGAACAGTTTAAGGTGATATAACCTTTCAAGATGACTTAAACAGCCCTTTAATTACATAAGTTTGAATGAATCATGCACTCCTTAATGCCGACTAGTTAAACTGTAAATATAAAGTGACAGAGTTGCTCTGGAACAGTTTAAGGTGATATAACCTTTCAAGATGACTTAAACAGCCCTTTAATTACATAAGTTTGAATGAATCATGCACTCCTTAATGCCGACTAGTTAAACTGTAAATATAAAGTGACAGAGTTGCTCTGGAACAGTTTAAGGTGATATAACCATTCAAGATGACTTAAACAGCCCTTTAATTACATAAGTTTGAATGAATCATGCACTCCTTAATGCCGACTAGTTAAACTGTAAATATAAAGTGACAGAGTTGCTCTGGAACAGTTTAAGGTGATATAACCTTTCAAGATGACTTAAACAGCCCTTTAATTACATAAGTTTGAATGAATCATGCACTCCTTAATGCCGACTAGTTAAACTGTAAATATAAAGTGACAGAGTTGCTCTGGAACAGTTTAAGGTGATATAACCATTCAAGATGACTTAAACAGCCCTTTAATTACATAAGTTTGAATGAATCATGCACTCCTTAATGCCGACTAGTTAAACTGTAAATATAAAGTGACAGAGTTGCTCTGGAACAGTTTAAGGTGATATAACCATTCAAGATGACTTAAACAGCCCTTTAATTACAGAAGTTTGAATGAATCGTGCACTCCTTAATGCCGACTAGTTAAACTGTAAATATAAAGTGACAGAGTTGCTCTGGAACAGTTTAAGGTGATATAACCTTTCAAGATGACTTAAACAGCCCTTTAATGCCTTATTTGTTGTGTACTTCTTTGGATATAACTGGTTGTTAATATTCATGTTAAGGAAAACAACAAGAATTAAACATATATTAGGCTGTATGAAGCAGACATTTACAATGTATTTAATATCTCGGTTTAAAATGATCATGATATCATAGTTAATTAACTGTTGGAACAGACACCCTTTGAAAAATTACTCTAAATTCAAATATTTAAGGTATTAAATATTATGTTTAGATAATATTTTGTAGGATTGTAAAGTATATCTTGCTACTTTTCTACATTGTATAAATTGTATAACAATATTGGTACGTATTTTGTATTTATTAAATGAGTTCAACTGGCAAGTAGGCATTGCATGGAGTTTATTTAACTCTAAGTATTAATAAGCTATTTGTATTTTTTTATATTTACTTTCTTTATATTATATAATATGTAATACATTATATAAATACAATATATAATATATGATAATTTAATTATTAATGTAAGTAATAATACCAATCATTATAATAATGACTTTAAACTAAATATAAACGTGCATAAACTCTATTTTGTAAATCCTTTGATAAAAAGAAGAATTGTCGTAGTGTAGATTATGAGTGTTTCTGGGATTTAATAAACATCAAACACATAAGTGGTCTGTCTTCGTACTTGGTGAGAGCGTTAATACGTAGTTATTTTGCATTTCACAAAGAAATTTCTCGGTCCAAAGATCAAAGTTTACATTTTTACTCACCGGTATTACATATTCCATAAAATATGAAAATAATATTCTAGGTATACTCAAATTAGTTTGTTGAGTTCGTTTTTAAACCAATTATAAATATGAAAATATTTTTTTCATTATACTGCAAATTTAAAAATAACTATATTATGAGTCTAAAAAAGTAGTAGTCTTCTTACAAAACAATAACTAGTTTTGTAATATAATGAATGAAGGGAAAGAATTTGACAATTTCTTTTCATAAATTCATTAGCTCAAAGTTCTATTCAATATATTTGGTTGGGCTTCTCTAGATTTTAAATAAGATTGACCAGTTAAAAATTTAAACTGTTTCGAATATTATAAGTTGACTTAAAAACCACTTTACAAAAGGTACATGGGTCTCGTTTATTTTATTTAACCTAAGATAGAGATCAGAATATCTGCATTAGCATATATAGTATCAATCACATACAACGCTACTGCCCAAGGGAGATGTTTTTCTAATTTGGAGGAAATTCATGAATACAAAACTTTTATAATTAAAAAAATAAACGAACCATTACTAAACATGGAGGGTTTGAAAAACGTTATACTTCTTCTGCTAATAATCTTGGTATTTAATGCAACCCACAAAACATATTATCACATACAAAATATTGTAATTGTTATTTTGTTACACCAATTTCCTTTATTTTTTTTATTTTTTTATTTTTTTTTTTTTTTTTAAATATGAACCATTTAATAATCGTAATGCAGATGTTATCAAGTACATCATAAGTTTATAATTATGTTATTATAGTTTCTTATCTGTTTTCAGAAACGGATATAGACTACAAATTATTTGTAAAATACTATAATTTCTTCATAATTATATGTGGAGAAAAACTTGTATAAAATGCGGAAATAAGAAAAAGAACTTAGGATATTATATTTAAACCTTTGGGTTCAAAATAACCTATTTATCAAACGGCTAACATGAGCTATGAATTTAGAATATGTAACTTTATTGAGTTTTAACTATAAATTAATTATACCCTGTAAGTAATTTCCCAAAAATTTTATTAAATCATGTAACACTTAAAAATTATACATAATTCTAAATGGAATTATGCTTAATGGTAAATAAACAAAAATTAATTAACAATACTCAATAAAATAATTTCAACTCAAGGATTGGAAAGACTTGGAAGAAGAACAAAGGAAGCTATACCAGTCGACTTTAAAATATACAATAGAGCCAATCTGATAAGCTGTATTTAGGGACATCGATAGGAATTGGATTCTGTCCGGGCACCATTTTGTCCTGCTTACTTTCTGCACACATAAATATGAAGCAATCACTTGGTCCATTACAAATTATTTTCTCGACCCACATTGAAGATTATTTTACCAAAATCTTCGATCCCACCTTTTATCTACAAAGATTATTTTTATAACAGTATTATCTTACAGCTTACCTCACACATTTTATGTTTTTAAACTAAAACAAATGTTTGTAATGACGATTTATTTATTCTTAATGCACGCCCTTGTCGGAACACCAGTGATTCAAAGCTCAAAACGATCAGCTAGGAGGCAGTCTGTTGCATTAGCTGTTTCGAGAGCAAGTATATATCGAATTTTACATCTCGATTGGAGCTTCCATCCCTAAAATATACAGGTTGTGCAAAAACTTAATGATACAGATCCTGGGTTTCGCATAACTTTCTGTCAAACGCTACTGCATCGGATTCATATAGAAAACATACTGCAATGTTTGATAATGTCTGACGAAGCTCATTTTGATTTGATAGGAAATGTTCACCCTCATAATTGTCGTTACTGTTCAAGAGATAATCCTAAATAAATTCAGGAACAACCCTTGCATAGCGAAAGAGTTACTGTGTGGTGTGGTATTGCTCGTTTTGGAGCAATTGGGCCATATTTTTTTGAAGATTACACCAGTGCAACAGTTTGTTTGATTGCAGAACTATATAGAATAGAATAGTTTATTAAAATAATTTTATACTTTTTGTGGCCTCACTAAGTAAAAAACATACTTAGTGAGGCCACACTACCTTTTATATGTAGTATCTGCATATAAAGTAATGCCACTGTACTTGTATGGGTGGGCGGGTGGGTTAATGCCACTGTACTTGTATGGGTGGGCGGGTGGGTTAATGCCACTGTACTTGTATGGGTGGGCGGGTGGGTTAATGCCACTGTACTTGTATGGGTGGACGGGTGGGTTAATGCCACTGTACTTGTATGGGTGGGCGGGTGGGTTAATGCCACCATACGTGTATGGGCGGGTGGGTCAGTACCATTGTACGTGTATGGGTGAGTGGGTGGGTCAGTACCACTATACGTGTATGGTTAGTGGGTGGGTCAATACCACTCTACGTCAATACCGCTGAGTATGCAGATGGTGGGCAGCTCTTGTGTATCCCCATAGAAAAAGTGGAATATGTTTTCCTTATAACATTACATAACATAACATTACACCTTAACATTAACTACAATTTGTCCAACATTAACTACAATTTGTACTAAGCAGTCTTACATTTTATATATTTTTCTTACACAAACTATATAATTTGCGTAATACATAATGTTAGGATTTAAATAAAGAAGTAATTTAAAATTATAAATAGATGTATAATTCTTTACTTTTAGTTAATTTAAATAGTGTGGCAAGGTGGTACCTATATACATATATATAAATATATATATATATATATATATTATAATAAAATATATAATTAAATAACCCATTATAAAAGATGTGTTATATCTCAAATAGATCAGTGTGTTATTTATGTGTAATTTATTCTATGTCCAGTGTAACTAGCTTATTAATCTAGCTAGTTTTGTGTTCTGTGTGGTGTATTAACAAATTTCTACAATGATGTTAATCAGTTCTATAATATACCAATATAATATATCAAACCTGAGAGATAGACCTATAACACAAGTTGGAAACCTGACAAATAGGATTTTAATAAGGCCATCTCACAATATAAGTACACACTACATTAAAGATTATAAAATTAAAATGTTGACTTGATTCAGAACTTCTTAATTCAAAAACTTCTAAGTGCTCGTGATTTTTGGCTGTGGGGTTTCTCGAAGGGTAAAGTTTATGCTGCAAAACCTAAAACCTGTTTCGAGTTGAAAAACTGCATTAAGAATGAGGTCGCTGCAATACCGCTGCCTATGATCTGCAGGGTAGTGTCAAATGTTGTTAAAAGATTAGAGGTCTGTGTGGAAATCTGAGGAATCCATCTGAGTGATATTGTATTCCATAAATAAAAATAGCATATATAAAGGTACATTTTTATTATTTAAAAAAATATAAATCTAATTTGTAATATAGTTGTTTTATTTTAAAATCCGTCAAGTTTTTATGGGCCACTCTGTATAAAACAAAGAATGCGTTTTTTATAAATTTATTTAGATATTTATATATTACTAAAATGATAGAGGTGTTTAATGTATCTATTATTATCAAACACAGGCCTAATTTCACAGGCCGGGTTTGTTTTTAGTTCACATAAAGTTGGGAGTATTCGACTATGTATTTAATTTTATGTGTATTGTATGCCAAAAATATATGACTTCATGGTTTACTCCCTGGATGAAAATCTTTTTATAGATTGAGATAGAATTTAGTGTATATTTTTGTACGTACTCAGTTTTTGTAGTTGAAATTTCATTGTTGTAGGTCATGTTGTCTTATTCATTAATTTATATTTTGTTAGACAATATATAATTATTATAATATTACCAATATATAATTACAGTATTGACCAAAGAATAACAATTTCTTTGATAGGATGAATATCAATATAAAGAGAACCTACTTGCGATAGTCAAAGTGTCAGTTCTTATGTATAACCATACCGAACTATGTAACATATTTAGCTTAAAATACATGTGAGGGGTTGTCTGGTTTTTTTTTTTTTTTTTTTTTTTTGTACACACAAAAATATATAAGTGTGTATTTTAAAGTAGATTTATATTTTTAAAGTAACTATCATTAATGTATACCCCATATCCATCTCCTTAGTTCAAACTTTTAATATTAATTATTTTTAAACAGTCAATCACACTGTATATGTATAAGTAATATAAAATAATAAACATCATAAAACAATTTTTTTAATGATTGTCAAAAAAATGTTTTTGTAACTAAACTTTGATAATATTAATATGCATGCCTAGAGACCTGAGGTATTAAGGAGAGACCGACTCATGGTTAAGGCCTGCTAACAGCGCATGCCCGACAGATTTTGTCCCACACCACGCACTGTCATACGTTCTTGGTATAGTCACTGCTAGAAGTATGGATCTGTCATAACAACAATTATCCTGCTTGCCATAGTGTTTACATCGGATCTTCTGCTGTGTTGTTTTATCAATTGAGTTATAATTGAGGTATTTGTAATGGTTTAAATGATGGAATAATTGCCAGTTTCATCAACATAATTAAATTTGCTTTGACCATAGTTGAAATATTTTACCATAATTGTTTGATTGTGTTTTGTACAGAACTGTACCTTGCAGCTCACTGCCGCTGGAGGGGAACTGTGGTAGGAGAAGTAAACATTCTCTCCCCTCTACACGCCATTTAGTTTGAGTTTGTAAATACTAAGATCATTAAGGCTGCAAGACTACTTTTATAATAGCATATTTAGATTTATATAATGAACTTAAATTGATCATAAAGTTCAATTTTTTTATTCTATAAAGTATCGAATGATTTTTAAATTGACGATATCTAAACAAAACGCATAAAAATATGAAATAATGAAATTTATTTCCTATAAAATACTATTTACAATGCACGCAAGAAATACAGGAAATATAACTAACCACGGTTCTAGTAATGTTTCCAGAGTTTTAAAATGTACATTTTCTATAAAACTCAAACTATATTAAACCCTTAACCTGCCGTTCAATGTAGCGTTACTTTACAAAAAAATTTTACATTACTTTGGTTTGACACGTATTGAAAATTAATATAAGTAACCAACTATAACTAAAAATATTCTGTTTAAAAACTAATTCTATTTTATAATGTTTAGAATCATAATCAAAAAATAATAAATAAAATAAAAATATCTTAAGAAGTTTTTACAATAAATCAAAAAACTATTAAGAAAGTAGATATCAGAGTGAGAAAACAGCCAAAGCTGTATTCCTACAGAAAAGGTTTACATTGTTGCACTTTTTTTATTCTGTTGAAAGATTATTAAAATATTTTGGCCCACAATATTGCAAGTATTTTATATAAATTGGTTTATTTATTTGGGAAGGTGAAAGATTCTTTGGTTATTTCATCTTACATTATGGAATAAATGTGTGGTTCCTTTGTTTCAACTTCTGAGGGAAAATATTCTTAACACTGTGTAAACGTGAAGATGTTGAACTGGTAGAATGTTTGACTGAATGTACAAAGGAAATGAGCTGTATCTTCTGTTCTTACTTAATATTATACGAAAAAATGATTTTGCATGATTCTTAATTTTTTAATATGTGTCTTTGCTGTTCCTGCCCAGCACGCAGTTCCGTATTGTAACTGGGAGTGAATCAAAGCAAAGTCTCTCTCAGCAAATCTGTGTCAAAAAATGTTTTAGAAAATAAAATTGTCTCATGCCAAATTTGGTTTAGTTATTTAAATTAGATATATGTTTTTCTTATGACATGTTTTTTATAAAAAATACGGCAATATACTTAAAACAACTCATTTTTTTCAATTATTCGACAGATACATGGATTCTGAAACTGGGAACAATGATCCTCATGATATGCAAGGGGGTTTGGAAAATAAAATTTCTGAAACTAAAATGTACATATTTGGTTTTACTAACATTAACTAACCGATCTCTGGTGAAATATTCCTATGTGTAATAGTCCTATATTACTATCCGTTTAGAGCTGCTCGTCCACAAGGTCAGATCCCCCCAATAGAATTACAACAACAAATGTTATCTATAAATGCCTTACAGACTACAGAACCTATAATAGGACTCGATAAACATAAGCACTAAATATATTTTTAATAGTTTTATAATAAACCAAAACGAATGTTATTAGGTTGGTCTGCACGTTGTGCTCTTGCTGAAGCACCAGCCACTAACAATGCTAGGGGTCTCTGCACACGGTGGCGCCACTGGTCGCTGCATCAAGTCATGAGCCACTAATAGAGTTGCCAATAGAGATGGACTACGAAGAAGTATCTGCGTTGGCATATGTGTTATATTTAATAACATAATAAAAGCGTAAATATAGGATACATCTATTTTTTCGTGATATGAATAAAAAAGGAATATATTTTACTCAATGTGTAGGCCTACCAACTCATTACCAAATTTAATGTAATATGTTTATTTAAAATAACTTTTACAATTAACCTAATATTTTATATTAAGACATAATGATTAACAAATGTTTGGTTCTCAGATGAGGCACATCTTCACTTAGACGGTGTTATAGAGTTTAGTTCCCTCTGTTTCCGCAAACAAAATGTGTGTTTTTGGGCTTTTTGAAAATCCACTCGTACTACATGAAAAAGTGCATCATGCTCCAAGAATTACGGTATGGGCAGACATCTCGAGCCATGGGCTAATAGGGGCATTCTTTTTTGAATATACTGTTAGTAGTGAGCGTTATCTAAATATGCTACGTAATTATGTTGTACCTTAACTTATCGCAAAAGGGTTTCAATTAGAGAACCAGTGGTTCATGCAGGATGGAGCCAGACCACTCACGGCTAACGTTGTTTTAGATTTTCTAGATGACAATTTCAACTAAAATGTCATTAAGTTCAGCCTTAGGCCCAAACTTGCAACAGTTGTGAAATGGGATTTACTTGCCGAGTGTAGATTTTGTGACATATTCAAAAATTAGATGATGCATATTTAAAAAACCAGCGATTATGTTGTAATGCCTGTTTTCAACGCTAACACATCTTACCACTGGTTCACACACTCCATAATATGAGCAAACAAATGAATCTATCGAGCGAATTGTATATTCCGCAACTCTTAAACGAATTCCTTCGACCAAATAAATTTTTCGGCCATGAAGCACCTAATTATAAAATGGCGTCAGTCACAGTTCTATGAGCTAATATGGTTCATAAATTCAGTTCTGCACACGTTTCCACTTCACCAAGCTCCAGAATCTTTCACTCCATCCATGCTCGATGGCTGCATCTGTGTAGACCCGGTATTTATTCAGAATAACCGGTGGAACGGTGACTTTGAATCAACTTTCTTGCAATGCTTCTGGTAACGAACATCAATAATTGAATATGAATTCAAATTGAGCATTCAAAAAACTACATAACAAGGATATGTCGTTTTTTTAATACAGTCTTACTTCCTTTACTACATTCCTACAAGGTTCACCCTAAAGTGATGGATTCAGGTGTTCTTAAGATTGCATACAGATAAAACTTGTATAGGAAAAACGCTGTCTTTTAGGAATTTAAACTTCCAAAGAAGCCTTGATAGTAAAGTCAGGCTTCATGGAATGTCATCTGTGATAACTACCATTCCATAAAAATATATTAGATGTGCTATAACGATGTATTTGAAATATCAATAAATAAGTTTCAATATATTGGTATATTAATTTCTATATTTTCTTTAAATAATATCGGCCATATCGATATTTTGGTCCGATATATCGTATCAGTAAATATTTACGTTATTCTCTCTCTTCAAAATCATCACGATTCAAAAAAACACATTTGATTTGCCTCTTTTGCGTACAAAATATGCATTGAAACATTAAAGTAACTTTATTTGGCATTTTTACGTGAGGTTAATGCACTAAAATGAAGTTTAGTGAATTAATTAGTTTAATTTTTAATGTTTATTAGATACTGTTCTTTCAACCCAACAGACCTCAACTTGTTAGTCTAGATAAATGTATTTAATTTACATTCAGTAGGATATTCTAAAATAGTAATTGCAAAACATGAGTGTACTTTTGGTCGTGACATAAGAATTAGTGCATAATTTGTGGATCATCTATTATTGGATGTGAAGGTTCACTGAACATCTTAAAATAATTATTTATTTGGTCCAGAATGCATTTAAAAAATTTAATGTTATTCAGATAAATAATTCACAACCCTATCGTTAGATCAATATTTTATTTGCGATGTATTGATAACTCAATATATCGATATGTTAATAATATTTGCCATCCATGGCTGAAGGTGCCCACGAAAGCTTATGTAAGAGTCAGCAGCATCGTGATATTCGTCAAGCAATACCGAAAAGTCTGCATACATTGATTATGATATGGGGTTATGGTGGTGCAATGAGTTTTTGGTGAGTTAATTATTTCCCAATGTTATAATCAAAATTAGTTAATGTACCTTCTCTTGAGATATTAAAAACAAAAAAATTTTTAACCACTATATTAGAAATTATGGCCTTATAAAGTGGTCAATTTAGCTGATTTTAAATCAACTAGAAGATAAAACCGTTCAAAGAACAGAATTAATTTCTTTTATATCCACATTTTTTTTTTAATTAAGAGCTTAATCCCTTCAGTCATGTGTAAAAAATGTAATTATGATAAAATAAATGTGTGATTTTAGTTGATTTAAAGTCAGCTAAATGCACCACTCCATAAGCCCACAAGTTCTAATATAGTGGTTAAAAAAACATTTTTTGTATTTTTTCTGTCTCAACGGAATGTACAGTCACTGAGTTTGATAATAAAATTTGAAAATAATTAACTCACCACAACCGATTGTCATGAAGTTTATCTCTCCAATACTCATGAGAAATCTTAAACACACTTTAAAATCATATTTTTTTTGTATTCTAATTGTATGAGAAATTCAAAAAATGAGTATACTTATGTATATGTTCCCGTCCATTCTCGTACAGTTTAGTACTAACCCACCTACATACGTACAGTGGTATTGGGTAGTATGATATTTTGGTATTGGCTACTTATTTTGCATTAAGAATTGATACTCACATTATACAACAAACGTTTATAACATTGTATTTGCATTTGTTTTTGTTTACAGCTAGACAGTAGTAAGATTTAGTGTTACAAGCAAAAAGATAGTTATAATTGACAAACATATTTTTTACATTCTATATAAAAATAAAAGTACAGTGACATCCTGGGCCAGTGGTTTGAAGTGAATCAACATTTACAGCCCACACAGTGGCAAATATAACTGGAGTTTACTTTCATTTTATTAACTTTCCGGAAATTATGATTATAAGCATTTTTAGTACCTTTTTAAAATTTGTCTGTACCATAAGGAAATATAGTTTTTCCTAACTGTTGTTTAAGTTGGAACAAATATTATTAATTGGGTTCTTTTTGGAAATCATATATAATTAACTATCTAGGTATAAATAGATGTGTAATTAGAAAAAAATATACTTAATGAATCAACTTTGTCTGAATAAATTAAAACTGAAAACACTGTGTACTTATAAGTTTTTCAATTATACTTACATTTCGCAAGCAAGCATCGTGTTTACGTTGAGAAGAGCAGTAAGAGTGGCTGAGGCACAAATCACCCAAAACAGTTTCCGCACAGAAACCAATTCCAACCGACCTTTAATACACATTATCTGATTGGCTGAACAGTACGTTTAAAGGTTGGATCAATGCCACTTCACAAATTATTTTTATGTCGTAAACGGACAAGCAAATATTTTATTCCCTTTATTATTTTTCTTATGAAATAAACATTCTACTTTTGTCTATTTTATTTTTACAATAGTTATATTATTAGCAATATTCATAATATGTTTCGTTTTCTAATAAAAATCCTTTAGTACTTTAAGACAATAATCTTTTAATCTTTTTCTTTAACAATTCTAAAATGGGAAGTAAATTTGTAAATGTAATCTTCCAGTTAAAGTCCACTCACATCGAAAAATTACCATTGTAAGTACTACATATACAGGGTGACAATTAAGCCTTGAACCATTTTTAACTTTTAAACCACAACAGAGAAAAACACGAAAGTTCACACACCATCAATGGTGATAGTAACCTACATTTCTGTTCAAATACTGACCGCATGACGCCTTTGGGGGACGACCCGCGAGGAGCCAGAACAAAATCTTTAATGTGAGCCTATGTCACTTATACATCAATTGCAAGGTCTTTGTTTACTGAAAACAATGCCGCAAACAGGACTTCAAAAGGTTGATTCAGTCGGAAGAAATTACTGTCTGAATGTTAAAACTATTCCAAACTGTAAAACACAAGTATTACAAGTTTAAACAATATTTAATCACCTGGGACCAAAGTAAGTGTTCAAATGTCCTCCTCCCGTTGTCTGACAATGTCCTAGGTGGTCACGAGGAATATCGTAAGCTTCTTGATATGAGTTGTCTTAGGTGCGCCAAATCTCAAGGCTTCGTACGATAAACTTTATATTTCAGGTATCCCCAAAGAAAATAATTTAAAAATCTTCAAAACTAGCAATGTTTTTAACTACTGTTAACTTGGAGATAGGATTTCTGACAGGAAAACTATTGTTTAATAAATGTGTTACAGTAGAATATGATCGTACATTATCTCCCAATCCACGTATCATTGGCAGTGTTATTCTATCACGTTTACTAAGTGACATAACGGTAAATAACAAAAACAAATTTATACTATTTTAAAACTTGATACTGAATGAAAACCTCCTTCCATATAAACAACCAAACCTACCTAAAGCTTCAGTGCAACTGCTTACAAAAGAAAGATAATAGCCGTTTGATTCATAGTTCAATTCCTGGAAAACCCAAAGAGTCCACTTTCACTTTCTAACCGTAGTCATGTTTTTGGTAATGTTGTTGATGAATTATTCCTGATTTAAATTAATACATCGTCAGACAACGGGAGGAGGACATTTTGAACCCTTACTTTGGTCTCAGGTGATTAAACATTGTTTAAACTTGAAACACTTGTTTTACAGTTTGGAATAGTTTCAAAATTCTAACAGCAATTTCCTCCAACTGAATCAAGCTTTTGAAGTCCGGTTTGTGGCATTGTTTTCAGTAAACTAAGACCTTTCACTTGATGTACAACTTGACATAGGCTCTCATTAAATATTTTGTTTTGGCTCCTTGCGGGCCGTCCCCAAAAGGCGTCATGCGATCGGTAATTAAACAGAAATGTAGATTACTGTCACCAGTAATGGTCTGGGCTATGTTTATTGAGTAATACTTGCAGCTGTATTTATTATCATTATAAAAATACATTAAACATATGTTGTTGTTTACATTTTCATATATAAAGATTAAATGAAAGGTGGTAACAATATGTGAAACGTTTTCTTAAAATGGTGACGAGTGTTGAAAATACGTATAAATCTCTTAAAAGACAAAGAGAAATTGTTAAAAGTCAACTGATAAGATCACTAAACATTTTAAAGAACAAAACCTTGACCACCTTGTTTCAGCAAGAATAAAGATGATTGGAGATACACGGCTTACATTCTTGAGTATTCAGGGTGATATTTGAAGCAAACAAATAATGAAGATGAAGATAAAATAAAGAAAGAGAGGACTGTATATATAAGAAGTAGAATAAATATACTTTGAAATAAGGGCAATACTACAAAAGGTAATTGATACCCCATTTAAACCAATAGAACATACTCTTACTTACAACACAAATAATAACACTGATCTTGTACCTAATGTCAGCTTTATACCTTACAGTGAAAATTAATCTTTAAGAAATGTTCAATTGAGATTAAAATTTTTTTTCATAACGAGAAAAATAACGGATTTAAAAACACAGACTTACACACTACACCTCAGATTCATCAAATACTTAGTGACATTGTAGCACCTGATCTTCCAGGTGATACGGATTTTGATGAACTCCCTAAACGTTTGCAGGATGCTCTTGATCCACTTCTAAGTACAGCTGATAGCCAACACAAACTAATTTCTTAAGTTCGGAGCCAATGTGAGGATGTTTCAACTTATGCAAGGGAACTGAAAGGTTTAACAGTAGGTTGCGACTTCCATTGTGTTAACTGTAAACATTCAGTAAGTGACATGTTTTTAGAAATACAATTCATACGAGACCTAAAAGACCATATAAGAATGAGACTACTTCGGGAAAAGGATAATAATAAAACTTACAAGGAGCTTGTAGAAATTGCAATATCAATTCAACATTCAAAAATGGAAAAATTGTGATCTTAATTCAAGAGACAATACAGTTTTGTATACAATAATGTAAGGGAAATTAACTATTTTAACAAAGAACCGAAAAATTGTCTAGAGAATTAACAGGGATCAATAAAATACTAATTACTATACAAGCGCTTAAACATAAGTGCTACAGATGCGGTAGTAATAATCACAGGGCCAACACATATAAATTTAGGGATACATGTTGTCGTTAATGTAATAAACTAGGCCATATAGCTAATGTATGTGTGTCAATAACTAATAACAATAAGAATTTACATAAAAATAATAAATCCTACCAGAATCAAGTTGATATTGATTCTTCCAGTACCAACAATCTTCATGAAATAAATATGGTTCATGTTTTATCTTCTATCAGTGATAAGTTTATAGTGGATATTTCAATTGAAGGGAAACATTAACAATGGAATTCGATACAGGTGCTGCCCTGAGTTCCATATCCTACACGGACTTCAAAAACTTAAACGTCAAAAACCGATTATTCAAAACTGCAATTGAAATGAAAATATACTTAGGGATGTGTATTGTCAAATGTTCCTATAGAAACTATGAATTTAATGGAAAACTGTACATGCTCAGACAAAATTTAGAACCAATTTTTGGCCGTGAATGGCTCCGTGATGTTAAAATGGAGTTGGATGATATAAAATCTGTTGAAATTGAGTCTTCAGAATAATAATTAGATAAACTAATAATTGAGTTTCAAGACATTTTGAAACCCGAAATAGGTAATATCAATTCAGAATATGGCCATATACAGTTAAAAGATGGAACTACACCAATGTTTATTAAACCTAGACAGGTTCTCTACGCTTTAAAAAAAAACTGTTGAAGATGAACTTGAAAGGTTAGAAAAGATGGTTATCATTTATAAAATTGATAATTATGAGTGAGGAAATCCAATTGTACCAGTCAGAAAACCAAATGGCAACGTAAGAATTTCCACCAATTACAAAGTTACGATAAACAAGCTGTATTAGCAAGAAATTATTCATATAATACAAAAGAGAAGTGGTGTAAAGGTCTGATTAAGAAAAGGATTGGAAACGTTATGTACATTGTTAGATTAGAAGATGGACATCTATGGAAAAGGCATATAAACCAATTAAGAGTTGAAAGTAGTGTTAATTAACATGGGAGAAATTGATATGTCTTTATTAAATAATACGTCCAGCTGTATTGATTATTGTTATGAAAATACATTTAACAGATGTTGTTGTTTACATTTTCATATATAAATATTAAATGAAAGATAGTTACAATATTTAAAATTTTTTCACAACACTATCATGAGTTCAGCTGTTTTCGTTATGTGTTTACAACCTGCGAAACATCATATTTTCAACAGCTGTCTATTGTTTATTACCGAAAGTAACATTGTTTACAACCGAAAATTTTCCACAGTCAACAACACCTGTTTTTAAAACATGTTTCTAATTTAATAAACAGTTAACATTCCAAAAATGAGTTTTTATTCCGTAGTGTAGTGAAAAGTATCGTTCAAAACTCGAGTGAAAGTGTTTTGTATGTTCTCAAACATTTGAAGTGCTCGACAAGTCTCGCACTTCAAACATATGGTCTCGAACATGCAAACCCCACTTTCCACTCTTGCTATGAAATATACTATTCTTATATATTTATTACATCTTATCTAATTAATATTACATAATTGTGTGTGAACTGTCGTGTTTTCTCTGTTTTGGTTTAAAAGTTAAAAAAGGGGTTCCAGACTTATTGTCACCTTGTATTCTAAAATCTATTAGACGATCATAGTTTTAAAAGAGCTTCATAAATGTTTACGAAATAATTGTATGGAGCATTTAGATATTTTAAACATATTATTATTTAAGCCCCATCTATTATAGAGGCTTCCTAAGCCACAAGGTACTCGTTGTTCAATACATTTTAGACTCGTCAAAGGTCAGTTACTAACATGTTTAGGGGTCTGAACCTAAATCAACTAATGGCCCTCACCTCACTCCCTCTCTCCACACTGTCATGTAAAGTACCATAGCAACAATGTAAGTTTAGGATCCAACATGTACAATAATATAGGGTTGAATATCTTATGGACTACTGCAATTTTTGGTCTATTATTTGATAACATAAAGTTAAAAAAATTTCATTAACAACATAATGTTTACATAACAAACCTTTAGAAACTTGCAGAGAGAGCCTCCATCTTGAAGGGTAGAGAGAACATTGAAAATAACAATAATATGTTTGTAATTACTTACATGTCAGCAAATGTTTTATTGAAAACAAATCGGTCACTCCACTTTGTCTCTTTGCAAAGTTTTAGAAGTTTGTTTTAAAATACAACCGTCAAAGAGTACGATGAACGTATCTTCGTAAATAATCTTTATATTGATAGTTAATAACGGACATTTTACAGAATGGTACAAAATTACAATTATTGATATGACAAATATTTAAGAAAACGTTTTTAGTATGTACCATGAAATAAAAAGTATGTAATAGTTAAAGAAAAACATTAAATAATAACTATTTAAACTAGTTGAGTAAACCATTTTTATAGGTTGACTATAAACATATGAATATGTTCTATTTCAACTGACCATTCAAATTAATTGATACAAACTATTGGTGATCACTTGAGCTATTCCTGTTTAGACAACAATGTGTTTGTTGCCACGAGCATTGTTGAGTTTGGTTGGATATAATTACCACAGTACCTGCCGCAACTATTCAATCAACCCAAGTTGGCATGGATATTACATTACAATACTGATAACTATTACCATAGAACTAGTGTGAATCATAAATACATTTTATGAGCACAAATATACAATAAATATCTACATATATTTCGTAGTCGTGTGGCTAAATTTAACACTTTACTTGCTTGATGCGAAAGCATCAATATGTTTTTCGAATTTACATCATAAATCACTTCTATATTGACACGTTTGATGTAAAATTTGGTCTCATGGCTTTTAATTCTTTTACTGATTATAAGTATGAAATCATTAGTTTATCTGCGTAAAATTATTTAGAAAGGAAGCTTAAGACCAGTTTACAAATTTGTTGGACTGAATCGTTAAATATCACTAAGTATTTAATCAATATTCCCAATAAAATAAGAATACAATAAATGTATGATACATTAAAAAAATGTGTGTACATTTCTAATTATCAGTATTTTATTACAAAGAAGATAATACATACAAATTCTCATTTGTAAAAATTCACTTTGTAAAAACTCATTTGTAAAAATATAAGATATAACATTGATCTCTCGATCAATGTTATATCTTATATTTTTTGCAGCATATGAAAAACAATGTTTTTTTAATGAGTGCTAAAAAGTAACACGTACTGTATCAAGTAGTCTTTTCTATCTCCAACTGATAAGGGATTTACTAGAGGATTTACTAAACGTAAGAACCTTTTGCAGAGATAGATGAGTAAATTACAGAGTTAATTAAAATTTAAAATAAATTTCATAGTGTTATATTCTACATGTTCATTTATTATTATAAGTTAAAATTAATAGTATAATGGTAAAAATTATTTTCACTGGAACAGAGTAATTTTTCAATTGTCCATCTTAGACTATTTTTTTTTATTAAAAACTATTTTAATTAATCGTAGTCTTCCAAGGTGTTTTTTAACAGAAGTATGATTAGAAAAAAAAGTATCTGAATGTATAGCATTATTTTGTAGGAGGTTAAAAAACATTAATTTATTACGTTCATGATTTGAACTCGTATTGTATGCAGAAATAAATATAGTGTAGACATTTTATTATTGTATGCTTGACTAAGCAAATTAATTATTGTATGCTTGACTAAGCAAATTATAGTAAATATAAACAATCAAATCATCTACTTTACTCGACAACAGGCATTTTTCTCTTGTTAACCGAAGTAATCAACGGAAGTGAAGGGGACACGTTCTGATGTATCCATCGTTATTGATGGTAGGATTATCTATCTGACCGATGAGTTTGCTGGTTTTTTATCTAACAGCGTTTAAGCTCTTCAGATCTAACTAAAATATGTAATACCTCCAAATATATCTAAATATTCGGTATTTTAATAGTATAAGCTAGTAGAACAGCGAAAATAATAGCACAAACAAGAAAATTCTATCAGCTACTTTGTATTTGTGTTACCACTTACTCCCACACTGCAGCCCCCTCTTCCAATGCTGTGCAACATAGATCACCTGTATATATGACGCAAATAGGCACTTCTCAGAGAATTACAAAAGGTCCTATCTGCTGTGAATCTCCCCATTTTGCACGATACCTCACATCACAAAAGGTGACCAAATATAGAAAACCACCTCTACGACTAGCTTTAGACTATATTCTCAAAAGAATTTTCGTCAAAAACCAACTGGACGTTAGGATAAGATAAAATTGACGGTTACTCTATAACTTCCGTATAATATTAATTGTGATGTGATAAAAATGTTTTATATTTATATGTATATGGTCACTATAAAAGATCACATTTTATTAACTGCAGAGTTGTAAAAATAAACTAAAATCAATAGTTTTAGATTTTATGGAAACCGGACTCTATTTAATCAGTATAATAATAACATTCTTTGAACTATAATAACTCCAATCGAATATTGAAAATATTATGAAAATATTATAAGCCAAAGCTTAGCAAAGCGTAAATCTGAATTGGTCGGTAGCGTAGTTGGTTCAATCCCAACTTCATGTGCTAAAGGTTCTCAGTTCGATCAATACAGTCCAGTCAATACATTTTGAGAAGGATCATCTGATTGTCACCGGCTGTTCATTTGTCATTGGGCTATTAATTAATGACACTTTCTAAGGAATATTCTTAGTTTGTAACAATGACTACATTCACTCATCTACACTCATCACACACATTGGAAATCCATATTCGCCCATATCTTGACGATCGGCGTCTATGAATAAATAAAAAAATAAATAGATAAAATGAACAGACTTCCTTGATATTTTATTGTGTCGTTTCATATATAGAACTCAATATTTATTATTGTTCATCATATTGTAATAATAACATTTGAGGACGTTAGTTTCAGATGAAAATTGTTTTGAAGATAGAAGAAAATCATTAAACTATTTAATCACATACTCTGTTAGTGAAAAGAATAAATCATAAAATAAATAATGTTTCTAATTCTATGTTTTATTACAAATGTTATGTTTAATAACCGTACTATTTGTTCAGTAGACATTCAGCTTTTTCACTCATATGCATATAAGTTTTTAAAACGTTGCTAAATTAAGCTACAAAATATCACTGACGAACAAATGTTATTCAAAGAAATTCAATATAAGGCCTACAATTATTACAAACATAACATTCACTTTCAAAGATCATATGCAAGGAATAGCAGAATGATAAAAACCCATCCCTCAGTTATAGTAGGAAACAAGATACAATAAGAAAACATAATATTACAAAAACATTGCAGAGTGTATAATTCAGATAAATAATAACCAATCATTAACCAATATCTTTAAGTCTTTATTACCAAGAAAATAAGTAAGTGTACAAACTATAACATCTAATAACATTATGCCATGGTATGTATTACGCTTTTTTATAAAATTGTCAGTATAGTTAAAGGAATCTGGCCAGAGAGAATTTAATTATGTTTCTTGTAATTTGTACTATTATAAGTAAAGAGTTCTTTAATAGTAAATGTTGTTATCAAATGTTTGTGATGAAGAATGTGAGAAAGCAAGAATGTCGTCTATGGCTGTGCTAATTCAAACACCTTTCCAATATTGGCGGGATGAGTATTGTTGTTGAATTGTTTCATGAGGAGGCAGTTCGCATTACTGGACATCGAAAGGGATTTCTTCTTTGTCATCATATTTCATACTAAAGTACTTGTTTTAAATTTGTATTCTTTTCCATTGAATAAAAATACATGCACATTGGTATTGATCCATTCTCCCACCCCTACACGTACAGTGGTACTGACCCACTCTCCCACCTCTAGACGTACAATGTCACTGACCCACCCTCCCACCCATACACTTACAGTGGTATTGACCCACCCGCCCACCCATACACTTACAGTGGTATTGACCCACTCTCCCACCTCTAGACGTACAATGGTACTGACCCACCCTCCCACCCATACACTTACAGTGGTATTGACCCACCCGCCCACCCATACACTTACAGTGGTATTGACCCACTCTCCCACCTCTAGACGTACAATTGGTACTGACCCACCCTCCCACCCATACACTTACAGTGGTATTGACCCACTCTCCCACCTCTATACGTACAATGGTACTGACCCACCCTCCCACCCATACACTTACAGTGGTATTGACCCACCCGCCCACCCATACACTCACATAGGTATTGACCCACTCGCCTACCCATACACATACAGTGGTATTGACCCACCCGCCCACCCATACACTTACAATGGTACTGACCCACCCTCCCACCCATACACATACAGTGGTATTGACCCACCCGCCCACCCATACACTTACAGTGGTATTTACCCACTCTCCCACCTCTAGACGTACAATGGTACTGACCCACCCTCCCACCCATACACGTACAATGGTACTGACCCACTCTCCCACCCATACACATACAGTGGTATTGACCCACCCACCCATCCATACACTTACATTGGTATTGACCCACTCTCCCACCTCTAGACGTACAATGGTACTGACCCATCCTCCTACCCATACACGTACAATGGTATTGGTGGTAATGGGTGGTACACTCATTAGTAACATTTCATTTTCGAAAAATGTTTATTTCATAATATAAGTCGCGTTAAAACAGTAAAAGGTATCAATGAAATATAAAATAAGAAGTAAAAAGGTGTAAAATATTTTCATTTCTTGGATCCTTTCTTCCTGTAAAAATAATATTGAATTATTAATATTAGTGGAGATATACATTGTGCTAGGTGAGTGGTTAGCACTTTTGCTTTCGATGCAGGATGTCACGGGTTCGATTCCCGACAGGTCCACTTTATAATTGGCCAAAGAGGTTTGGTCCGTTGTCCCTTGAGGGCTTTTCAGTTTTCTCATATAAAATGATATTCATGCAGAGGAACGAAAGCAATAATTTAATTATTTTATTCGTTTAGTGACATTTGTTTTCTAAAAAATTTAAGTTCTATTATTTATATAGCTGTAGAGGTTGGCTATTATTAAATAGTATTTATTAATTAATGACTGATTATATTAAGTGTATTTTTTCCAATTTATAAACAATAATGAGATAAGTATTACCAAACTATTGCAAAATACTGAAACACAAATACTATAAACATATCATTTTCATTTATGTGATGGATAATTTGTTACAAATATTATTACTATAAAATATTTTAATCATGCATTAATTTATATTTTCTGTACCATTTCCGTATCTAATACACTTCACCACAAAGAATACTATTATGTTACGGCGATAAGTAAGTGTTATGTTTACGAGTTTTACCCATCCAAGTACTCCAAGGAGATTAGATAGTATATGAATGACTATGTTTAGTCCGTATATTGGTGATTGTTCAAACCGAATGTAGTCAAAGTCTACACTTCACCTGAGATATCTACAGCTGCAGAAATCTCTCTCAGTTCATCGATCAAAGAACATATTGCTTTAGATATACAGAGTGGCGCACGAAATGATCCAACATTTGTTTTGGTAGTATTAATTCCGGTTACCTATTATTACTGTGTTGTAAGTTGGCAAAACTATCAGTAGTTTATGGAGTTTAGTTCCCTCTGTTTCCGCTTCCGTTATTATTATTGTTGCAAGATGGCTGACAAAGGAAGATTGTCTGTGGATCAAAGTATAAAGACTGTCTTGTTTTTTTATGAATCAAAAAGTGCGGTGCTTAAACAAAGACGGTTTCGTGCTCATTTTCAAACCCGCTGGTCACCATCATTTAAAACTATTCGTAGACTTTATGAAAAATTCAATAGTGATGATGGCTGAATATTAGAGAGGAAACGTCAACGGCCTTCCATTGTCCGTACTCCACAGAATGTTGAAGCTGTCAGAGCAGCGTTGGTGAGGAGTCCAGGCAATTCGACTAAAAAAGCGGCAGCAGATCTTTACATTTCTAGGCGATCTGTGCAGAGAATTTAAAAAAAATATTTGCATTTGTATCCATACAAAATTACAGTGTACCTAAATTAACGATTGACAACAAACTTCAACGAATGGTTTTCACAGAATGGGCTGTTCATCAAGACATATTGATTAACAATGTTTGGTTCTCAGATGAGGCACATCTTCACTTAGACGGTGTTATAAATAAACAAAATGTGTGTTTTTGGGCTTTTTGAAAATCCACTCGTACTACATGAAAAAGTGCATCATGCTCCAAGAATTACGGTATGGGCAGATATCTCGAGCCATGGGCTAATAGGGCCATTCTTTTTTGAACATACTGTTAGTAGTGAGCGTTATCTAAACATGCTACGTAATTATGTTGTACCTTAACTTATCGCAAAAGGGTTTCAATTAGAGAACCAGTGGTTCATGCAGGATGGAGCCAGACCACACACGGCTAACGTTGTTTTAGATTTTATAGATGAAAAGTTCAACTAAAATGTCATTAAGTTCAGACTTAGGCCCAAACGTGCAACAGTTGTGAAATGGGATTTACTTGCCGAGTGTAGATTTTGTGTCATATTCAAAAATTAGATGA